>OY992866.1:13685673-14238797 GCA_963921415.1 Pyrausta despicata | reverse complement strand
CACCTGAAACCATAGTATTTGGTTATTGTTGCGGTGTTATAATTTTGTATCTAGTAGTTTACAACTGTCTTTAGTGAAATCACCGCAATAAATACATACATTTTGGATTTTTAACGATTTTTCCAAATTTATAGATTCCCCATACAAATTAGTATCGAAATTTTCCTAAGTGTTTTTCAGTCGGTCGATTTTCAAAATTTTTTCGCCTAGATCGGCTGTATTAAGTTATTAGAGCATATCGCCGTTGGTTTTAGCGTGATCCGACGTTGCGTTCATTTTTTATACATAGTAAAAGCTCAAAAATAACGGTTTTTCAGCCGTGCTGAAAATTTTTTGTAGGAACACCCTGTGACCTGGTCCGCTTGTTTTGTGCGGCTCGACGAGACCTACCCGCGGACACCCCGTTGCACCCCTACGGCAACTCAAAGATCGTAAATTTGCATTTTTCAGTGCAATTATAGTCCGTACCGAGGTGTAAAGGCAGGTAGTCAAATATCACTAAATCACGATTTCAGCACCTGAAACATAGTATTTGGTTATTGTTGCGGTGTTATAATTTTGTATCTAGTAGTTTACAACTGTCTTTAGTGAAATCACCGCAATAAATACATACATTTTGGATTTTTAACGATTTTTCCAAATTTATAGATTCCCCATACAAATTAGTATCGAAATTTTCCTAAGTGTTTTTCAGTCGGTCGATTTTCAAAATTTTTTCGCCTAGATCGGCTGTATTAAGTTATTAGAGCATATCGCCGTTGGTTTTAGCGTGATCCGACGTTGCGTTCATTTTTTATACATAGTAAAAGCTCAAAAATAACGGTTTTTCAGCCGTGCTGAAAATTTTTTGTAGGAACACCCTGTGACCTGGTCCGCTTGTTTTGTGCGGCTCGACGAGACCTACCCGCGGACACCCCGTTTGCACCCCTACGGCAACTCAAAGATCGTAAATTTGCATTTTTCAGTGCAATTATAGTCCGTACCGAGGTGTAAAGGCAGGTAGTCAAATATCACTAAATCACGATTTTCAGCACCTGAAACATAGTATTTGGTTATTGTTGCGGTGTTATAATTTTGTATCTAGTAGTTTACAACTGTCTTTAGTGAAATCACCGCAATAAATACATACATTTTGGATTTTTAACGATTTTTCCAAATTTATAGATTCCCCATACAAATTAGTATCGAAATTTTCCTAAGTGTTTTCAGTCGGTCGATTTTCAAAATTTTT
Organism: Pyrausta despicata; assembly: GCA_963921415.1. Taxonomy (NCBI): domain Eukaryota; kingdom Metazoa; phylum Arthropoda; class Insecta; order Lepidoptera; family Crambidae; genus Pyrausta; species Pyrausta despicata. The sequence continues at coordinate 14,237,566 of OY992866.1, read as the reverse complement.
TCGCCTAGATCGGCTGTATTAAGTTATTAGAGCATATCGCCGTTGGTTTTAGCGTGATCCGACGTTGCGTTCATTTTTTATACATAGTAAAAGCTCAAAAATAACGGTTTTTCAGCCGTGCTGAAAATTTTTTGTAGGAACACCCTGTGACCTGGTCCGCTTGTTTTGTGCGGCTCGACGAGACCTACCCGCGGACACCCCGTTTGCACCCCTACGGCAACTCAAAGATCGTAAATTTGCATTTTTCAGTGCAATTATAGTCCGTACCGAGGTGTAAAGGCAGGTAGTCAAATATCACTAAATCACGATTTTCAGCACCTGAAACATAGTATTTGGTTATTGTTGCGGTGTTATAATTTTGTATCTAGTAGTTTACAACTGTCTTTAGTGAAATCACCGCAATAAATACATACATTTTGGATTTTTAACGATTTTTCCAAATTTATAGATTCCCCATACAAATTAGTATCGAAATTTTCCTAAGTGTTTTTCAGTCGGTCGATTTTCAAAATTTTTTCGCCTAGATCGGCTGTATTAAGTTATTAGAGCATATCGCCGTTGGTTTTAGCGTGATCCGACGTTGCGTTCATTTTTTATACATAGTAAAAGCTCAAAAATAACGGTTTTTCAGCCGTGCTGAAAATTTTTTGTAGGAACACCCTGTGACCTGGTCCGCTTGTTTTGTGCGGCTCGACGAGACCTACCCGCGGACACCCCGTTTGCACCCCTACGGCAACTCAAAGATCGTAAATTTGCATTTTTCAGTGCAATTATAGTCCGTACCGAGGTGTAAAGGCAGGTAGTCAAATATCACTAAATCACGATTTTCAGCACCTGAAACATAGTATTTGGTTATTGTTGCGGTGTTATAATTTTGTATCTAGTAGTTTACAACTGTCTTTAGTGAAATCACCGCAATAAATACATACATTTTGGATTTTTAACGATTTTTCCAAATTTATAGATTCCCCATACAAATTAGTATCGAAATTTTCCTAAGTGTTTTTTCAGTCGGTCGATTTTCAAAATTTTTTCGCCTAGATCGGCTGTATTAAGTTATTAGAGCATATCGCCGTTGGTTTTAGCGTGATCCGACGTTGCGTTCATTTTTTATACATAGTAAAAGCTCAAAAATAACGGTTTTTCAGCCGTGCTGAAAATTTTTTGTAGGAACACCCTGTGACCTGGTCCGCTTGTTTTGTGCGGCTCGACGAGACCTACCCGCGGACACCCCGTTTGCACCCCTACGGCAACTCAAAGATCGTAAATTTGCATTTTTCAGTGCAATTATAGTCCGTACCGAGGTGTAAAGGCAGGTAGTCAAATATCACTAAATCACGATTTTCAGCACCTGAAACATAGTATTTGGTTATTGTTGCGGTGTTATAATTTTGTATCTAGTAGTTTACAACTGTCTTTAGTGAAATCACCGCAATAAATACATACATTTTGGATTTTTAACGATTTTTCCAAATTTATAGATTCCCCATACAAATTAGTATCGAAATTTTCCTAAGTGTTTTTCAGTCGGTCGATTTTCAAAATTTTTTCGCCTAGATCGGCTGTATTAAGTTATTAGAGCATATCGCCGTTGGTTTTAGCGTGATCCGACGTTGCGTTCATTTTTTATACATAGTAAAAGCTCAAAAATAACGGTTTTTCAGCCGTGCTGAAAATTTTTGTAGGAACACCCTGTGACCTGGTCCGCTTGTTTTGTGCGGCTCGACGAGACCTACCCGCGGACACCCCGTTTGCACCCCTACGGCAACTCAAAGATCGTAAATTTGCATTTTTCAGTGCAATTATAGTCCGTACCGAGGTGTAAAGGCAGGTAGTCAAATATCACTAAATCACGATTTTCAGCACCTGAAACATAGTATTTGGTTATTGTTGCGGTGTTATAATTTTGTATCTAGTAGTTTACAACTGTCTTTAGTGAAATCACCGCAATAAATACATACATTTTGGATTTTTAACGATTTTTTCCAAATTTATAGATTCCCCATACAAATTAGTATCGAAATTTTCCTAAGTGTTTTTCAGTCGGTCGATTTTCAAAATTTTTTCGCCTAGATCGGCTGTATTAAGTTATTAGAGCATATCGCCGTTGGTTTTAGCGTGATCCGACGTTGCGTTCATTTTTTATACATAGTAAAAGCTCAAAAATAACGGTTTTTCAGCCGTGCTGAAAATTTTTTGTAGGAACACCCTGTGACCTGGTCCGCTTGTTTTGTGCGGCTCGACGAGACCTACCCGCGGACACCCCGTTTGCACCCCTACGGCAACTCAAAGATCGTAAATTTGCATTTTTCAGTGCAATTATAGTCCGTACCGAGGTGTAAAGGCAGGTAGTCAAATATCACTAAATCACGATTTTCAGCACCTGAAACATAGTATTTGGTTATTGTTGCGGTGTTATAATTTTGTATCTAGTAGTTTACAACTGTCTTTAGTGAAATCACCGCAATAAATACATACATTTTGGATTTTTAACGATTTTTCCAAATTTATAGATTCCCCATACAAATTAGTATCGAAATTTTCCTAAGTGTTTTTCAGTCGGTCGATTTTCAAAATTTTTTCGCCTAGATCGGCTGTATTAAGTTATTAGAGCATATCGCCGTTGGTTTTAGCGTGATCCGACGTTGCGTTCATTTTTTATACATAGTAAAAGCTCAAAAATAACGGTTTTTCAGCCGTGCTGAAAATTTTTTGTAGGAACACCCTGTGACCTGGTCCGCTTGTTTTGTGCGGCTCGACGAGACCTACCCGCGGACACCCCGTTTGCACCCCTACGGCAACTCAAAGATCGTAAATTTGCATTTTTCAGTGCAATTATAGTCCGTACCGAGGTGTAAAGGCAGGTAGTCAAATATCACTAAATCACGATTTTCAGCACCTGAAACATAGTATTTGGTTATTGTTGCGGTGTTATAATTTGTATCTAGTAGTTTACAACTGTCTTTAGTGAAATCTCCGCAATAAATACATACATTTTGGATTTTTAACGATTTTTCCAAATTTATAGATTCCCCATACAAATTAGTATCGAAATTTTCCTAAGTGTTTTTCAGTCGGTCGATTTTCAAAATTTTTTCGCCTAGATCGGCTGTATTAAGTTATTAGAGCATATCGCCGTTGGTTTTAGCGTGATCCGACGTTGCGTTCATTTTTTATACATAGTAAAAGCTCAAAAATAACGGTTTTTCAGCCGTGCTGAAATTTTTTGTAGGAACACCCTGTGACCTGGTCCGCTTGTTTTGTGCGGCTCGACGAGACCTACCCGCGGACACCCGTTTGCACCCCTACGGCAACTCAAAGATCGTAAATTTGCATTTTTCAGTGCAATTATAGTCCGTACCGAGGTGTAAAGGCAGGTAGTCAAATATCACTAAATCACGATTTTCAGCACCTGAAACATAGTATTTGGTTATTGTTGCGGTGTTATAATTTTGTATCTAGTAGTTTACAACTGTCTTTAGTGAAATCACCGCAATAAATACATACATTTTGGATTTTTAACGATTTTTCCAAATTTATAGATTCCCCATACAAATTAGTATCGAAATTTTCCTAAGTGTTTTTCAGTCGGTCGATTTTCAAAATTTTTTCGCCTAGATCGGCTGTATTAAGTTATTAGAGCATATCGCCGTTGGTTTTAGCGTGATCCGACGTTGCGTTCATTTTTTATACATAGTAAAAGCTCAAAAATAACGGTTTTTCAGCCGTGCTGAAAATTTTTTGTAGGAACACCCTGTGACCTGGTCCGCTTGTTTTGTGCGGCTCGACGAGACCTACCCGCGGACACCCCGTTTGCACCCCTACGGCAACTCAAAGATCGTAAATTTGCATTTTTCAGTGCAATTATAGTCCGTACCGAGGTGTAAAGGCAGGTAGTCAAATATCACTAAATCACGATTTTCAGCACCTGAAACATAGTATTTGGTTATTGTTGCGGTGTTATAATTTTGTATCTAGTAGTTTACAACTGTCTTTAGTGAAATCACCGCAATAAATACATACATTTTGGATTTTTAACGATTTTTCCAAATTTATAGATTCCCCATACAAATTAGTATCGAAATTTTCCTAAGTGTTTTTCAGTCGGTCGATTTTCAAAATTTTTTCGCCTAGATCGGCTGTATTAAGTTATTAGAGCATATCGCCGTTGGTTTTAGCGTGATCCGACGTTGCGTTCATTTTTATACATAGTAAAAGCTCAAAAATAACGGTTTTTCAGCCGTGCTGAAAATTTTTTGTAGGAACACCCTGTGACCTGGTCCGCTTGTTTTGTGCGGCTCGACGAGACCTACCCGCGGACACCCCGTTTGCACCCCTACGGCAACTCAAAGATCGTAAATTTGCATTTTTCAGTGCAATTATAGTCCGTACCGAGGTGTAAAGGCAGGTAGTCAAATATCACTAAATCACGATTTTCAGCACCTGAAACATAGTATTTGGTTATTGTTGCGGTGTTATAATTTTGTATCTAGTAGTTTACAACTGTCTTTAGTGAAATCACCGCAATAAATACATACATTTTGGATTTTTAACGATTTTTCCAAATTTATAGATTCCCCATACAAATTAGTATCGAAATTTTCCTAAGTGTTTTTCAGTCGGTCGATTTTCAAAATTTTTTCGCCTAGATCGGCTGTATTAAGTTATTAGAGCATATCGCCGTTGGTTTTAGCGTGATCCGACGTTGCGTTCATTTTTTATACATAGTAAAAGCTCAAAAATAACGGTTTTTCAGCCGTGCTGAAAATTTTTTGTAGGAACACCCTGTGACCTGGTCCGCTTGTTTTGTGCGGCTCGACGAGACCTACCCGCGGACACCCCGTTTGCACCCCTACGGCAACTCAAAGATCGTAAATTTGCATTTTTCAGTGCAATTATAGTCCGTACCGAGGTGTAAAGGCAGGTAGTCAAATATCACTAAATCACGATTTTCAGCACCTGAAACATAGTATTTGGTTATTGTTGCGGTGTTATAATTTTGTATCTAGTAGTTTACAACTGTCTTTAGTGAAATCACCGCAATAAATACATACATTTTGGATTTTTAACGATTTTTCCAAATTTATAGATTCCCCATACAAATTAGTATCGAAATTTTCCTAAGTGTTTTTCAGTCGGTCGATTTTCAAAATTTTTTCGCCTAGATCGGCTGTATTAAGTTATTAGAGCATATCGCCGTTGGTTTTAGCGTGATCCGACGTTGCGTTCATTTTTTATACATAGTAAAAGCTCAAAAATAACGGTTTTTCAGCCGTGCTGAAAATTTTTTGTAGGAACACCCTGTGACCTGGTCCGCTTGTTTTGTGCGGCTCGACGAGACCTACCCGCGGACACCCCGTTTGCACCCCTACGGCAACTCAAAGATCGTAAATTTGCATTTTTCAGTGCAATTATAGTCCGTACCGAGGTGTAAAGGCAGGTAGTCAAATATCACTAAATCACGATTTTCAGCACCTGAAACATAGTATTTGGTTATTGTTGCGGTGTTATAATTTTGTATCTAGTAGTTTACAACTGTCTTTAGTGAAATCACCGCAATAAATACATACATTTTGGATTTTTAACGATTTTTCCAAATTTATAGATTCCCCATACAAATTAGTATCGAAATTTTCCTAAGTGTTTTTCAGTCGGTCGATTTTCAAAATTTTTTCGCCTAGATCGGCTGTATTAAGTTATTAGAGCATATCGCCGTTGGTTTTAGCGTGATCCGACGTTGCGTTCATTTTTTATACATAGTAAAAGCTCAAAAATAACGGTTTTTCAGCCGTGCTGAAAATTTTTTGTAGGAACACCCTGTGACCTGGTCCGCTTGTTTTGTGCGGCTCGACGAGACCTACCCGCGGACACCCCGTTTGCACCCCTACGGCAACTCAAAGATCGTAAATTTGCATTTTTCAGTGCAATTATAGTCCGTACCGAGGTGTAAAGGCAGGTAGTCAAATATCACTAAATCACGATTTTCAGCACCTGAAACATAGTATTTGGTTATTGTTGCGGTGTTATAATTTTGTATCTAGTAGTTTACAACTGTCTTTAGTGAAATCACCGCAATAAATACATACATTTTGGATTTTTAACGATTTTTCCAAATTTATAGATTCCCCATACAAATTAGTATCGAAATTTTCCTAAGTGTTTTTCAGTCGGTCGATTTTCAAAATTTTTTCGCCTAGATCGGCTGTATTAAGTTATTAGAGCATATCGCCGTTGGTTTTAGCGTGATCCGACGTTGCGTTCATTTTTTATACATAGTAAAAGCTCAAAAATAACGGTTTTTCAGCCGTGCTGAAAATTTTTTGTAGGAACACCCTGTGACCTGGTCCGCTTGTTTTGTGCGGCTCGACGAGACCTACCCGCGGACACCCCGTTTGCACCCCTACGGCAACTCAAAGATCGTAAATTTGCATTTTTCAGTGCAATTATAGTCCGTACCGAGGTGTAAAGGCAGGTAGTCAAATATCACTAAATCACGATTTTCAGCACCTGAAACATAGTATTTGGTTATTGTTGCGGTGTTATAATTTTGTATCTAGTAGTTTACAACTGTCTTTAGTGAAATCACCGCAATAAATACATACATTTTGGATTTTTAACGATTTTTCCAAATTTATAGATTCCCCATACAAATTAGTATCGAAATTTTCCTAAGTGTTTTTCAGTCGGTCGATTTTCAAAATTTTTTCGCCTAGATCGGCTGTATTAAGTTATTAGAGCATATCGCCGTTGGTTTTAGCGTGATCCGACGTTGCGTTCATTTTTTATACATAGTAAAAGCTCAAAAATAACGGTTTTTCAGCCGTGCTGAAAATTTTTTGTAGGAACACCCTGTGACCTGGTCCGCTTGTTTTGTGCGGCTCGACGAGACCTACCCGCGGACACCCCGTTTGCACCCCTACGGCAACTCAAAGATCGTAAATTTGCATTTTTCAGTGCAATTATAGTCCGTACCGAGGTGTAAAGGCAGGTAGTCAAATATCACTAAATCACGATTTTCAGCACCTGAAACATAGTATTTGGTTATTGTTGCGGTGTTATAATTTTGTATCTAGTAGTTTACAACTGTCTTTAGTGAAATCACCGCAATAAATACATACATTTTGGATTTTTAACGATTTTTCCAAATTTATAGATTCCCCATACAAATTAGTATCGAAATTTTCCTAAGTGTTTTTCAGTCGGTCGATTTTCAAAATTTTTTCGCCTAGATCGGCTGTATTAAGTTATTAGAGCATATCGCCGTTGGTTTTAGCGTGATCCGACGTTGCGTTCATTTTTTATACATAGTAAAAGCTCAAAAATAACGGTTTTTCAGCCGTGCTGAAAATTTTTTGTAGGAACACCCTGTGACCTGGTCCGCTTGTTTTGTGCGGCTCGACGAGACCTACCCGCGGACACCCCGTTTGCACCCCTACGGCAACTCAAAGATCGTAAATTTGCATTTTTCAGTGCAATTATAGTCCGTACCGAGGTGTAAAGGCAGGTAGTCAAATATCACTAAATCACGATTTTCAGCACCTGAAACATAGTATTTGGTTATTGTTGCGGTGTTATAATTTTGTATCTAGTAGTTTACAACTGTCTTTAGTGAAATCACCGCAATAAATACATACATTTTGGATTTTTAACGATTTTTCCAAATTTATAGATTCCCCATACAAATTAGTATCGAAATTTTCCTAAGTGTTTTTCAGTCGGTCGATTTTCAAAATTTTTTCGCCTAGATCGGCTGTATTAAGTTATTAGAGCATATCGCCGTTGGTTTTAGCGTGATCCGACGTTGCGTTCATTTTTTATACATAGTAAAAGCTCAAAAATAACGGTTTTTCAGCCGTGCTGAAAATTTTTTGTAGGAACACCCTGTGACCTGGTCCGCTTGTTTTGTGCGGCTCGACGAGACCTACCCGCGGACACCCCGTTTGCACCCCTACGGCAACTCAAAGATCGTAAATTTGCATTTTTCAGTGCAATTATAGTCCGTACCGAGGTGTAAAGGCAGGTAGTCAAATATCACTAAATCACGATTTTCAGCACCTGAAACATAGTATTTGGTTATTGTTGCGGTGTTATAATTTTGTATCTAGTAGTTTACAACTGTCTTTAGTGAAATCTCCGCAATAAATACATACATTTTGGATTTTTAACGATTTTTCCAAATTTATAGATTCCCCATACAAATTAGTATCGAAATTTTCCTAAGTGTTTTTCAGTCGGTCGATTTTCAAAATTTTTTCGCCTAGATCGGCTGTATTAAGTTATTAGAGCATATCGCCGTTGGTTTTAGCGTGATCCGACGTTGCGTTCATTTTTTATACATAGTAAAAGCTCAAAAATAACGGTTTTTCAGCCGTGCTGAAAATTTTTTGTAGGAACACCCTGTGACCTGGTCCGCTTGTTTTGTGCGGCTCGACGAGACCTACCCGCGGACACCCCGTTTGCACCCCTACGGCAACTCAAAGATCGTAAATTTGCATTTTTCAGTGCAATTATAGTCCGTACCGAGGTGTAAAGGCAGGTAGTCAAATATCACTAAATCACGATTTTCAGCACCTGAAACATAGTATTTGGTTATTGTTGCGGTGTTATAATTTTGTATCTAGTAGTTTACAACTGTCTTTAGTGAAATCTCCGCAATAAATACATACATTTTGGATTTTTAACGATTTTTCCAAATTTATAGATTCCCCATACAAATTAGTATCGAAATTTTCCTAAGTGTTTTTCAGTCGGTCGATTTTCAAAATTTTTTCGCCTAGATCGGCTGTATTAAGTTATTAGAGCATATCGCCGTTGGTTTTAGCGTGATCCGACGTTGCGTTCATTTTTTATACATAGTAAAAGCTCAAAAATAACGGTTTTTCAGCCGTGCTGAAAATTTTTTGTAGGAACACCCTGTGACCTGGTCCGCTTGTTTTGTGCGGCTCGACGAGACCTACCCGCGGACACCCCGTTTGCACCCCTACGGCAACTCAAAGATCGTAAATTTGCATTTTTCAGTGCAATTATAGTCCGTACCGAGGTGTAAAGGCAGGTAGTCAAATATCACTAAATCACGATTTTCAGCACCTGAAACATAGTATTTGGTTATTGTTGCGGTGTTATAATTTTGTATCTAGTAGTTTACAACTGTCTTTAGTGAAATCACCGCAATAAATACATACATTTTGGATTTTTAACGATTTTTCCAAATTTATAGATTCCCCATACAAATTAGTATCGAAATTTTCCTAAGTGTTTTTCAGTCGGTCGATTTTCAAAATTTTTTCGCCTAGATCGGCTGTATTAAGTTATTAGAGCATATCGCCGTTGGTTTTAGCGTGATCCGACGTTGCGTTCATTTTTTATACATAGTAAAAGCTCAAAAATAACGGTTTTTCAGCCGTGCTGAAAATTTTTTGTAGGAACACCCTGTGACCTGGTCCGCTTGTTTTGTGCGGCTCGACGAGACCTACCCGCGGACACCCCGTTTGCACCCCTACGGCAACTCAAAGATCGTAAATTTGCATTTTTCAGTGCAATTATAGTCCGTACCGAGGTGTAAAGGCAGGTAGTCAAATATCACTAAATCACGATTTTCAGCACCTGAAACATAGTATTTGGTTATTGTTGCGGTGTTATAATTTTGTATCTAGTAGTTTACAACTGTCTTTAGTGAAATCACCGCAATAAATACATACATTTTGGATTTTTAACGATTTTTCCAAATTTATAGATTCCCCATACAAATTAGTATCGAAATTTTCCTAAGTGTTTTTCAGTCGGTCGATTTTCAAAATTTTTTCGCCTAGATCGGCTGTATTAAGTTATTAGAGCATATCGCCGTTGGTTTTAGCGTGATCCGACGTTGCGTTCATTTTTTATACATAGTAAAAGCTCAAAAATAACGGTTTTTCAGCCGTGCTGAAAATTTTTTGTAGGAACACCCTGTGACCTGGTCCGCTTGTTTTGTGCGGCTCGACGAGACCTACCCGCGGACACCCCGTTTGCACCCCTACGGCAACTCAAAGATCGTAAATTTGCATTTTTCAGTGCAATTATAGTCCGTACCGAGGTGTAAAGGCAGGTAGTCAAATATCACTAAATCACGATTTTCAGCACCTGAAACATAGTATTTGGTTATTGTTGCGGTGTTATAATTTTGTATCTAGTAGTTTACAACTGTCTTTAGTGAAATCACCGCAATAAATACATACATTTTGGATTTTTAACGATTTTTCCAAATTTATAGATTCCCCATACAAATTAGTATCGAAATTTTCCTAAGTGTTTTTCAGTCGGTCGATTTTCAAAATTTTTTCGCCTAGATCGGCTGTATTAAGTTATTAGAGCATATCGCCGTTGGTTTTAGCGTGATCCGACGTTGCGTTCATTTTTTATACATAGTAAAAGCTCAAAAATAACGGTTTTTCAGCCGTGCTGAAAATTTTTTGTAGGAACACCCTGTGACCTGGTCCGCTTGTTTTGTGCGGCTCGACGAGACCTACCCGCGGACACCCCGTTTGCACCCCTACGGCAACTCAAAGATCGTAAATTTGCATTTTTCAGTGCAATTATAGTCCGTACCGAGGTGTAAAGGCAGGTAGTCAAATATCACTAAATCACGATTTTCAGCACCTGAAACATAGTATTTGGTTATTGTTGCGGTGTTATAATTTTGTATCTAGTAGTTTACAACTGTCTTTAGTGAAATCACCGCAATAAATACATACATTTTGGATTTTTAACGATTTTTCCAAATTTATAGATTCCCCATACAAATTAGTATCGAAATTTTCCTAAGTGTTTTTCAGTCGGTCGATTTTCAAAATTTTTTCGCCTAGATCGGCTGTATTAAGTTATTAGAGCATATCGCCGTTGGTTTTAGCGTGATCCGACGTTGCGTTCATTTTTTATACATAGTAAAAGCTCAAAAATAACGGTTTTTCAGCCGTGCTGAAAATTTTTTGTAGGAACACCCTGTGACCTGGTCCGCTTGTTTTGTGCGGCTCGACGAGACCTACCCGCGGACACCCCGTTTGCACCCCTACGGCAACTCAAAGATCGTAAATTTGCATTTTTCAGTGCAATTATAGTCCGTACCGAGGTGTAAAGGCAGGTAGTCAAATATCACTAAATCACGATTTTCAGCACCTGAAACATAGTATTTGGTTATTGTTGCGGTGTTATAATTTTGTATCTAGTAGTTTACAACTGTCTTTAGTGAAATCTCCGCAATAAATACATACATTTTGGATTTTTAACGATTTTTCCAAATTTATAGATTCCCCATACAAATTAGTATCGAAATTTTCCTAAGTGTTTTTCAGTCGGTCGATTTTCAAAATTTTTTCGCCTAGATCGGCTGTATTAAGTTATTAGAGCATATCGCCGTTGGTTTTAGCGTGATCCGACGTTGCGTTCATTTTTTATACATAGTAAAAGCTCAAAAATAACGGTTTTTCAGCCGTGCTGAAAATTTTTTGTAGGAACACCCTGTGACCTGGTCCGCTTGTTTTGTGCGGCTCGACGAGACCTACCCGCGGACACCCCGTTTGCACCCCTACGGCAACTCAAAGATCGTAAATTTGCATTTTTCAGTGCAATTATAGTCCGTACCGAGGTGTAAAGGCAGGTAGTCAAATATCACTAAATCACGATTTTCAGCACCTGAAACATAGTATTTGGTTATTGTTGCGGTGTTATAATTTTGTATCTAGTAGTTTACAACTGTCTTTAGTGAAATCTCCGCAATAAATACATACATTTTGGATTTTTAACGATTTTTCCAAATTTATAGATTCCCCATACAAATTAGTATCGAAATTTTCCTAAGTGTTTTTCAGTCGGTCGATTTTCAAAATTTTTTCGCCTAGATCGGCTGTATTAAGTTATTAGAGCATATCGCCGTTGGTTTTAGCGTGATCCGACGTTGCGTTCATTTTTTATACATAGTAAAAGCTCAAAAATAACGGTTTTTCAGCCGTGCTGAAAATTTTTTGTAGGAACACCCTGTGACCTGGTCCGCTTGTTTTGTGCGGCTCGACGAGACCTACCCGCGGACACCCCGTTTGCACCCCTACGGCAACTCAAAGATCGTAAATTTGCATTTTTCAGTGCAATTATAGTCCGTACCGAGGTGTAAAGGCAGGTAGTCAAATATCACTAAATCACGATTTTCAGCACCTGAAACATAGTATTTGGTTATTGTTGCGGTGTTATAATTTTGTATCTAGTAGTTTACAACTGTCTTTAGTGAAATCACCGCAATAAATACATACATTTTGGATTTTTAACGATTTTTCCAAATTTATAGATTCCCCATACAAATTAGTATCGAAATTTTCCTAAGTGTTTTTCAGTCGGTCGATTTTCAAAATTTTTTCGCCTAGATCGGCTGTATTAAGTTATTAGAGCATATCGCCGTTGGTTTTAGCGTGATCCGACGTTGCGTTCATTTTTTATACATAGTAAAAGCTCAAAAATAACGGTTTTTCAGCCGTGCTGAAAATTTTTTGTAGGAACACCCTGTGACCTGGTCCGCTTGTTTTGTGCGGCTCGACGAGACCTACCCGCGGACACCCCGTTTGCACCCCTACGGCAACTCAAAGATCGTAAATTTGCATTTTTCAGTGCAATTATAGTCCGTACCGAGGTGTAAAGGCAGGTAGTCAAATATCACTAAATCACGATTTTCAGCACCTGAAACATAGTATTTGGTTATTGTTGCGGTGTTATAATTTTGTATCTAGTAGTTTACAACTGTCTTTAGTGAAATCACCGCAATAAATACATACATTTTGGATTTTTAACGATTTTTCCAAATTTATAGATTCCCCATACAAATTAGTATCGAAATTTTCCTAAGTGTTTTTCAGTCGGTCGATTTTCAAAATTTTTTCGCCTAGATCGGCTGTATTAAGTTATTAGAGCATATCGCCGTTGGTTTTAGCGTGATCCGACGTTGCGTTCATTTTTTATACATAGTAAAAGCTCAAAAATAACGGTTTTTCAGCCGTGCTGAAAATTTTTTGTAGGAACACCCTGTGACCTGGTCCGCTTGTTTTGTGCGGCTCGACGAGACCTACCCGCGGACACCCCGTTTGCACCCCTACGGCAACTCAAAGATCGTAAATTTGCATTTTTCAGTGCAATTATAGTCCGTACCGAGGTGTAAAGGCAGGTAGTCAAATATCACTAAATCACGATTTTCAGCACCTGAAACATAGTATTTGGTTATTGTTGCGGTGTTATAATTTTGTATCTAGTAGTTTACAACTGTCTTTAGTGAAATCTCCGCAATAAATACATACATTTTGGATTTTTAACGATTTTTCCAAATTTATAGATTCCCCATACAAATTAGTATCGAAATTTTCCTAAGTGTTTTTCAGTCGGTCGATTTTCAAAATTTTTTCGCCTAGATCGGCTGTATTAAGTTATTAGAGCATATCGCCGTTGGTTTTAGCGTGATCCGACGTTGCGTTCATTTTTTATACATAGTAAAAGCTCAAAAATAACGGTTTTTCAGCCGTGCTGAAAATTTTTTGTAGGAACACCCTGTGACCTGGTCCGCTTGTTTTGTGCGGCTCGACGAGACCTACCCGCGGACACCCCGTTTGCACCCCTACGGCAACTCAAAGATCGTAAATTTGCATTTTTCAGTGCAATTATAGTCCGTACCGAGGTGTAAAGGCAGGTAGTCAAATATCACTAAATCACGATTTTCAGCACCTGAAACATAGTATTTGGTTATTGTTGCGGTGTTATAATTTTGTATCTAGTAGTTTACAACTGTCTTTAGTGAAATCTCCGCAATAAATACATACATTTTGGATTTTTAACGATTTTTCCAAATTTATAGATTCCCCATACAAATTAGTATCGAAATTTTCCTAAGTGTTTTTCAGTCGGTCGATTTTCAAAATTTTTTCGCCTAGATCGGCTGTATTAAGTTATTAGAGCATATCGCCGTTGGTTTTAGCGTGATCCGACGTTGCGTTCATTTTTTATACATAGTAAAAGCTCAAAAATAACGGTTTTTCAGCCGTGCTGAAAATTTTTTGTAGGAACACCCTGTGACCTGGTCCGCTTGTTTTGTGCGGCTCGACGAGACCTACCCGCGGACACCCCGTTTGCACCCCTACGGCAACTCAAAGATCGTAAATTTGCATTTTTCAGTGCAATTATAGTCCGTACCGAGGTGTAAAGGCAGGTAGTCAAATATCACTAAATCACGATTTTCAGCACCTGAAACATAGTATTTGGTTATTGTTGCGGTGTTATAATTTTGTATCTAGTAGTTTACAACTGTCTTTAGTGAAATCACCGCAATAAATACATACATTTTGGATTTTTAACGATTTTTCCAAATTTATAGATTCCCCATACAAATTAGTATCGAAATTTTCCTAAGTGTTTTTCAGTCGGTCGATTTTCAAAATTTTTTCGCCTAGATCGGCTGTATTAAGTTATTAGAGCATATCGCCGTTGGTTTTAGCGTGATCCGACGTTGCGTTCATTTTTTATACATAGTAAAAGCTCAAAAATAACGGTTTTTCAGCCGTGCTGAAAATTTTTTGTAGGAACACCCTGTGACCTGGTCCGCTTGTTTTGTGCGGCTCGACGAGACCTACCCGCGGACACCCCGTTTGCACCCCTACGGCAACTCAAAGATCGTAAATTTGCATTTTTCAGTGCAATTATAGTCCGTACCGAGGTGTAAAGGCAGGTAGTCAAATATCACTAAATCACGATTTTCAGCACCTGAAACATAGTATTTGGTTATTGTTGCGGTGTTATAATTTTGTATCTAGTAGTTTACAACTGTCTTTAGTGAAATCTCCGCAATAAATACATACATTTTGGATTTTTAACGATTTTTCCAAATTTATAGATTCCCCATACAAATTAGTATCGAAATTTTCCTAAGTGTTTTTCAGTCGGTCGATTTTCAAAATTTTTTCGCCTAGATCGGCTGTATTAAGTTATTAGAGCATATCGCCGTTGGTTTTAGCGTGATCCGACGTTGCGTTCATTTTTTATACATAGTAAAAGCTCAAAAATAACGGTTTTTCAGCCGTGCTGAAAATTTTTTGTAGGAACACCCTGTGACCTGGTCCGCTTGTTTTGTGCGGCTCGACGAGACCTACCCGCGGACACCCCGTTTGCACCCCTACGGCAACTCAAAGATCGTAAATTTGCATTTTTCAGTGCAATTATAGTCCGTACCGAGGTGTAAAGGCAGGTAGTCAAATATCACTAAATCACGATTTTCAGCACCTGAAACATAGTATTTGGTTATTGTTGCGGTGTTATAATTTTGTATCTAGTAGTTTACAACTGTCTTTAGTGAAATCTCCGCAATAAATACATACATTTTGGATTTTTAACGATTTTTCCAAATTTATAGATTCCCCATACAAATTAGTATCGAAATTTTCCTAAGTGTTTTTCAGTCGGTCGATTTTCAAAATTTTTTCGCCTAGATCGGCTGTATTAAGTTATTAGAGCATATCGCCGTTGGTTTTAGCGTGATCCGACGTTGCGTTCATTTTTTATACATAGTAAAAGCTCAAAAATAACGGTTTTTCAGCCGTGCTGAAAATTTTTTGTAGGAACACCCTGTGACCTGGTCCGCTTGTTTTGTGCGGCTCGACGAGACCTACCCGCGGACACCCCGTTTGCACCCCTACGGCAACTCAAAGATCGTAAATTTGCATTTTTCAGTGCAATTATAGTCCGTACCGAGGTGTAAAGGCAGGTAGTCAAATATCACTAAATCACGATTTTCAGCACCTGAAACATAGTATTTGGTTATTGTTGCGGTGTTATAATTTTGTATCTAGTAGTTTACAACTGTCTTTAGTGAAATCACCGCAATAAATACATACATTTTGGATTTTTAACGATTTTTCCAAATTTATAGATTCCCCATACAAATTAGTATCGAAATTTTCCTAAGTGTTTTTCAGTCGGTCGATTTTCAAAATTTTTTCGCCTAGATCGGCTGTATTAAGTTATTAGAGCATATCGCCGTTGGTTTTAGCGTGATCCGACGTTGCGTTCATTTTTTATACATAGTAAAAGCTCAAAAATAACGGTTTTTCAGCCGTGCTGAAAATTTTTTGTAGGAACACCCTGTGACCTGGTCCGCTTGTTTTGTGCGGCTCGACGAGACCTACCCGCGGACACCCCGTTTGCACCCCTACGGCAACTCAAAGATCGTAAATTTGCATTTTTCAGTGCAATTATAGTCCGTACCGAGGTGTAAAGGCAGGTAGTCAAATATCACTAAATCACGATTTTCAGCACCTGAAACATAGTATTTGGTTATTGTTGCGGTGTTATAATTTTGTATCTAGTAGTTTACAACTGTCTTTAGTGAAATCACCGCAATAAATACATACATTTTGGATTTTTAACGATTTTTCCAAATTTATAGATTCCCCATACAAATTAGTATCGAAATTTTCCTAAGTGTTTTTCAGTCGGTCGATTTTCAAAATTTTTTCGCCTAGATCGGCTGTATTAAGTTATTAGAGCATATCGCCGTTGGTTTTAGCGTGATCCGACGTTGCGTTCATTTTTTATACATAGTAAAAGCTCAAAAATAACGGTTTTTCAGCCGTGCTGAAAATTTTTTGTAGGAACACCCTGTGACCTGGTCCGCTTGTTTTGTGCGGCTCGACGAGACCTACCCGCGGACACCCCGTTTGCACCCCTACGGCAACTCAAAGATCGTAAATTTGCATTTTTCAGTGCAATTATAGTCCGTACCGAGGTGTAAAGGCAGGTAGTCAAATATCACTAAATCACGATTTTCAGCACCTGAAACATAGTATTTGGTTATTGTTGCGGTGTTATAATTTTGTATCTAGTAGTTTACAACTGTCTTTAGTGAAATCTCCGCAATAAATACATACATTTTGGATTTTTAACGATTTTTCCAAATTTATAGATTCCCCATACAAATTAGTATCGAAATTTTCCTAAGTGTTTTTCAGTCGGTCGATTTTCAAAATTTTTTCGCCTAGATCGGCTGTATTAAGTTATTAGAGCATATCGCCGTTGGTTTTAGCGTGATCCGACGTTGCGTTCATTTTTTATACATAGTAAAAGCTCAAAAATAACGGTTTTTCAGCCGTGCTGAAAATTTTTTGTAGGAACACCCTGTGACCTGGTCCGCTTGTTTTGTGCGGCTCGACGAGACCTACCCGCGGACACCCCGTTTGCACCCCTACGGCAACTCAAAGATCGTAAATTTGCATTTTTCAGTGCAATTATAGTCCGTACCGAGGTGTAAAGGCAGGTAGTCAAATATCACTAAATCACGATTTTCAGCACCTGAAACATAGTATTTGGTTATTGTTGCGGTGTTATAATTTTGTATCTAGTAGTTTACAACTGTCTTTAGTGAAATCTCCGCAATAAATACATACATTTTGGATTTTTAACGATTTTTCCAAATTTATAGATTCCCCATACAAATTAGTATCGAAATTTTCCTAAGTGTTTTTCAGTCGGTCGATTTTCAAAATTTTTTCGCCTAGATCGGCTGTA
Source organism: Pyrausta despicata (assembly GCA_963921415.1). Taxonomy (NCBI): domain Eukaryota; kingdom Metazoa; phylum Arthropoda; class Insecta; order Lepidoptera; family Crambidae; genus Pyrausta; species Pyrausta despicata. Next base: position 14,220,007 of record OY992866.1, on the reverse strand, counting down.
TTAAGTTATTAGAGCATATCGCCGTTGGTTTTAGCGTGATCCGACGTTGCGTTCATTTTTTATACATAGTAAAAGCTCAAAAATAACGGTTTTTCAGCCGTGCTGAAAATTTTTTGTAGGAACACCCTGTGACCTGGTCCGCTTGTTTTGTGCGGCTCGACGAGACCTACCCGCGGACACCCCGTTTGCACCCCTACGGCAACTCAAAGATCGTAAATTTGCATTTTTCAGTGCAATTATAGTCCGTACCGAGGTGTAAAGGCAGGTAGTCAAATATCACTAAATCACGATTTTCAGCACCTGAAACATAGTATTTGGTTATTGTTGCGGTGTTATAATTTTGTATCTAGTAGTTTACAACTGTCTTTAGTGAAATCACCGCAATAAATACATACATTTTGGATTTTTAACGATTTTTCCAAATTTATAGATTCCCCATACAAATTAGTATCGAAATTTTCCTAAGTGTTTTTCAGTCGGTCGATTTTCAAAATTTTTTCGCCTAGATCGGCTGTATTAAGTTATTAGAGCATATCGCCGTTGGTTTTAGCGTGATCCGACGTTGCGTTCATTTTTTATACATAGTAAAAGCTCAAAAATAACGGTTTTTCAGCCGTGCTGAAAATTTTTTGTAGGAACACCCTGTGACCTGGTCCGCTTGTTTTGTGCGGCTCGACGAGACCTACCCGCGGACACCCCGTTTGCACCCCTACGGCAACTCAAAGATCGTAAATTTGCATTTTTCAGTGCAATTATAGTCCGTACCGAGGTGTAAAGGCAGGTAGTCAAATATCACTAAATCACGATTTTCAGCACCTGAAACATAGTATTTGGTTATTGTTGCGGTGTTATAATTTTGTATCTAGTAGTTTACAACTGTCTTTAGTGAAATCACCGCAATAAATACATACATTTTGGATTTTTAACGATTTTTCCAAATTTATAGATTCCCCATACAAATTAGTATCGAAATTTTCCTAAGTGTTTTTCAGTCGGTCGATTTTCAAAATTTTTTCGCCTAGATCGGCTGTATTAAGTTATTAGAGCATATCGCCGTTGGTTTTAGCGTGATCCGACGTTGCGTTCATTTTTTATACATAGTAAAAGCTCAAAAATAACGGTTTTTCAGCCGTGCTGAAAATTTTTTGTAGGAACACCCTGTGACCTGGTCCGCTTGTTTTGTGCGGCTCGACGAGACCTACCCGCGGACACCCCGTTTGCACCCCTACGGCAACTCAAAGATCAAAAATTTGCCCGCCCACCCTCCCATTTTTCATTTACTATCAGGGCTCGGCCGTACACACTATATTTTATTTTGATCATTTGACTGCGCACAGTATTAGGACTGGACGGCAGTGTCTATTGACACGCGCGCGCCCATTTCAGCCTCTTTTTGGAGGACGACGATAGCGATACTATTGTGCCGCTATCATTAGTATTAGGACTTGGGTATATATTTTTATTTACCCAATTTTATTTATAGTATAATATTTAAATTAGTATTAACATTTTACTCTATTGAGACATTTGAATAATTTACTCTTTTGAGCCATTAATCATTGAAATATTATTTTAATTCTTAATTTATTAAATTTTATTTTAAAATGTTCGGCATCCACACACCTGTGAAAAAATCGGCCGCTGTCCAGAAGACGGCGGGCTCTAGCAGCCCGCTGGACGATGGACAGACGGCAGGACCCTCAAACGCGCCAACCACTCGGACGCAGGACTCGATGGTCCGACGGCTCACCGGAGAATGGGAGGCAGGGAAGGTGGAAGGACATCCCAAATCCCCAAACTCACCCAGGAAGGTGGTCCCTGCAGCCCGGCCGGTCAAAGCCAAGGCCCTGTCTCAGCCGGCGGCCGCCCGCAGACCGTCAACGGAGGCCCTTAGCGTCTCCCCGCGGGTTGAGTCAAAATACGTCAACAGGACCAGCGAGGCCAAAGCTATGTTAACGAAGGCCAAGCTTCACCTCAAGAACTCGAAAAACATAAAAACAGACATAAAGGTTGAAGTTACGCAGGCGCTCGAAAGACTCTACCAGCTGGTTAAAGAAGCAGAGTCGGAAAAGAAAGGAGCAGGAAAAGTTACCGAAAAGGTCACAGAAATGATTGCGCCGGAAAGAGTCAGTCGAGTGGATGTAGAGATGGAAAAGGAGAGTACTTGGATAGGAAAGGAGCTTATGGAAAAAATGATAGAGCACAGTAAGTTAATAGAGGAAAATAAAAGAGAGATGGAGGCACTAAAAGATGTGTTAGTAAAGAGCCAGGAGAGCGCAAGCAGAGGGACGTACGCGAGTGTGGCCGCGGCGTCTCCGAGGATACAATCCCCGGGGCATGCCGCGGTGCACTCGGTCGTCATACAATCTACTGACGAAACTCAGACCGGTGACCAAGTGTTAGACAAAGTGAGAGGTGTAGTGAAGGCTAGAGAGGAAGGGTTTCAGATACATAGGATTAGGAAAGCAAGGGACAGCAAAATCATCCTAGGATGCAGAACGAAGGCCGAAGTAGACAGGGTGAAGGAAAAACTTAGGAAGGAAGGAAATAATTTAAAAGTAGAGGAGATTGCCAACAAGGACCCCATGGTCGTGCTCCGGGACGTCCTAGACTATAATAAGGACGAAGATGTGTTGCACGGCCTTCGCGCCCAAAACAAGGCCCTGTTCGAAGGCGTGAGCGGAGAGGACCGAATGGAAGTGAAGTTCCGAAAAAGAACACGGAACCCGCTCACATCCCACATAGTGCTTTCAGTCTCCCCTGTATTGTGGTCGAGATTGACCGGGGCGGGTGTCGTGCATATTGACCTGCAGCGAGTCCGGGTGTTCGACCAGTCTCCCCTGATCCAGTGCTCCCGGTGTCTGGGCTACGGCCACGGCAAGCGGTTCTGCCGCGAAACAGTGGACGTTTGCAGCCACTGCGGGGGTCCGCACCTGGGAGCGGAGTGCGCTGAGCGAGCATCCGGAAAACTGCCGACCTGTACAAACTGCCAGAGTGCCAAGATGGACCGGGCCGACCATAACGCCTTCAGTAGCGACTGCCCGGTCCGAAGGAGATGGGAAGCTCTGGCACGGTCGGCAGTACAATACTGCTAAGGTGGTCACCGGCGCGTCAAACGTCCAAGTAGCAGAAAAGCGGTACCGTGTGATTCAGGCCAATCTCCAGAGAAGCAGGGCTGCGACAGACGAGCTCATTCTCGAGGCGGCGAGGAGGAGAATTGCCATAGCATTGGTGCAAGAGCCCTACATTGGAGCCACAGGCGATCTAAAAAATTACCCAGGCGCGCGAATCCTCCAATGTAACAGGAGCTCGGACCAACCGACCAAGGCGGCGATTATCCTGTTCGACGACACGATCGATATCACCCAATGTCCCACGCTCACCACGAAGAATATGGTTGCTGCAAAGCTGAGAACCGAAGCGTGGGAGATAGGGGTTATCTCGGTTTACCTCGAGGGCGACAAGCCCATAGAGCCAGATGTGGAGCGGATGAAGGAGGTGGTAGCTGGAATTGGCCTGAAAAACGTGGTTCTGGGTGGGGACGTAAACGCATGGAACATTTGGTGGGGAAGCAGGGAGACAAATGAAAGGGGGGAGGAAGTCCAGGGCATGGTGGATGAATTGGGTCTTCACATTCTGAACGATGGTTGTGAGCCCACGTTCGACACAATTAGAGGAGGAAAAAGATACTCCAGCCACGTAGACATCACGGTGTGCTCCTCGGATATTTTAGGGCGGATCGAAGGATGGAGGGTGGACGACAGCGTCACCTGTTCGGACCACAGGGCAATCCTGTTTGAAATCAAAATTAAAAATTCAATAGGTACAGATATAAAAAGAACTACAAGAAAATACAATACAAAAAAGGCAAACTGGAGTCAATTTCGTAAGAAATTGGCCCAGTTGTGCGAAGCAGAAAAAATTACAAAAGAAGACATTAATAGAATAGATAATAAAGAAACACTAGATAAAACACTAAATAAATATTCAGAATTAATTGAAAAAAGCAGTGAAGAAAGCATCCCGGAAATAAAAATCAAACATAAAACAGGATTGCCCTGGTGGAGCGACAGGCTCGCTGAAATGAAAAAGGAAGTAGTGAGGAAAAAGAGAAGGATAAGATACGCGGCACCGGTCCGCCGGAAATGGGTCGTGGAGCAATACACCACGGCAAAAATGGAGTATCTGAAGGAGATCCAGATTGCCCAGACCACCAGCTGGAAGGAGTTTTGTGGTAGACAGGATCGGGAGTCAATGTGGGACAGCATTTATAGGGTTATTGGGCGCACAACAGATAGACGGGAAGACCTGCCCCTAGTCCAAAACGGTAAGGAGTTGGACGGAAAGGAGTCAGCAGAACTTTTGGCGGGGACCTTCTATCCGGAAGATAATCAGGAGGACGACAACGCGGACCATAGGGCGGTGAGAGAAGTAGCCAGTAATGTGAATATGGGGGAGCATGGTGAGTCATGTGATCCTCCCTTCACGGCGGAGGAGCTGAAATGGTCCGCGTCGAGTTTCAACCCGAAGAAGGCCCCAGGCCTGGATGGCTTCACGGCGGATATTTGTTGTGCGGCAATAACCCTTGACCCCGATCTCGTCCTGTCTATCTTTAACAAGTGCCTCGAGCTCTCCCACTTTCCCACCAAGTGGAAAGAGGCCATAGTGGTGATACTGCGGAAGCCCGGCAAGGCTGATTACACCCTTCCCAAGTCTTACAGGCCGATTGGACTTTTGCCTGTACTTGGGAAGGTGCTAGAAAAGATGCTCATCAGACGAATTAGATGGCACATTCTGCCCAAAATGTCCCCAAGGCAATATGGCTTTACTCCCCAACGCAGCACCGAGGACTCCCTTTATGCCATGATACAGCACATCCGCCAAAAACTGGCCGCCAAAAAGTTGATGGTAGTGGTATCCCTTGACATAGAGGGAGCCTTCGACAGCGCGTGGTGGCCCGCCATAAAATGCCGACTCGCTGAAACAGGTTGCCCATCAAACCTGCGGCGAATGGTGGACAGCTACCTTGAGGGCAGGTGCATTCGTCTGAGGTACGCCGGAACGGAGTGCCGCAGAGTCACCACAAAAGGGTGTGTGCAGGGATCGATAGGGGGTCCAACTTTTTGGAACCTCCTGCTGGACCCACTGCTCCATGAAATTGAGGGAGAGGACGTGCGGTGTCAGGCGTTCGCGGATGATGTGGTGCTGATTATCTCAGGCGACAACGGACAGAAGGTGCAGGAGAGGGCGAATGCGATCCTCGACCGTGTCCAGCGTTGGGGCGTCAAAAATAAGCTGAAGTTTGCACCTCACAAAACAAACGCGATGGTAGTAACGAGGAAGCTGAAATTTGACGCGCCAAGGCTGGCCATGGGCGGGGTTCGCATCGACCTGTCGGAAGAGATGAAGGTGCTGGGCTTGACTATCGATAAAGGGCTGACTTTCAACACGCATGTTGCCAATGTGTGCAGAAAGGCTCTCGGCCTCTATCGTCGGTTGTCAAGAACAGCGAAGGTGCAGTGGGGGTTGTCGCCGGAGGTAATAAGGACCATTTATGTGGCAGTAGTAGAGCCGGTTATTATGTATGCCGCGAGTGCATGGGCACCGGCGGCCAGGAAACTCGGGGTGCGTAAGCAGCTCGACACTGTCCAGCGGGGATTTGTGCAGAAACTGGTCAAGGCGTACCGGACTGTCTCCCTAAACTCGGCCCTGCTACTCGCTGGGTTGCTCCCCCTTGATCTGAGGATCCAGGAGGCTGCCGCTCTTTACGAAGTGAAGAGAGGCCATTCCCAGCGGGTGACAGGAGACCGGGAGGTTGAGGTTCCGGTACCAGTTGTCAGCACGCCACACCCCGCTGAGCAGTGTGGATACGCTTTTGGAAGCGTGGTGGACGGTGCAGAAGTGGCAAATGGGGACGACTCCGTCTGTAATATTTTTACAGACGGAAGCAAAATTGACGGGAAAGTCGGGGCCGCGCTGTCCCTTTGGAGGAGCAGCGTGGAAGTGACTTCCAGAAAATTTAAATTAGAATCCTTCTGCACCGTATACCAGGCTGAATTGCTGGCCCTAAAAATGGCTACAGAACTGGCTCAGAAACACAAGGCTAAGACGTTTAATGTGTACTGCGACTCCAGATCAGCTCTCGAAACAGTCGCCAGTGGCACTTCCCTCCACCCAATCGCGTTTGATATTCAGCAAAATTTAAAAATCATCAAAAATTTAGGCAAAATAATTAATCTATTTTGGATAAAGGCACACGCAGGGTTGGAGGGAAATGAGAGAGCTGACATTCTAGCTAAGGAGGCCGCGGTGGGCATTAAGCGCCGGCCCGACTACGATGTATGCCCGGTCTCATTCGTCAAGCGCCAGATTCGTCTGGATACGATTGACGAGTGGAACCGGAGATACCAGAGTGCGGATACAGGCGCCGGGACCCGAATTTTCTTCCCAGACGCCAAAGTGGCATTTAGAGTGGTGCGAAAAATGGAGCTGTGTCCACTTTTGACGCAGGCGTTCACAGGGCATGGCGGGCTGTCCGAGTACCTGAACCGCTTCAAGTGCAAGGACAGTCCGACGTGCATCTGCGATAATGAAACGCCGGAGAATGTCGAGCACGTTATGCTAGGGTGCGCTCGGTTTGGTAGGGAAAGGTTGGAATTAGAAAACAAATTAGAATGTAACTTGACGTTAAAACTATTACCAGAATTAATCAATGATAAGTGGAAAAGAGACGACCTTTTAGAATTTATAAAAGATATAATGAAAAAAGTAATTAAAAATAACAAAAATTAGATAACTAAGATCCAGACACCGCGAGTAAGAAGGAGCTTACTCCCCCGGCGAGGATACAAAATTCTTTTTCGGCATATAAAAATATATATTTATTTATTTAATATTATGTAGAATTCCAAGGCGTCCAATAAATGTCAGTAATTAAAATTTTATAATTGTTAAAATGTCTCCGCTTTTTCCACGGCGGAGGATGGGAGGAGGGAGGATAAAAAAAAAAAAAAAAAAAAAAAAAAAAAAACCTAACCTAACCTAACCTAACCTTTTTTTTTTTTTTTTTTTTCGTGAGGAAATGCTTTAACGCACTATCCTCCAGCCGCGGGGGGACGACTGGAGGGGTGTGTGGGACTCCAGGCTCCGAATGAGCCCGACTACCCACTAAAACCTCACGGTGCCCTCCGGTGCCTTTGAGTGAAGCGGACCAAGGGTTACACCAGTGGCTTGCACCTTGGTTCCGCTTCAGGCTGCGGCCCGCCTATTGTGGCAGGCCGCCCGGTCTCTGGGGGGGAGAGGGAGCAATCCCCCCCAGTCTACAGAGAACGGCGCGCGGGGTCACACGCTGCGCCGTCGCGGGTCCCGGAGACACCCCCGTGTCTGTAGCCCGGGACCCATCCGGAAGGGGCAGGTGGAGGAGGTAGTCCCTCCTCCGGCGCCCAGTGCGCTTGCGGCGGATCATCGGGGCGGAGGCGTCGGCCTCACGCTCCCTCTCCGCCGCTTCCTTCTGCGAGATTACGGCCTCACAGAAGGTGAGCACCGCCTGCCACGCTTCCTCGCTCGAGGCCATCCTCGCCACGATCGCTTGCAGCGAGAGGTCACCACCCACCACTGAGACCAGGACACCGCGCTCCCCCGCCCATGCAGAGCATGAGGCGAGGGTATGTTGCGCAGTATCCTCGTCGCAGCAGTGGCAGTGGCGGCACTCCGCTGTTGGCTCGCGCCCAATCTTGGCGAGGTAGGCCCCGAAGCAGCCATGGCCCGACAGCTCTTGGGTCACCCTGAACGTCAGGCGACCGTGCTGCCGTTGCACCCACCCGGTGAGTGTCGGGGCGATTGCCCCGGTGGTGCGACGGCCAGCTGTGCCGTCGACCAGGCGCTCCCTCCAGCGTGCGACTGCGTCCTCCTCTAAGCGCAGTCGCTCCGCCTCGATTTCGCGCTGCGCGGGCCTTTGCCCCTGGGACCTTTGGTCTCCCCGCCACTTGTAAAGAGCGGCGAGGACCAGGGCGTCGAGGTCCCAGGGCATGCTCCCAGCCATCGCGAGGGCAGCTTCAGCCGATACCGTCCGGTATCCTCGGATGACCCGGATGGCGAGGAGTCGCTGTGCCCTCCTCAAAACGAGGGCGCTATCCCCCAACAGGGCGTCGTACCAGACCGGGGCCCCATACAGGGCCATGGAACGTACGACGCCCATATACAATTTGCGGCTCGACGACGACGGGCCGCCGAGATTTGGCATGAGCCGACTAAGGGCTCCGGCCGTCTTAAGGAGCTTCGGAGCCAGCTTCTGGAAATGTGCACCGAAGCTCCATCGCCCGTCTAGTGTGAGGCCGAGGTACTTAAGTGTATCCCCGACCACAATACGGGTGCCACCCACTATAAGGTGGGACCCTGGGGGTGGTGCTCGTCGGGGCCCATGGAAACATAGAGCCTCCGACTTTTCGAGCGCCACCTTGAGCCCCAGCTCACGGATGCGGCGTACGACCATGGCGACTCCCGCTGTCGCACGCCGCGCCGCCTCCCCGAGGTCCACTCCGCGGGCCGTGACAAGGGTGTCGTCAGCATAGCACGTGACGCTGACACCCCCGATAAGGTGCCCACGGAGGACCCAATCGTATCCGATGTTCCACAGGAGAGGGCCTAGCACCGACCCCTGTGGAACGCCGCACGAAACCTCTCGCCGTAGGAGGCCACTGGGCGTGGCGCACTCCACCGATCTCGCCGCCAGATAATCGGCGACAATCTTCTGCAGGTAGGCAGGCACTCCGTGATGGACGAGTGCCTGCCTGATGCACGCCCAGGGCAGGGTGTTGAAGGCGTTGGCGATGTCAAGAGACACCGCCAACAACACCCCGCCACTGTCCACCGCCTTCTCCGCGAGCTCCCGGACACGCAGGATCGCGTCGACGGTGGACCTTTCCGCCCTAAACCCGAATTGGGTCGGCGACAAATTGGGCCCCACACGCTCCAGATGCTGGACGAGGCGGACAGATATGATACGCTCCAGGAGCTTACCTACCTCGTCCAGCAAAACAATTGGGCGGTACGCTGACGGTGAATCCGCCGGGCGTCCATCTTTCTTCAGCAGGACCAGGCGGCCCCGCTTCCATGTAGCGGGGAACCGACCCTGCTCTAAACACGCGGTGTAGAGGGCCCTCAACCTCTCGCCGAGGGCCTCCTCCGCCACCACCCATGCCTTGCCCGGGATGCCGTCCGGGCCAGGGGCCACATTTTTGGCTTTTAGGCGGAGCATGGCCGCTCCCAGCTCCCCTTCCGAGACCGGATCGGGAGGGTCATTTGAGGCCACGGGGTGGGGCCTCATTGCCGGCGGGCTGTGGTCCTCTTGGGCCGGGAAGAGGGTTGTCACTACGTTATCCAGCAGCGCTGGCTCCAGGGTCTCCGTGATCGGAGGCGCCCACGGCCGAAGCTTGCCTCTGACCGTCTTATATGGGCGCCCCCACGGATCCTCGGTGAGCGTTGCCAGCAGCTCCTCCCGGGCTTTGGACTTCGCCTCTGCAATGGCCACTCGGAGGGTCTTCTTGGCCGCTTTGTATGTCTCGAGGAGCGGGCCGTCCATATCCGGGTTGCGATTGCGACGCCGGAGGTGGCGAGAGGAGGCCCTGCGCGCAGCGATACATTCTTCGCGCAGTGCCCTAATCTCCTCCGACCACCAATACACCTGTTGTTTAGGAGGCAGCGCTTTGACCCGGGGCATTGACGCATCACAAACCTGTGTCATTGCACCCCGGAACCACTCTGCCTCCTCATCAACCCGGATCGGTTCGCTAGGTCTTGGCAGCCAGGCTTTGACCAAGGCGGCCTCTTTGATCATTTCACGGTCCATCGCCTTGACCCTCCACCGGGGGTATTGCGGCGTCCTGCTGGCGTTCGGTGGTGCGGGTGCTGGGATGTTGGGTGAGGCGGAGATTTCAAACCGAATGTTGCGGTGGTCCGACAATGACTCCGCCTCTGTTAGCACCCGCCAGCCACTTATGCGATTGGCGACCGCGGGGCTGGCGAAAGTCAAATCGACTATCGATTTGCCCTGAGGCCGCACGCACGTCGCCACATTGCCCCGATTAAGCAGCAGCAGCCCGGATGCCGTGGCCCACTCGAGCACGAGCTCGCCTCGGGAGTCCGTCTCCGTCAGAAGCCCCAACGGCCCTAAGTGCCTCGCAGGCTGAACCTGCAGAACGCCAAGCGCTCTACCCACTACGGGTCACTCCACGCTATCATCCCTGAGGCGAGAGAAGGGGAGCAAAACCCAACACCGGGGCACAGAAGCCCCGCGGGAGCCCAGCTGGATGTGGACTCAACCGCCGCTGTCAGACCATCAGCCTGACGCCGAAAACCCGAAAACCGTTCGACGCCAGTTGCCCGGGGTGCGCCACGAGGAGGCTGTCTGACCTGGCACCCCAACCTAACCTAACCTAACCTTTTTTTTTTTTTTTTTTTTTTTACGATGGAAAAAATGCCTTACGCACGCCCCGAACCCTGGGGGGGTAGCGGGGGAGTGTCGGGCTCTCCGGAGATGATTACGCTGAACTACTGCTCAGCGTAGCCATGACCGGCATACCGACTAAAACGACCATCGATGCTCCCTCTATCACCTGGGCGCGAACACATAGACGCCCGCCGGATCGTCCTCGTCAGAGGAGAACGATTCGTCGGACGAATATGTTTCGGTTCCTGACGAAGCCATGGGATCCCCGTAGGACACTACCACAGCCTCGTCGGTGATTGTTCGCCTTGGGCGAACCCCTCTGGCGCCCCCCAACAGGGGGGGCTGTCGACTCCCCGGAGCATTAGGGGAGTCGACTCTGGTCGGAGACACGTGCAATGCACGATCCGAGTCCCCCAGACTCAGACCGCGCTGGCCTCCGACGGGCGGGAGACTTCGGGCAAACTGCCGTCGTCTCCTTCCCAAACGTCTGCGGCGGCAGGCATCGGCGTGGGGATCCTCCTCCCTCGCGCGCTCCGCCACCTCCTTTTGCGTCACCACCTCGACGCAGAAGGCGTTCACAGCATCCCAGGACCCCTCGTCCTCCACCATTGCCTTTACCACAGTGGGGAGGGAGAGGTCGCTACCAATTATCGCCGTCATTTCGGCGCGCTGCGTGGAAAAGGCAGGGCACACCTCTAGCGTGTGTTGCGCCGTGTCCTCCGCCTCATCGCAGTGATGGCACTGCGGGGTCGCTTCACGGCCGATTCGGTGCAGATATTTTCCGAACGAGCCATGCCCGCTCAGAATCTGCACCAGGTGGTATGACAGCGACCCGTGCTGCCTCTCAGCCCAGGGCTTGAGAATCGGGCGCATGGCCTCAAGGGTGCGCGACTGCGTGCCCGAGGCAGGTTGGGCCAAACTTTCTTCCCACAACCTGTACATGGTGTCGCGGGCTTCTTCCAAGGCCGCGACTCTCTCACGCGGCGCCCGTGGGTTGCCGCTCTCTCTTTCTTCGCAGCGGAGCCTATAGGCGGCCGCCAGAACCTCCGCGACTAACTCCCAAGGTGGCGTGCCCGCGAGAGCACATGCTGCCACCCGGGAGATCGTCCGGTAGCCCCGGATCATCCGCAGCGCCATTGCGCGCTGCGCTCTTTGCAGCGAGGCAGTCGCACGCGGGCTCAGCGCATCCGCCCAGACCGGAGCACCGTACAACGCCATGCTGCGGACGATGGTGCTGTATAGGCGGCGTACACTGGCGCTCGGCCCGCCTACGTTCGGGAGGAGACGTCCCAGGGCATCAGCCGCACCCAGAAGGCGGGGTTCGAGGCGCTTGAAGTGCTCCTCGAAACCCCACCGTCCGTCAATCACCAGCCCGAGATATTTAAAGCAGGGCTTCAGTGGCACCCTAACTTCATCCACCACAACCACCGTTCCTGCTGAGGCTCCTCTGCGGGGCCCGTGGAATAGTAGGGCCTCCGTCTTATGGAGGGCCACCTTAAGGCCCAGGGACCGTATTCGGCGCACGACGTGGCTCACGAATACGCCCGCCAGTCGCAGTATTCCCGCGATGTTTTTACCCCGGATGGTGACTAAAGTGTCGTCTGCATAACAGAACAGTCCAACCATCCGGGGAAGCCCGCACCTCAGTACATAGTCGTACCCGACTATCCATAGTAAGGGCCCAAGTACGGACCCCTGTGGGACTCCACGAGCCACGTTGTAGCGTCGGGTACAACCATCCCGCCCTTGGCAAACCACTACTCGGCCCTCCAAATAATCCGCCACAAGGCGTCGCAGATACGGAGGCACCCTGTGGTATCGGAGTGCCTCCATGATGACAACGAACGGCAGACTGTTGAAGGCGTTGGCTATGTCTAGTGACACGGCCAACACCATTTCCCCGCTCTCAGTAGCCTCCGTTACGAGGCGCCGCAAGTCCGTCAGGGCATCGATAGTTGAACGCCCTGCACGGAACCCGTATTGGACGGGCGAAAAATTTGGCCCCACCTCTGTGATGTGCTGGACGAGCCGAGCCGCAACTACCCGCTCAAACAACTTCCCGGTCTCGTCCAGCAGGACGATCGGCCTGTATGCCGACGGGTCATCGAGCGGGCGGCCTTCCTTTTTTAAGAGGCAGAGAGCGCCCTCCTTCCATGGCTTCGGGAACTTTCCGGTGCGAAAACATGCATCGAACAGTTCCCGAAGCCTGTCCCCGAGGTGTTCAAGGGACAAGTACACAACCCTGCCCGGGACTCCGTCGGGACCAGGGGCCGTCTTTTTGCCCCTGAGGCGATCGACGGCAGCCGCAAATTCCCCATCTGTGACCAGAGGCGGAGGAGCCTCCTCGCCCGGTTCCGCTTCGTCGGAGGACGGTGGAGCCATCCGAGGGGGGACGAAATCGGCTTCGTTGGGAGGAAACAACTCCCCAACGACCCTCGAGAGCAACGCCGGATCCATAGTTTCTGTCAGGGGGGCACCGCGCGCTTTGAGCTTTTTGCGCGCGGTTTTATAAGGCCTCCCCCACGGATCCCGGTCGAGGCCCTGCAGCAACTCCTCGCGAGAAGTTTCCTTCGCGGAGGCGATCGCAGTTTGCAGGGTCTTTTTGGCTCGCGTGTACTCCCCGTACAGGCGCTCCTCCTCCTCTGGCACCGTGATGCGACGTCGGCGATAGCGGGTGTACGCTCGGCGCTTTACATTGCAGTCCCTGCGCTGGGCTGCAATGTCAGTCGACCACCAGTACACCGCTGTTCGGTCACGTGGAGGGTGTGCTCTCGGCATGGAAGCCTCACACACCTCCGTCAGGGCGCCACGAAATCGTGCTGCCGACTCGTCGGTGTCTTCGCCATCCATGGGCCGGGAAAACCAGCGCTCAAAGATGGCGGTCTCTTCTGCCGCAGCCTTATCGAGACGGCTGAGGGCCCAACGGGGACGGTCCCGATTTTCACGCCGCATTACGGGCTGATGGACGGAGGTCTCAAAGCGGATGTAACGGTGATCCGAAAGAGTCTCCGTCCGTAATACCCGCCATCCGTGAACGCTCCGCGCCAGAGCCGGGGTGGCAAAGGATAGGTCCACCACCGATCCGCCCTGTCGGCGCACGCAGGTATGTGTCGTCCCTATGTTGAGTAGGGAGAGACCAGAAGCGGCCGCCCACAACTCGACGTCCCGTCCACGTGCGTCAGTGGACGGATTGCCCCACACTGTGGACTTGGCATTCAGGTCACCCATCAGGAGGACCTGGTGCGAAGACGTCACTCTCCTCACTAGAGCACCGACGGCCTCGAGAAACAACTCAAAATCGGCGAGGGGCCTATTCGGGGAGAAGTAAACACCAATAAAGGCAATGCCCCCCCAGACAGCCACAACGTACCCGGAACCCCTCTCAACAGTGGAGGGGGGAACGAAGCCTGGCGCTGCGCGCACGATCACCGCAACGGTGCCGTCCCGGTCCCCGACCCAGTTGGACTGGTCGGGAACAAAGTACGGCTCAGCCACAACCGCTACATCGATTGCCCACTCCGCCATTGCTTGCAGCAACATGTCTTGGGCTCGGGCGGAGTGGTTTATATTCCCTTGCAGGAGGTTACATGGACGGACCCTGTCCATTACTCGTCCATGGGAACCTCCTGCTGTAGCTGCTCGGGACTGAGCACCGGCTGCGAGACGGGAGCCGTATTTGACGGATGGGCCATTGGCTTCCCTCGGGCTTGGGGCGGTTTGCAGCTGCGCCCGCCCATCACATGCTCGGAGGGCCTCCGGGCTGCGGCACACACTGCACAATGGGGCTTCTCGTTGCAGGTTGCCCCTTTGTGGCCGGCCTTCCCGCACCTGTAGCACAGGGCGCTTCTGTCCTCCGCTGAAGGACAATTCTGTCTTACGTGTCCCGGCTGCATACATTTAAAGCAGCGCGTGAGACGGGTCTCCAGCGGCTTCACTTGGACACAACTAAATCCAATTGGCAGCCGACCCGCATCCACCACTTTTTTAGCCGCAGCCACTGGGCACGAGACGATTGTTGTGCCCATCCCACCGGGACCTGTGCGAATTGGGCGCACCTTCACTAGGTCCCGACTGCATCCACCTCTCGTTGCGAAGGCAGCCGCAAGCCTCCCTTCATTCACCGAGTCGTCCAGCCCGATTACGCGCATGTCAATGCACTTCGTGGGCCGGACGACTGTTGCCACCTCAGCGAGGACCTCCTGCAGCTTAGTTGCTAGCAGGTCGGCCTTCTCCCCAGCGCCTGCGCCGGAGATCTCTATTATCTTCGCGCCGGCCATCGTGTTACGGCACCTTCTCTTAGGCATGTCCATGCTGTCGACATTTATAGCGTCGGCAGCACGGGACAGCGCCTCTCCGTATGTGACCCCTTTCTCCACAGCGGCCGGTGTCAGTGTGAGCAACACCGCAGCCGACTTGGGAGGGGTCAGCTTTTGTTTCCGCGCAGCTGTGCGCGGAGCCGGCTTGGGGGCTGGTACCTCAGGGCGCCGTTTTGGCGCTGCTCCAGTGTTGGCCACGGACGCATAAGTCCGTCCGGCCGGATTCGAAGACCGAGCGGAAGGTGCAGAAGGGGCAGCCGCAGCTTTCCCCTTCCTCTTCCTGCGCTTCTTTCTCCCTTCCTGTGTCACCCAGCCACCGTCGTTTTCCCCGACTGGGGGTGCGATCTGCGCCTCAGGCACAGTGGGGCCCCGGGACGTGGATGGGACTGGTATTGGGTGAGACTCATTCACTTCCTTTAAAGGACGGCTGGCAACAGCACCTCGTTTGCCATCGGCCTTTTTTGTCCTAGCCGCTTTGGGCGGCGCCGGTGCAACTTGCTCTCTCGCAGCAGCCTTTGACTTCGCCACAGAAGGCTTGGTCTGGGGCGCCGCATCAACTTGAGGGAGAGGTAATGGGTACTCATCTATCTCCACGTCCTGTGTCCGCCTGTCGGCTGTGAGAGGAGGCCTCAGTCGCGGCTCAGGGGGCAAACGGGCTTCGAGATCGGCAATCCTTGAGTTTATTTGATTGCCGATTGAGACCCTCATTTCTGAGAATAACTTCTCCATATACGGAGGTAGCGTCTCCTCTGTCGGCGCCGGAACAGGCTTCGGCGCAGTTGCAGCTCCTTTTTTGGCGCGCATCTCCTTCTTTAGCTCCTCTAGCTCCTTACGGAGCTCGGAGACCTCTTCCTGTAGCTTTTTGTTAGCCCTTTGAAGCTTAAGGGTCTCGCTATTGGAGGTGCACTCTAGGAGTGACCTCGCCGACGCCGATATTGTCGCCGCAGCCTGATTCAGGGCCTTCTGAAAAGTACCCTTAAGCTGCGACGACTTCGCAGACACGTGTCGAACTGTTTGAAGCTCCGCCTCTATAGTGTCTACGAGCTGGTAAGCCGCAGGCTCGCCCTCGTCCAAATCCATATCGTTACGAGAGGACATCGACCCCGAGTCTGAGCGAAGCCTACGCCTCTCTGCGATCTCCTCCATAAGCTCTTCTTGAGCGCGGATCTTCAACTCCTCTTGTTTGGCGAGGAGCAGCTCTCTCTTCGCTGCAGCCAAGCCCACGTACTCCCCTGTGGTGGGAGGACGACCTCTGCCGCGACCTCTCCCTTTGCCACATGCCGAAACCTTTGAGGCAGTGACGGTTTGGTCACTCGCTGTATCGGAGTCGCTGCTCCCCTCCTCGCCCGCCTTATTAGTTGGAGGGCGTTTTCTTTTTACAGCCCCTGATTGGGACCCAATCGTCTGTGTGCTACAGCAAGACACAGCATCCGAGTCATCGCCGTCGTTTGTGGCAATCGACACCGCTATATTTTCCAGCACAACCCTCGGGTTTGCTCCACTCATAGAATTCGAGCGTGAGTGAGGCGCCGAACTGGATTGATTCGTCAAGCCCATAGCGCCCGCTGATCTTCGACCGGCACTAGCACAGGCGGCCGGTTTATTGAACTTCAGGCAGAATGACCGCCTGGATGTCCCGCTGTTTGTCGCGCCCACTGCGCCTACTTCCGCGCCCACTGCGCCTTCCTCATTCTCTCCTCCTTCGGGTTTAGGGTTTTGTTTAATTTTATTCATAATCATAATTGATCCCACGAGTATGGGGGAAGTAAGGGTCCTTGCCGGGCGGTGCCCCCTGCACCCGGCAAAGCCTTAGTGTTGATAACCCAACGGGAGGTCGGCAGGTATCCCGCTGGGGTAAGCTCTAGCGACTGATCACCCATCAGCCACGCATCACCTCACGGAGCTACCACGCTTGTGATTGGGGTAATTTTTTATAGAGGTTTTCTTCCTCGCGGTCCGGGCGGTTAAGCCAAGACCTTCGTTCCGCACAGAGCCGCGAGACGTGATCCACGACACTCCGTTGATGCGGATTACGAAACAACCACGCCGAGTCTGGAAAGACCCAGCCGCTCGCCCTGAAAAGGGCGCTCGTGCCGAGGCCACTACTGTGGCCCCACCCACGCCAGGTCCGCTTGGACCCGGCCACTGGTCCCCGAAGGGACGCCCGCACGACTCAGGCCCGAGCAGATGCCCCGCCGACCCGAGTTTGGTTTTAAAGACTTTTCCTTGTCTTGGCCCCGACTTCAATAGCCGAGACCCCCGGCCCCCCCGCGAGGGAAGGTTACGGGTTGCCCGACAGGCCCGCCGAGTTGACGAACCTGCCGCGCCGACGCCCCCCAGACCCGGGCAGATGCCCCGACGGTCCGAGTTTTGGTTTTAAAGACTTATCCTTGTCGTGGCCCCGACTTCAATAGCCGAGACCCCCGGCCCCCCCGCGAGAGAGGGTTACGGGTTGCCCGACAGGCCCGCCGAGTTGACGAAACCTGCCGCGCCACCGCACTTCAGACCCGGACAGAAGCCCCAACGGCCCTAAGTGCCTCGCAGACTGAACCTGCAGAACGCCAAGCGCTCTACCCACTACGGGTCACTCCACGCTATCATCTCTGAAGCGAGAGAAGGGGAGCAAAACCCAACACCGGAGCACAGAAGCCCTGCGGGAGCCCAGCTGGATGTGGACTCAACCGCCGCTGTCAGACCATCAGCCTGACGCCGAAAACCCGAAAACCGTTCGACGCCAGTTGCCCGGGGTGCGCCACGAGGAGGCTGTCTGACCTGGCACCCCAACCTAACCTAACCTAACCTTTTTTTTTTTTTTTTTTTTTTTTTTCGCTGTGGAAATGCTTTTACGCATGCCCCCCACACAACTGCAGGGGGGTATGTGGGACTCAACGGCTGGTGTGCAAGGCCGTAATACCCACTAAAACCACAGCGCATTCCGCCTTTCCGCCATTGTGGGGCGCCATGGGGTCGCGTGAGCATGCACCACGGCACCCCGGCGGACAGCCCGAGGGCCACAAACTCCTTGGCGGCGGAGCAAGGTGTTGGGCTCCGCCACCAAAACTAACTCTCACACGGCCGCAGAGGATAGGGAGGACGGCAACGACACACCGCATCTCCTCTTCCTCTGCGGCCCCACCGCAGCGCCATCAAACGGTGCGCCCCCGTTTGGTCGCGGGAGATAGGCCGCACGGCAACGACACACCGAGACGACTCTCCTCCCGCGACCGCACCCGACCGCGAGGGACAGCCTAAACCGTCCCCCACACCCGCACTCACGGACGCATCCTGCGCAGGCCTCCCCAAGCCCACGTGGAGCGTCCCCTCCCGGGATCCCTCTTAGCTTCACCGTGGGTGGCAAAGCCACGGTTACTGAGCCCCCCCACCACGACAAGGTGGAGATCCGACAGGGGGGAACCTAACCTAACCTAACCTAACCTAACCTAACCTTTTTTTTTTTTTTTTTTTTTTTTTTTGCGTCAGGAAATGCTGTTACGCATTCCCAAGGCCCTGGGTTCGGGACACCTGGGATATGTGGGACTCGGAACTCTTGGGAAAACAGAGACCCCTACCCACTAAAACCTGACGGTGGTCATCTTCGGCGCAGTATGGAAGGGAACCGGGATCCCCGACAAGGGACTCTTCACGGGACCCTTCCGTGCGCAAGGCCGCCTCGCAGCCAGCCTCGGGAGGAGCAAAGCTCAACTCCAGTGCACGATAACACAGACCACTGTGTCCGAAGACACGCGTTACCGTCTTCCTCGGGATCGCAAACCGAAGCACACGCAGGCCCCCCCGCGTGCGCCTCGCGACCCCAAGGGCCCTTTTAGTCGCCTCTTACGACAGGCAGGGATACCTCGACAGTATTCTACTCCCCTAACCGCAGGGAACCTCCGGGGTTAGGCACCGTCACCCCGGCGGCGTCGCCTCCTACGTCGGGCGGGATTGTCCAGCTCGCGCTGGCGCTCGGCGCTTTCCTTCTGCGACACGACGGCGTCGCAGAAGGAGAGCACCGCATCCCACGAGCTCGCGCTCGCCACCATGGAAGAAACCACGGAAGGCAGCGAGAGGTCGCGCCCGATCACGGCGATGAGCGTCTCGCGCTCGTTTGCCCAAGCTGGGCAGTAACCTTTTTTTTTTTTTTTTTTTTTTTTTTTTTACGTCAGGGAAATGCTGTTACGCATACCCACCAGCCGCGGGGGCAGCTGGGGGTTATGTGGGACTCCAGACCTCAGAGTGAGAGCCCGCCTACCCACTAAAAACCTGACGGTGCCCTCCGGTGCCATGTGAGACGGGGACGTGGCGGTTCACCATAGGCCAAGAGGCCATAGGCATTCACCGCAGTTCCCCAGACTCGGCCGACTCACTTTGCAGCGAGCCCCTACCGGTTGCGACGAGGGAGAAACTCGACCCCGTCGCAGGAAAAACAGACGGCGCGCGGGAACACGCGCAACGCCGTCTCGGGCCCCCTTTAGCGGACGACAGACACCCCCGTGTCTGAAGCCCGGGGCCCAGGAAGGGGCAGGTGGAGAAGGAAATTCCTTCTCCGGTGCCCATGACGAACCTTTTTTTTTTTTTTTTTTTTTTACGTCAGAAAAAATGCATGAAATTGCATACCCGCCGAGGGTCGGCGGCGGGTTATGTGGGGCTCTCCCCGCCAGAAGGGCGAGGCCTACCCACTAAAACGACTGACGACCTACCTCCTCGCCATGCTCTGGGACCGCTGGTATCAGCAAGCGCCCTACCCAGCAAAAGTCACAGCAGCATGGAATGCCTGCGTTTTGCGCAGACTCACCTTGTGGACCACAGTCCTTCTCGTTTCGGGTGTGGATAGATAAAAACTACCGAACTTATCCGACCAACACATAGCTATACATATAAAACAATTAAAATCGAGCAAAAGGCACTTTAAAATAATTGTAAAATGTATATACACCATATGTACAAAATAATTCATTTAAATTTAAAATTAAAATTATGTACAACTACTCTAGATAATAAATAACTCCAAATAAAACTCATAACGAGCACCGACGGCAGGTGTAAAAAGCCCGCGCATCGGTGACCAAAACCAACTCAATAAATTAAAGCTACAAAACCATATTTACAGACGGCTCGCAAAAGCTCGCCGTCTCCGCCCCGTTCGTCTCCGACGCTGAGGATCTGCGCGGGGATCGTCCTCACGATCCCGCTCAGCTGACTCCTTCTTTCCCATCACGTCTTCACAGAAGGTCTTAAAAGCATTTTGGGCCGCCTCACTATCCACCATAGCTTTTACTACAGCAGGAAGCGTGAGGTCCGGCCCAATCACTATTGCCAGGACCGCCCTCTCTACACTCCATGCCGTGCACGACTGCAGGGTATGCTCCGCCGTATCCTCTGCGGACCCGCAGTGATGGCATTCGGCAGTCCTCTCTCTACCGATTTTGTGCAGGTATCTACCGAAGCATCCGTGCCCGGTCAATATCTGCACCATCTGGTAAGTGAGAGGACCCCCGCGCCGTTCCACCCAGTCCTTTAACACCGGCTGCAGAGCAGCCACCGTCCTATGGCCCGCACTGGGCTCCCTGAGACGGGCCGACCACACATTCAGCGCTGCCTCACCGGCCTCTTTCCGCCAGTGTTCCACGTCCTCCTTAGCTGGTGTGTCCCCACTGTGCTTTACAGCAGCGGTTCGGCGGTACACGTCAGCCAGAACTTCGGCGTCGAGCTCCCACGGAAGTGAGCCAGCGAGAGCGCAGGCTGCCTCTCCCGATACGGTGCTGTAGGCACGCGTCGTGCGAATCGCGAGGACACGCTGGTACCTCCTCAAGGCGGCAGCATTCTCCCTTGTCAAGGAGTCTACCCATATGGGGGCGCCGTATAGAGCCATCGATCTCACGACTCCCATAAATAGACGGCGGCACCCCATGTGTGGGCCTCCAAGATTCGGCATCAGCCGGCTCAGTGCACTCGTCGTCTTCACGAGCTTGGGCGCCAGCTTTTTGAAGTGGGCCTTAAAGTTCCATCGACTGTCGAGGACCAGTCCCAGGTACTTCATGGTCGACCCGACAGCGATGGAGACGCCACCCACAACGACAGCCGCACCCTCTGGAGGTGCCCTCCTAGGCCCGTGGAAGCATATCGCCTCGCATTTCTCCAGAGCAACTCGCAGACCCAGTCGGCTAATCCGGTCTACCATGTGTCCCACTCCAACGGTAGCCAGTCTGGCGGCCTCAGCGAAATTGGCGCCTCTGGCGGTTACCAAGGTGTCGTCCGCATAACAGACGACATCAATGCCACGCACGTTTGCGCCCCGAAGCGCCCAATCATAACCAACGTTCCACAGGAGTGGCCCCAGCACCGACCCCTGCGGAACTCCACATTCTACCGTGTGCCTTCCCCAGCCCTTTTCAGTCGGGAACACAATCTCTCGCTCTCTCAAGTAGGCGGAAATGATGGCCTGGAGATAGAGGGGGACCCCATGATATTTCAGGGCCTCTTCGATGCAGATATGGGGCAGCGAGTTGAAGGCATTGGCAATGTCCAGGGACACCGCCAACACACATCCTCCCTTCTCAACCTCGTCTTCGGCAAGGGCCCTCACCAGCGCAATTGCGTCAATGGTGGACCTGCCCCGCCGAAAACCAAACTGCCTGTCTGCCAGGTTAGGTCCCGTCTCGTCGAGATGACGGGTCAGTCGACTCGCAATAACCCTCTCTAGCAACTTCGCTAGCTCGCTTAGGAGGACGATGGGCCGGTAGGCCGAAGGCGAGTCAACCGGTCGGTCACCCTTCTTTAAGAGGACCAGTTTCCCTCTCTTCCATTCCGCCGGAAAGCATCCTGTCCTTAAGCACGTGGTGAGGAGGTTACGAAAACGGGGTTCCAGTCCCTCCTTTTTCATGGCCATAACTATCGCTTTACCGGGCAATCCGTCCAACCCTGGGGCAGTATTTTTAGCCTGGAGGCGTAACAAGGCAGCTCCGAGCTCGCCCTCTGTCACCTCTGGAGCCTCTTCTCTGCTTGCGGCGTCATTCGAGAACCCGACTGGGGGAGTTATATCTGGCCGCGCAGGGAACAAAGCTGTCACCACACTCTGTAGCAAACCAGGATCCATCTGCGACGTGATAGGAGGGGTGTATGGCCTCAGCCGGTTCATGACCAACCGATAGGGTCTCCCCCATGGATCCTGACGCAGTGTTTCCAGGAGTTCCTCCCAGGCAGCAGCTTTCGCGGCGCCAATCGCTCCTCGGAGCTCCTTTTTGGCCTGCTGGTAAACGCTGTATAGGGGCGTGTCCTGGGCCTCATCTCTGTTCCGGCGTCTTCGGTGCCGGGAGTAGCGGCGTCGGGCAGCGACACATGCAGTCCTTAGCCGGGACAACTCCGGAGACCACCAGTACGTTGCAGTGCGGGGCGGCAGAGCCTTAACACGTGGCATCGCCAAATCACACACACGCGACATGGCCTCACGAAGCCATCCAGCTTCTTCTTCGGGGTTCACCTGATCGGGGACTGGAGCCCATCCCTCGATCATAGCCGCCAACTCACCAACGTCTCGGTCCATTCGTTTTAGGGCCCATCTATGACCTACTTCTTGCGGAGGACGGCTCGAGCTGCTCGGGGCAAGCTGGACAGAGGAGACGTCGAAACGCACATACCTGTGGTCCGATAGGGTCTCAACTCCCTCCAACACTTCCCAGCTCAGGACACGCTGCGCCAGGGCAGGGCTTGCGAACGTAATGTCCACGACTGATCCACCCTGCATCCGCACACACGTGTCTACCGTTCCTCGGTTGACGACCACCAGCCCATTAGCGAGAAGCCAGTCTTCCACCAGTTCTCCGCGCGAGTCTGTAAGTCTTGACCCCCAGCTGGTGGATTTGGCATTGAGATCGCCGGTTACCACCACGCTATGGGGACGGTTCCATCCCGCAAGCAGAGTGCTTAGTTCCGCCAAGTAGCGTTCCGCTTCATTGATGGGCTTGTTCGGAGACAAGTACACCCCCACAACGAGCACATCCCCCACCAGAGCCGCAACACATCCGTGGCCTTTTCTCACGGACCGAATCGGTGACGATCCATTTGTCACGCTGACGACAATTGCGACTTTTTCATCCTTGTCCCCGACCCAGTCCTCCCGCGGATAGACGACATACGGTTCGGCGACAACACACACCTGAATTTGCCACTGTGCCATGCTCTGAACCAAGAGATCTTGAGCCCTGGCACAGTGGTTGATATTCGCCAATAGAAATTTGGTAGCCATCTTTAAGCGGTGGCCGTTGACATCTCCTCAACCTCCAACGATGCTGGAGGAGAAGAGGGTACTAGCTGGCGTATGGCACTTGCTACTGCCCTTCTCCCTACTCTTTTTTCAGGGGCTTTACAGGCCCCGCTGCTGATCAGGTGGTCAGCTGGTTTGCCGGCCGCGGCACATAAGGTGCAGTGGGCTGCATTGCTACAAGCGGCAGCAGTGTGTCCCAGCTGCCCACACCTGTAGCACTGCCGGCTTCGGTCCACATCAGCCTGGCAAGCCGCCTGAACATGGCCAACTTCCAGACACCGGTAGCACCGCATCTTGCGGGTGGGCAAAAGACGCGTCCTGGCGACGACCCAACCGACCAGAAGACGACCCTCGACCACTTTTCTGGCTGCCGCAACTGGACAGCGCACCCAAACTCCATATAGCCCTGTGCGGTCCTGACGAGGGGAACCGACCTTCACCTGGTCGGCCGAGCAACCCCCCAGACTTGCCACTGCCGCAACGACCTCCGCGGTGGTGACGGAGTCATCCAGGCCGGACACTCTTATTTCAGAGCACTTTGTTGGCCTGGAGACTCGAACGTCCTCCTCATTCACCACCTGCCTGATTTTATCAGCCAGGGCATCCGCCTTCTGTGCGCTGTCCGATCCGGGCACCTCTATGATGGTGGCGCCCGTCATTGCCATGCGCATCCGCACGCCGTCAAGGCCTACCTCCGAAAGTTGGATCTTTTTCTTCGTCTCAGCAACCACCGAAGAGTACGTGACCCCCCTTTCGGCCGCGCCGTTCTGCAGGGTCAGAACAATCGCTGTTGATCGCGGCGCTCGAATCTTAGGCTGCGCCACAGTCTGGTTTCGGACCTTGGGCTGAGATTTTGGTCCTTGACCATTATTTTTCCCCCTCTTCACCACCGTCGTCCAACCCTCGGCCATTGAAGCTGGGGCTGGTGGTAAAGGACGTGGTGTTGGCTGTGGAGCTGCCACATTCTGAGGGGCTCGTTTGCCCCGTTTCCTCTTATTGGACTTCTTAGTCCTGTTCCCCGATGTGGGCACTGGCTCGGCAGGCATTCGGGTGACCCTGGGCTGCTCAGCCGGCTTCTCCAGGCTTTTCTGACCAGGACGCGTTACTTTAGGCGCTGGTCTGGTCGGCGTTGGTGGCGCTGGCGGTGGCATGCTCACCGCTGTAGCCTCTTTGCGTGTTTCGTGAGCCAGTGTCGGGCGAATCCTTGGCTCTGGATTGAGACGGGGCTCGATGCCCTCTACCCTGGCATTCAAACGTGCTGACATCACGGTGATGACGTGGTCCGCCCACTCCTTCATATTTGACGGGGCCGACTCGCCGGGAGCCGATTCTTTCGTCCCGTGTTGAAGGCCGACTTTTATGTCAGCCATTTCTTTTCGTAGATCAGCCATCTCTGCCTTTAGGCGATCGTTTTCCTCCTTGAGGATGCGGATTTCTTCCTCTGTGGTGCGGGAAGCAAGGATATTAGAAGCCTCCCAAATGGTGGCTTTGGCTTTCTTCAGGAGAGCCTTCATTGTCCCCTTCATATTGCCGCTCTTATCTTTGACAACCTCTATAATATTGAGACCCTCCGCTATCTGCTCAAAGAGGGCCGAGGTGGTTTTTTCATCATCCACGTTGCGTAGTTGCCCCTTTGAGTATGCGAGCTGTCTTGTTTTCGCCCGCACGGCATCAGCCTTTTTGGCGAGATCCAGCATCTCCTTCTCGGCCTCAAGCTCCATCTCCTCTCTTTGCAGTTTGAGGTACTCAGCTTTCCTGCTGGCGAGCCCAACATACTCGCCAGTTGTAGGTGGCCTACCTCTGCCACGACGTGCTGTACTTATTTTCCGTGCAGGAGAGCGAGATCGGCTCGACCCATCCGAGTCCGATCCCCTGCCAACCTCACTTTCCACACTTCGGCCTCCTCTTTTGCGTGGTTGCCAAAACCGACCTTCCGCCGATTTCATTGTGGCTGTCGACGAATCGGACAGCTTATCCAACTCACAACAAGGACTGCGTTCCAGCACCACCCTCACCTCCTTCATTTTCACCGCCGAATCTCTCGACACCGACATCTCCACCGCCGAATCTCTCGGCACTAGCATCTTCACCGCCGAATCACTCGGCACTACTACAGACTCCGCCGCGTCGCACGGCACTTTCGTCGAAAGAGAAATATTAGAAGAATCCATGTAGTTCCCACGAGTGTGGGGGAAATAAACAGTCCACCCGGGCAGTGCCCCCTGTACCCGGGTAACCCTATTACACCGTAGAGGTCGGGTGGTCTCCACGGGTTGGCCGCTAGCTGGTTGATGCACTCCCCAACCACCTCCTAAGAGGCGTCCCTACGCCGCGCGAAGGCCCCGAAGGGCGCCCCAGCGCAAGGACTTTGAGGCGCATTTTTTATTGAGGTGCGCTACCTCTCAGGTCCGGCCGGTTAAGGCAAGACCCCCTGGTCCTACTTTGCCCCCCGCTAGACATGACAACAGACGGGGCAGTAAGGTAACAGGTTTGCCCGATGGTGGCCAGCATGGCCTATCTGGAGCCGTCGCGAGGCGGACACCAGACCCATCGCGCCGCGGGTACATCCCGCCATACCACGTGCCGAAACACACCATTCTACAACGGCGACAGAACGCCACGAGCAATAACGCTCCCTTCCTCCTGGCAGCATCCGAACGACGCCACACCACTGATGTCACTTAAAAGTGACCACAAGCCTTGCAGGCCTGCCATACTACGCCATCAAAAAGATAGCCACTGGGCCCCATGAGCCCCTACTCAAGGATCTCGGCCCCTCTTCTAAAAGAAGAGGAGAGAGAGTACACCTCTTCGACAGTTTTGGTCCGCGCCGGGCAAAGCCGGTACCCCCCATATCTGGGAGGCATTCCCCTATCCGCCACCTGGGGACGCGCCCGATGGGAGACTGTCACACTCCACACGGGGCCCATGACGAACCTAACCTAACCTAACCTAACCTTTTTTTTTTTTTTTTTTTTTTTTTTTTTTTTTTTTTTTTTTTAACGATGGAAAAAATGCCTTACGCACGCCCCGCACCCTGGGGGGGTAGCGGGGGAGTGTCGGGCTCTCCGGAGATGATTACGCTGAACTACTGCTCAGCGTAACCATGACCGGCATACCGACTAAAACGACCATCGATGCTCCCTCTATCACCTGGGCGCGAACACATAGACGCCCGCCGGATCGTCCTCGTCAGAGGAGAACGATTCGTCGGACGAATATGTTTCGTTTCCTGACGAAGCCATGGGATCCCCGTAGGACACTACCACAGCCTCGTCGGTGATTGTTCGCCTTGGGCGAACCCCTCTGGCGCCCCCCAACAGGGGGGGCTGTCGACTCCCCGGAGCATCAGGGGAGTCGACTCTGGTCGGAGACACGTGCAATGCACGATCCGAGTCCCCCAGACTCGGACCGCGCTGGCCTCCGACGGGAGGGAGACTTCGGGCAAACTGCCGTCGTCTCCTTCCCACTCGTCTGCGGCGGCAGGCATCAGCGTGGGGATCCTCCTCCCGCGCGCGCTCCGCCACCTCCTTTTGTGTCACCACCTCGACGCAGAAGGTATTCACTGCCTCCCATGACTCCTCGCTATCCACCATGGCCTTGACCACAGTGGGGAGGGAGAGGTCGACCCCTATCACGGCCACCATTGCGGCGCGCTGCGTTGAGAAGGCGGGGTACACCTCTAAAGTGTGCTGCGCCGTGTCTTCCACCTCGTCACAGTGGTGACACTGCGGGGTCGCTTCACGTCCAATCCGGTGCAGATATTTTCCGAACGAGCCATGCCCGCTCAGAATCTGCACCAAGTGGTATGTCAGCGACCCGTGCTGCCTCTCAGCCCAGGGCCTTAAAATTGGGCGCATGGCCTCAAGGGTGCGCGACTGTGTACCCGAGGCAGGTTGGCCCAGGCTCTCCGCCCAGAGACTGAACATCGTCTCGCGAGCCTCCTCTAAGGCCGCAGCCCTCTCACGCGGCGCCCGTCGGTTGCCGCTCTCTCTTTCGTCGCAGCGGAGCCTATAGGCGGCCGCCAGAACCTCCGCGACTAACTCCCAGGGTGGCGTGCCCGCGAGAGCACATGCTGCCGCCCGGGAGATCGTCCGGTATCCCCGGATCATCCGAAGCGCCATTGCGCGCTGCGCTCTCTGTAATGATGCAGTTGCACGAGGGCTCAGTGCATCCGCCCAGACCGGAGCACCGTATAGAGCCATGCTCCGGACGATCGTGCTATATAGGCGGCGTACACTGGCGCTCGGCCCCCCGACGTTCGGGAGAAGACGACCCAGCGCATCCGCCGCACCCAGAAGGCGGGGTTCGAGGCGCTTGAAATGTTCCTCGAAACCCCATCGACCGTCAATCACTAGCCCCAGATATTTGAAGGTGGGTTGCAGTGGTACCCTCACTTCGTCCACGACAACCACTGTTCCCGCAGGGGCTCCTCTGCGGGGGCCGTGAAACAACAGGGCCTCCGTCTTGTGGAGGGCCACCTTAAGGCCCAGGGACCGTATTCGTCGCACGACGTGACTGACAAATACGCCCGCCAATCGCAGTATCCCTGCGATATTTTTCCCCCGGATGGTGACTAGAGTGTCGTCTGCATAACAGAACAGTCCAACCATCCGGGGAAGCCCGCACCTCAGAACATAGTCGTACCCGATTATCCATAGTAAGGGACCCAGTACGGACCCCTGTGGGACTCCACGAGCCACGTTGTAGTGTCGGGTACGACCATCTCGCCCTTGGCAAGCCACGACTCGGCCCTCCAAATAATCTGCCACAAGACGCCGAAGGTACGGCGGCACCCCATGGTATCGGAGTGCCTCCATGATGACCCCGACCGGCAGACTATTAAAGGCGTTGGCTATGTCCAGCGACACGGCCAACACCATTTCCCCTCTGTCAGTGGCCTCGGTTACGAGGCGCCGCAAGTCCGTCAGGGCGTCAATTGTCGAACGCCCTGCACGGAACCCGTACTGGACGGGCGAGAAATTCGGCCCCACTTCCGTGATGTGCTGGACGAGCCGAGCCGCAACTACCCGCTCAAACAGCTTCCCGGTCTCGTCCAGCAGGACGATCGGCCTGTATGCCGACGGGTCATCGGGCTGGCGGCCCTCCTTTCTAAGGAGGCAAAGAGCGCCCTCCTTCCATGGCTTCGGGAACTTTCCGGTGCGAAAACATGCATCGAACAGTTCCCGAAGCCTGTCCCCGAGGTGTTCAAGGGACAAGACCACAACCCTGCCCGGGACTCCGTCCGGTCCAGGGGCCGTCTTTTTGCCCTTAAGGCGATCGACTGCAGCCTCAAATTCCCCGTCCGTTACAGTAGGCGGAGGGGCCTCCTCGCCCGGTTCCGCCTCCTCGGAGGACAGTGGAGCCATCCGGGGGGGGACGAAATTGGCTTCGTTGGGAGGAAACAGCTCTCCAACGACCCTCGAGAGCAACGCCGGATCCATAGTTTCCGTCAGGGGGGCACCGCGCGCTTTGAGCTTGTTGCGCGCGGTTTTATAAGGCCTCCCCCACGGATCCCGGTCGAGGCCCTGCAGCAACTCCTCGCGAGAAGTTTCCTTCGCGGAGGCTATCGCAGTTTGCAGGGCCTTTTTGGCACGCGTGTACTCCCCGTACAGGCGCTCCTCCTCCTCGGGCACCCTGATGCGACGTCGGCGATAGCGGGCGTACGCCCGGCGCTTAACATTACAATCCCTGCGCTGGGCTGCAATGTCAGTCGACCACCAATACACCGCTGTTCGGTCGCGTGGAGGGTGTGCTCTCGGCATGGAAGCCTCACACACCTCCGTCAGGGCGCCACGAAATCGTGCTGCCGACTCGTCGGTGTCACCGCCATCCATGGGCCGGGAAAACC
Organism: Pyrausta despicata; assembly: GCA_963921415.1. NCBI lineage: Eukaryota > Metazoa > Arthropoda > Insecta > Lepidoptera > Crambidae > Pyrausta > Pyrausta despicata. The sequence goes on along the minus strand of OY992866.1, from coordinate 14,191,133 downwards.
AGCGCTCAAAGATGGCGGTCTCCTCTACCGCCGCCTTGTCCAGCCGGCTGAGGGCCCAGCGGGGTCGATCCTGGTTTTCGGGCCGCGTCACGGGCTGATGGACGGAGGTCTCAAATCGGATGTAACGGTGATCCGAGAGAGTCTCCGTCCGTAACACCCGCCATCCGTGTACTATCCGCGCTAGAGCCGGGGTGGCAAAGGTTAGGTCCACCACTGATCCGCCCTGTCGGCGCACGCAGGTATTCACCGTGCCTCTATTTAGTAGGCAGAGACCAGTAGCGGCCGCCCACAACTCGACGTCCCTCCCACGTGCGTCAGTGGACGGGTTGCCCCACACAGTGGACTTGGCATTTAGGTCCCCCATTAGGAGGACCTGATGCGTGGCCACCCTCTGAACTGCAGCGCCGACGACGCCTAGAAACGCCTCAAAGTCGGCGAGGGGCTTGTTCGGGGAGAAGTACACCCCGACAAAGGCAATTCCCCCCCAGGCCGCCACGACGAATCCCTCTCCCCTCTCTACCACGGTGGGGGGAATGAAACCCGGCGCTGTGCGCACGATAACCGCGACGGTGCCACCCCGGTCCCCGACCCAGTTGGGCTGGTCGGGAACGAAATACGGCTCCGCCACGACCGCCACATCAATTGACCACTCCGCCATGGCTTGCAGCAACATATCTTGGGCTCTGGCGGAGTGGTTTATATTCCCTTGCAGGAGGTTACATGGACGGACCCTGTCCATTACTCGTCCATGGGAACCTCCTGCTGTTGCTGCTCAGCACTGAGCGCCGGCTGCGAGACGGGAGCCTCATTTGACGGGCGGGCCGTTGACTTTCCTCGCGCTTGGGGCGGCTTACAGCTGCGCCCGCCCATCACATGCCCGGAGGGCCTCCGAGCAGCGGCACAAACTGCACAGTGGGGCTTAACGTTGCAGTTTGCCCCTTTGTGACCGGCCTTCCCGCACCTGTAGCACAGGGCGCTTCTGTCCTCCGCCGAAGGACAATTCTGCCTGACGTGACCCGGCTGCATGCATCTGAAGCAACGCACGGGCCGGGTCTCCAGCGGCTTTACCTGGACGCAGCTAAAGCCGATTGGCAAACGGCCTGCGTCCACTACCTTCTTGGCCGCAGCCACCGGGCAAGACACAATTGTCGTACCCATCCCGCCGGGGCCTGTGCGAATGGGACGCACCTTGACGAGGTCCCGACTGCATCCCCCTTTTGCTGCTATGGTGACCGCAAGCTTATCCACACTAACAGAGTCGTCCAGCCCAATGACGCGCATGTCAATGCACTTCGTGGGCCGGACAACTGTCGCCACCTCAGCGAGGACCTCCTGCAGCTTAGTTGCTAGCAGGTCGGCCTTTTCCCCTGCGCCTGCGCCGGAGATCTCTATAATCTTCGCGCCGGCCATCGTGTTACGGCACCTTCTCTTAGGAATGTCCATGCTGTCGACATTTATAGCGTCGGCAGCACGGGACAGCGCCTCCCCGTACGTGACCCCTTTCTCCACAGCGGCCGGTGTTAGTGTGAGCACCACCGCAGCTGACTTGGGAGGGGTCAACTTTTGTTTCCGCGCAGATGTGCGCGGAGCCGGCTTGGGGGCTGGAACCTCGGAGCGCCTTTTTTGCGCTGCTCCAGTGCCGGCCACAGACGCATATGTCCGTCCGGCCGGGTTCGAGGACCGAGCGGAAGGTGCGGGAGGGGCAGACGCAGCTTTCCCCTTCTTCTTCCTGCGCTTTTTTCTCCCCTCCTGTGTCACCCAGCCACCGTCGTTTCCCTCGACCGGGGGTGCATTCTGCGCCTCAGGCACAGCGGGGCCCCGGGACGTGGATGGGACTGGTATTGGGTGAGACGTGGCATTTGAATGACGGCTGGCAGCGGTAACTCGTTTGCCTCCTGCCTGTTTTGTTCTGGCCGCTTTGAGCGGCGCCGGTTCCGCTTGCTTGATCGCAGCAGCCTTCGACTTCGCCACGGAAGGCTTAGTCTGGGGCGCCGCGACAACTTGAGGGAGAGGGAATGGATCCTCATCCATCTCCACGTCCTGCGTCCGCCTGTCGGCTGCGAGAGGAGGCCTCAGTCGCGGCTCAGGGGGCAAGCGGGTCTCGAGGTCGGCAATCCTGGAGTTGATTTGGTTGCCGATCGAGACCCTCAATTCCATGATAAGCTTCTCCATATACGGAGGTAGCGTCTCCTCTGTTGGCGCCGAAACGGACTTCGGCGCAGCTGTGACTCCTTTATGTTTGGAGCGCAACTCCTTTTTCAATTCCTCGAGCTCCTTACGGAGAGAGGAGACCTCCTCCTGAAGTTTCTTATTGGCTCTCTGCAACTTCAGGGTCTCGCTATTGGAGCTGCATTCCAAGAGTGACTTCGCCGACGCAGATATCGTCGCCACAGCCTGATTCAGGGCCTTCTGAAAGGTACCCTTAAGCTGCGACGACTTCGCCGACACGTGGCGCACCGTTTTAAGCTCCGCCTCTATGGCGCCCAAAAGCTGGTAAGCCGCAGGCTCGCCCTCATCCATGTCCATGTTATTTAGAGAGGACATCGACCCCGATTCTGAGCGGAGCCTACGCCTCTCTGCGATTTCCTCCATTAGCTCTTCTTGAGCACGGATCTTCATCTCCTTTTGTTTGGCGAGGAGCAGCTCTCTCTTCGCTGCAGCCAAACCTACGTACTCCCCTGTGGTAGGAGGACGGCCTCTGCCGCGACCTCTTCCTTTACCATCAGCCGAGATCTTTGCGGCAGTGACGGTTCGGTCACTCGCCGTGTCGGACTCGCTGCTCCCATCCCTGCCCACCTTTTTATTTAGAGGGCGTTTTCTCTTTGTGGCCCCTGATTGGGACCCAATCGTCTGCGTGCTGCAGCAAGACACAGCATCGGAGTCGTCGTCGTCGTTTCTAGCTATCGACACCGCTATATCTTGCAGCACAACCCTCGGGTTTGCTCCGCTCATCGAACTCGAGCGCGAGTGAGGCGCCGAACTGCAACGACTCGCCGAGCCCATTACACCCGCTGATCTTGTTCCGGCACTAGCACAGACGGCCGGTTTATTGAACTTCAGGCAGAATGACCGCCTAGATGTCCCGCTGTTTGTCGCGCCCACTGCGCCTACATCCGCGCCCACTGCGCCTACCTCCGCGCCCACTGCGCCTTCCTCATTCACTCCTCCTTCAGGTTTAGGGTTTTGATTTAATGTATACATAATTGATCCCACGAGTATGGGGGAAGTAACGGTCCTTGCCGCGCGGTGCCCCCTGCACCCGGCAAAGCCTTGGGGTTGATAACCCAACGGGAGGTCGGCAGGTATCCCGCTGGAGTAAGCTCTAGCGACTGATCACCCATCAGCCATGCATCACCTCGCGGAGCTACCACGCTTGTGATTGGGGTAATTTTTTATAGAGGTTTTCTTCCTCGCGGTCCGGGCGGTTAAGCCAAGACCCTCGTTCCGCACAGAGCCGCGAGACGTGATCCACGACACTCCGTTGATGCGGATTACGAAACAACCACGCCAAGTCTGGAAAGACCCAGCCGCTCGCCCGACAGGCCCGCCGAGTTGACGAACCTGCCGCGCCGACGCCACCCAGACCCGGGCAGATGCCCCGACGGTCCGAGTTTTGGTTTTAAAGACTTTTCCTTGTCGTGGCCCCGACTTCAATAGCCGAGACCCCCGGCCCCCCCGCGAGAGAGGGTTACGGGTTGCCCGACAGGCCCGCCGAGTTGACGAAACCTGCCGCGCCACCGCACTTCAGACCCGGACAGAAGCCCCGACGGCCCTAGGTGCCTCACAGGCTGAACCTGCAGAACGCCAAGCGCTCTACCCACTACGGGTCACTCCACACAATCATCTCTGAGGCGAGAGACGGGGAGCATAACCCAACACCGGGCACAGAAGCCCCGCGGGAGCCCAGCTGGATGTGGACTCGACCGCCGCTGTCAGACCATCAGCCTGACGCCGAAAACCGTTCGACGCCAGTTGCCCGGGGTGCGCCACGAGGAGGCTGTCTGACCTGGCACCCCAACCTAACCTAACCTTTTTTTTTTTTTTTTTTTTTTTTTTTAACGATGGAAAAAATGCCTTACGCACGCCCCGCACCCTGGGGGGGTAGCGGGGGAGTGTCGGGCTCTCCGGAGATGATTACGCTGAACTACTGCTCAGCGTAACCATGACCGGCATACCGACTAAAACGACCATCGATGCTCCCTCTATCACCTGGGCGCGAACACATAGACACCCGCCGGATCGTCCTCGTCAGAAGAGAACGATTCGTCGGACGAATATGTGTCGGTTCCTGACGAAGCCATGGGATCCCCGTAGGACACTACCACAGCCTCGTCGGTGATTGTTCGCCTAGGGCGAACCCCTCTGGCGCCCCCCAACAGGGGGGGCTGTCGACTCCCCGGAGCATCAGGGGAGTCGACTCTGGTCGGAGACGCGTGCAATGCACGATCCGAGTCCCCCAGACTCGGACCGCGCTGGCCTCCGACGGGCGGGAGACTTCGGGCAAACTGCCTTCGTCTCCTTCCGCGCGGCGCCCGTCGGTTGCCGATCTCCCTGTCCTCGCAGCGGAGCCTATAGGCGGCCGCCAGAACCTCCGCGACAAGTTCCCAGGGTGGCGTGCCCGCGAGAGCACATGCTGCCGCCCGGGAGATCGTCCGGTAGCCCCGAATCATCCGCAGCGCCATTGCGCGCTGCGCTCTCTGCAGCGAGGCAGTCGCACGCGGGCTCAGCGCATCCGCCCAGACCGGAGCACCGTATAGAGCCATGCTCCGGACGATTGTGCTATATAGGCGGCGTACACTGGCGCTCGGCCCCCCCACATTCGGGAGGAGACGACCTAGCGCATCCGCCGCACCCAGAAGGCGGGGTTCGAGGCGCTTGAAATGCTCCTCGAAACCCCATCGACCGTCTATCACTAGCCCCAGATATTTGAGGGAGGGCTGCAGTGGTACCCTCACTTCATCCACCACAACCACCGATCCTGCTGGGGCTCCTCTGCGGGGCCCGTGGAAAAGTATGGCCTCCGTCTTGTGGAGGGCCACCTCAAGGCCCAGGGACCGTATTCGTCGAACGATGTGGCTCACGAATACGCCCGCCAGTCGCAATATCCCTGCGATGTTTTTACCCCGGATGGTGACTAACGTGTCGTCTGCATAGCAGAACAGGCCAACCATCCAGGGAAGTCCGCACCTCAGTACATAATCGTACCCGACGATCCATAGCAAGGGGCCCAATACGGACCCCTGTGGGACTCCTCGTGCCACGTTGTAGTGTCGGGTACGACCATCCCGCCCTTGGCACACCACAACTCGGCCCTCCAAATAATCCGCCACAAGGCGCCGTAGGTACGGAGGCACCCCATGGTATCGGAGTGCCTCCATGATGACCCCGAACGGAAGACTATTGAAGGCGTTGGCAATGTCTAATGAGACAGCCAACACCATTTCCCCTCTGCCAGTAGCCTCCGTTACGAGGCGCCGCAAGTCCGTCAGGGCGTCGATTGTCGAACGCCCTGCACGGAACCCGTACTGGACGGGCGAGAAATTCGGCCCCACCTCCGAGATGTGCTGGACGAGCCGAGCCGCAACTACCCGCTCAAACAACTTCCCGGTCTCGTCCAGCAGGACGATCGGCCTGTATGCCGACGAGTCATCGGGCGGGCGGCCCTCCTTTCGAAGGAGGCATAGAGCGCCCTCCTTCCATGGCTTCGGGAACTTTCCGGTGCGAAAGCATGCATCGAATAGCTCCCGAAGCCTGTCCCCGAGATGTTCGAGGGACAAGCACACAACCCTGCCTGGGACTCCGTCGGGACCAGGGGCCGTCTTTTTGCCCTTGAGGCGATCGACGGCGGCCTCAAATTCTCCGTCCGTTATAAGGGGAGGTGGAGCCTCATCGCCCGATCCCGCCTCCTCGGCAGATGGTGGAGCCATCCGAGGGGGGACGAAACTAGCCTCGTTGGGGGGGAACAACTCTCCAACGACCCTCGAGAGCAACGCCGGATCCATAGTTTCCGTCAGGGGGGCACCGCGCGCTTTGAGCTTGTTGCGCGCGGTTTTATAAGGCCTCCCCCAAGGATCCCGGTCGAGGCCCTGCAGCAACTCCTCGCGAGAAGTTTCCTTCGCGGAGGCTATCGCAGTTTGCAGGGCCTTTTTGGCTCGCGTGTACTCCCCGTACAGGCGCTCCTCCTCCTCGGGCACCCTGATGCGACGTCGGCGATAGCGGGCGTACGCCCGGCGCTTAACATTGCAGTCCCTGCGCTGGGCTGCAATGTCAGTCGACCACCAATACACCGCTGTTCGGTCGCGTGGAGGGTGTGCTCTCGGCATGGAAGCCTCACACACCTCTGTCAGGGCGCCACGAAATCGTGCTGCCGACTCGTCTGTGTCTTCGCCATCCATGGGCCGGGAAAACCATCGCTCAAAGATGGCGGTCTCCTCTACCAAAGCCTTGTCCAGCCGACTGAGGGCCCAGCGGGGTCGATCCCGGTTTTCCGGCCGCGTCACGGGCTGATGGACGGAGGTCTCAAATCGGATGTAGCGGTGATCCGAGAGAGTCTCCGTCCGTAACACCCGCCATCCGTGTACTCTTCGCGCCAGGGCCGGGGTGGCAAAGGATAGGTCCACCACCGATCCACCCTGTCGGCGCACGCAGGTGTGTACCGTCCCTACGTTGAGTAGGGAGAGACCAATAGCGGCTGCCCACAACTCGAGGTCCCGCCCACGTGCGTCAGTGGACGGGTTGCCCCACAGAGTGGACTTGGCATTCAGGTCCCCCATCAGGAGGACCTGGTGCGAAGCCACCACTCTCCTCACTACGGCACCGACGGCCTCGAGGAACGACTCGAACTCGGCGAGGGGCCTGTTCGGGGAGAAGTACACCCCGACAAAGGCAATGCCACCCCAGACCGCCACGACGAATCCCTCTCCCTTCTCCACCGCGGTGGGGGGAATGAAACCCGGCGCTGCGCGCACGATAACCGCGACGGTGCCGCCACGGTCCCCGACCCAGTTGGGCTGGTCGGGAACGAAATACGGCTCCGCCACGACCGCCACATCGATCGACCATTCCGCCAGGGCTTGCAGCAACATATCTTGGGCTCTGGCGGAGTGGTTTATATTCCCTTGCAGGAGGTTACATGGACGGACTCTGTCCATTACTCGTCCATGGGAACCTCCTGCTGTTGCTGCTCAGCACTGAGCGCCGGCTGCGAGACGGGAGCCTCATTTGACGGGCGGGCCGTTGACTTTCCTCGCGCTTGGGGCGGCTTACAGCTGCGCCCGCCCATCACATGCTCGGAGGGCCTCCGGGCTGCGGCACACACTGCACAATGGGGCGTTGCGTTGCAGTTTGCCCCTTTGTGGCCGGCCTTCCCGCACCTGTAGCACAGGGCGCTTCTGTCCTCCGCCGAAGGACAATTCTGCCTGACGTGACCCGGCTGCATGCATCTGAAGCAACGCACAGGCCGGGTCTCCAGCGGCTTTACCTGGACGCAGCTAAAGCCGATTGGCAAACGGCCTGCGTCCACTACCTTCTTGGCCGCAGCCACCGGGCAAGACACAATTGTCGTACCCATCCCGCCGGGGCCTGTGCGAATGGGACGCACCTTGACGAGGTCCCGACTGCATCCCCCTTTTGCTGCTATGGTGACCGCAAGCTTATCCACACTAACAGAGTCGTCCAGCCCAATGACGCGCATGTCAATGCACTTCGTGGGCCGGACAACTGTCGCCACCTCAGCGAGGACCTCCTGCAGCTTAGTTGCTAGCAGGTCGGCCTTTTCCCCTGCGCCTGCGCCGGAGATCTCTATAATCTTCGCGCCGGCCATCGTGTTACGGCACCTTCTCTTAGGAATGTCCATGCTGTCGACATTTATAGCGTCGGCAGCACGGGACAGCGCCTCCCCGTACGTGACCCCTTTCTCCACAGCGGCCGGAGTTAGTGTGAGCGCCACCGCAGCCGACTTGGGAGGGGTCAACTTTTGTTTCCGCGCAGATGTGCGCGGAGCCGGCTTGGGGGCTGGAACCTCGGAGCGCCTTTTTTGCGCTGCTCCAGTGCCGGCCACAGACGCATATGTCCGTCCGGCCGGGTTCGAGGACCGAGCGGAAGGTGCGGGAGGGGCAGACGCAGCTTTCCCCTTCTTCTTCCTGCGCTTTTTTCTCCCCTCCTGTGTCACCCAGCCACCGTCGTTTTCCTCGACCGGGGGTGCATTCTGCGCCTCAGGCACAGCGGGGCCCCGGGACGTGGATGGGACTGGTATTGGGTGAGACGTGGCATTTGAATGACGGCTGGCAGCGGTAACTCGTTTGCCTCCTGCCTGTTTTGTTCTGGCCGCTTTGAGCGGCGCCGGTTCCGCTTGCTTGATCGCAGCAGCCTTCGACTTCGCCACGGAGGGCTTAGTCTGGGGCGCCGCGACAACTTGAGGGAGAGGGAATGGATCCTCATCCATCTCCACGTCCTGCGTCCGCCTGTCGGCTGCGAGAGGAGGCCTCAGTCGCGGCTCAGGGGGCAAGCGGGTCTCGAGGTCGGCAATCCTGGAGTTGATTTGGTTGCCGATCGACCCTCAATTCCGTGATAAGCTTCTCCATATACGGAGGTAGCGTCTCCTCTGTTGGCGCCGAAACGGACTTCGGCGCAGCTGTGACTCCTTTATGTTTGGAGCGCAACTCCTTTTTCAATTCCTCGAGCTCCTTACGGAGAGAGGAGACCTCCTCCTGAAGTTTCTTATTGGCTCTCTGCAACTTCAGGGTCTCGCTATTGGAGCTGCATTCCAAGAGTGACTTCGCCGACGCAGATATCGTCGCCACAGCCTGATTCAGGGCCTTCTGAAAGGTACCCTTAAGCTGCGACGACTTCGCCGACACGTGGCGCACCGTTTTAAGCTCCGCCTCTATGGCGCCCAAAAGCTGGTAAGCCGCAGGCTCGCCCTCATCCATGTCCATGTTATTTAGAGAGGACATCGACCCCGATTCTGAGCGGAGCCTACGCCTCTCTGCGATTTCCTCCATTAGCTCTTCTTGAGCACGGATCTTCATCTCCTCTTGTTTGGCGAGGAGCAGCTCTCTCTTCGCTGCAGCCAAACCTACGTACTCCCCTGTGGTAGGAGGACGGCCTCTGCCGCGACCTCTTCCTTTACCATCAGCCGAGATCTTTGCGGCAGTGACGGTTCGGTCACTCGCCGTGTCGGACTCGCTGCTCCCATCCCTGCCCACCTTTTTATTTAGAGGGCGTTTTCTCTTTGTGGCCCCTGATTGGGACCCAATCGTTTGCGTGCTGCAGCAAGACACAGCATCGGAGTCGTCGCCGTCGTTTCTAGCTATCGACACCGCTATATCTTGCAGCACAACCCTCGGGTTTGCTCCGCTCATCGAACTCGAGCGCGAGTGAGGCGCCGAACTGCAACGACTCGCCGAGCCCATTACACCCGCTGATCTTGTTCCGGCACTAGCACAGACGGCCGGTTTATTGAACTTCAGGCAGAATGACCGCCTAGATGTCCCGCTGTTTGTCGCGCCCACTGCGCCTACATCCGCGCCCACTGCGCCTACCTCCGCGCCCACTGCGCCTTCCTCATTCACTCCTCCTTCAGGTTTAGGGTTTTGATTTAATGTATACATAATTGATCCCACGAGTATGGGGGAAGTAAGGGTCCTTGCCGCGCGGTGCCCCCTGCACCCGGCAAAGCCTTGGGGTTGATAACCCAACGGGAGGTCGGCAGGTATCCCGCTGGAGTAAGCTCTAGCGACTGATCACCCATCAGCCATGCATCACCTCGCGGAGCTACCACGCTTGTGATTGGGGTAATTTTTTATAGAGGTTTTCTTCCTCGCGGTCCGGGCGGTTAAGCCGAGACCCTCGTTCCGCACAGAGCCGCGAGACGTGATCCACGACACTCCGTTGATGCGGATTACGAAACAACCACGCCAAGTCTGGAAAGACCCAGCCGCTCGCCCGACAGGCCCGCCGAGTTGACGAACCTGCCGCGCCGACGCCACCCAGACCCGGGCAGATGCCCCGACGGTCCGAGTTTTGGTTTTAAAGACTTTTCCTTGTCGTGGCCCCGACTTCAATAGCCGAGACCCCCGGCCCCCCCGCGAGAGAGGGTTACGGGTTGCCCGACAGGCCCGCCGAGTTGACGAAACCTGCCGCGCCACCGCACTTCAGACCCGGACAGAAGCCCCGACGGCCCTAGGTACCTCACAGGCTGAACCTGCAGAACGCCAAGCGCTGTACCCACTACGGGTCACTCCACGCAATCATCTCTGAGGCGAGAGACGGGGAGCATAACCCAACACCGGGCACAGAAGCCCCGCGGGAGCCCAGCTGGATGTGGACTCGACCGCCGCTGTCAGACCATCAGCCTGACGCCAAAAACCGTTCGACGCCAGTTGCCCGGGGTGCGCCACGAGGAGGCTGTCTGACCTGGCACCCCAACCTAACCTAACCTAACCTTTTTTTTTTTTTTTTTTTTTTTTTTTTTTTTTTTTTTTTTTTTTTTTTTTTTTTCGCTGTGGAAATGCTTTTACGCATGCCCCCCACACAACTGCAGGGGGGTATGTGGGACTCAACGGCTGGTGTGCAAGGCCGTAATACCCACTAAAACCACAGCGCTTTCCACCACTCCGCCATTGTGGGGGGTGCCATGGGGTCGCGTGAGCATTCACCACGGCACCCCGGCGGATAGCCCGAGGGCCACAAACTCCTTGGCGGCGGAGCAAGGTGTTGGGCTCCGCCACCAAAACTAACTCCCACACGGCCGCAGAGGACAGGGAGGACGGCAACGACACACCGCATCTCCTCTTCCTCTGCGGCCCCACCGCAGCGCCATCCAACGGTGCGCCCCCGTTTGGTCGCGGGAGATAGGCCGCACGGCAACGACACACCGAGACGACTCTCCTCCCGCGACCGCACCCGACTGCGGGGGACAGCCAAAACTGTCCCGCACACCCGCACCCTTGGACGCATCCTGCGCAGGCGTCCCCAAGCCCACGCGGAGCGTCCCCTCCCGGGATCCCTCTTAGCTTCACCGTGGGTGGCGAAGCCACGGTTACTGAGCCCCCCCACCACGACAAGGTGGAGATCCGACAGGGGGGAACCTAACCTAACCTAACCTAACCTAACCTAACCTAACCTAACCTTTTTTTTTTTTTTTTTTTTTTTTTTGGCGTGGTGGAAATGCCTTTACGCACGATACCCCCCCCGGGGAGGGGAGGGCCTGTGTGGGACTCCCGCCCTGAAAAGGGCGTCCTACCCACTAAAACCACCACGGTGTTCCCTCAGCTCGCCTCTGTGCTGGGGCCACGGGATCGCTCCGCGCATTCTCTACGTAACCCCGGCGGCGATGGCTCCTTGTCGAGCCCCTCCTCACTCGCAGAGAGCAGTGTGTGGGAACACACACACACTGCTCAGGCCTCTAAGTGGCGGATGGCGGACTCCCCTAAGTCCGCCATCCGCAGGCCTCATGGTGGACGCCTCGCGGCTGGATCGGCCCTCGGCCGTCGTCTCGCCCGTCTGCGGCGGATCGGGTCGGAAGTGGAAATCTCCCGTTCCCGCTCCGCCGCCTCTTTCTGAAGCAACTCTCTTCCCACAACCTGAACATTGTGTCGCGGGTCTCCTCTAACGCCGCAGCCCTCTCACGCGGCGCCCGACGGATGCCGCTCTCCCTCTCTTCGGTGCGGAGCCTATAGGCGGCCGCCAGAACTTCCGCAACTAGTTCCCAGGGTGGCGTGCCCGCGAGAGCACATGCTGCCGCCCGGGAAACAGTCCGATACCCGCGTATCATCCGCAGTGCCATTGCGCGCTGCGCTCTTTGCAGTGAGGCAGACGCACGCGGGCTCAGCGCATCCGCCCAGACTGGAGCACCGTATAGAGCCATGCTCCGGACGATGGTGCCGTACAGGCGGCGCACACTGGCGCTCGGCCCCCCTACGTTCGGGAGGAGACGTCCCAGGGCATCCGCCGCACCCAGTAGGCGGGGCTCGAGGCGCTTGAAATGCTCCTCGAAACCCCATCGACCGTCTATCACAAGACCAAGATATTTGAAGGAGGGCAGCAGTGGTACCCTCACTTCGTCCACGACAACCTCTGTTCCCGCGGGGGCTCCTCTGCGGGGGCCGTGAAATAGCAGGGCCTCCGTTTTATGGAGGGCCACCCTTAGACCCAGGGACCGTATACGCCGCACGATATGGCTGACGAATACGCCCGCCAATCGCAGTATCCCTGCAATGTTTTTCCCCCGGATGGTGACTAAAGTGTCGTCTGCATAACAGAACAGTCCAACCATCCGGGGAAGCCCGCACCTCAATACATAGTCGTACCCGATCATCCACAGTAAGGGGCCCAGTACGGACCCCTGTGGGACTCCACGAGCCACGGTGTAACGTCGGGTACGACCGACCCTCCCTTGACAGAGCACAACTCTTTCCTCCAGGTAGTCATCCACGAGGCGCCGTAGGTACGGAGGCACCCCATGGTATCGGAGTGCCTCCATGATGACCCCAAACGGAAGACTATTGAAGGCGTTGGCAATATCTAATGAGACAGCCAACGCCATTTCCCCGCTCTCGGTAGCCTCGGTTACGAGGCGCCGCAAGTCCGTCAGGGCATCGATAGTTGAACGCCCTGCACGGAACCCGTATTGGACAGGCGAAAAATTTGGCCCCACCTCCGTGATGTGCTGGACGAGCCGGGCCGCAACTACCCGCTCAAACAATTTCCCGGTCTCGTCCAGCAGGACGATCGGCCTGTATGCCGACGGGTCATCGGGCGGGCGGCCCTCCTTTCTAAGGAGGCAAAGAGCGCCCTCCTTCCATGGCTTCGGGAACTTTCCGGTGCGAAAACATGCATCGAACAGTTCCCGAAGCCTGTCCCCGAGTTGTTCAAGGGACAGGTACACAACCCTGCCCGGGACTCCATCCGGTCCAGGGGCCGTCTTTTTGCCCTTGAGGCGATCAACGGCGGCCTCAAATTCTCCGTCCGTTATAAGGGGAGGTGGAGCCTCATCGCCCGATCCCGCCTCCTCGGCAGATGGTGGAGCCATCCGAGGGGGGACGAAACTAGCCTCGTTGGGGGGGAACAACTCCCCGACGACCCTCGAGAGCAGTGCCGGATCCATAGTTTCCGTCAGGGGGGCACCGCGCGCTTTGAGCTTGTTGCGCGCGGTTTTATAAGGCCTCCCCCACGGATCCCGGTCGAGGCCCTGCAGCAACTCCTCGCGCGAAGTTTCTTTCGCAGAGGCGATTGCAGTTTGCAGGGCCTTTTTGGCTCGCGTGTACTCTCCGTACAGCCGTTCCTCTTCCTCGGGCACCGTGATGCGACGTCGGCGATAGCGGGTGTACGCTCGGCGCTTAACATTGCAGTCCGTACGCTGGGCTGCAATGTCAGTCGACCACCAGTACACCGCTTTTCGGTCGCGTGGAGGGTGTGCTCTCGGCATGGAAGCCTCACACACCTCCGTCAGGGCGCCACGAAATCGTGCTGCCGACTCGTCGGTGTCACCGCCATCCACGGGCCGGGAAAACCAGCGCTCAAAGATGGCGGTCTCTTCTGCCGCAGCCTTATCTAGACGGCTGAGGGCCCAACGGGGACGGTCCCGATTTTCACGCCGCATTACGGGCTGATGGACGGAGGTCTCAAATCGGATGTAACGGTGATCCGAGAGACTCTCCGTCCGTAAAACCCTCCAGTTGCGTACTGTGCGCGCCAGAGCCGGGGTGGCAAAAGATAAGTCCACCACGGATCCGCCCTGTCGGCGCACGCAGGTATGCACCGTGCCTCTATTTAGTAGGCAGAGACCCGTGGTGGCTGCCCACAACTCTACATCCCGCCCACGTGCGTCAGTGGACGGGTTGCCCCACAGAGTGGACTTGGCATTCAGGTCCCCCATTAGGAGGACCTGATGCGTGGCCGCCCTCCGCACTGCAGCGCCGACGACGCCTAGGAACACCTCAAAGTCGGCGAGGGGCCTGTTCGGGGAGAAGTACACCCCGACAAAGGCAATGCCCCCCCAGACCGCCACGACGAATCCCTCTCCCCTCTCAACCACGGTGGGGGGAACGAATCCCGGCGCTGCGCGCACAATAACCGCGACGGTGCCACCACGGTCCCCGACCCAGTTTGGCTGGTCGGGAACGAAATACGGCTCCGCCACGACCGCCACATCAATTGACCACTCCGCCATTGCTTGCAGCAACACGTCTTGGGCTCGGGCAGAGTGGTTTAAATTCCCTTGCAGGAGGTTACATGGACGGACCCTATCCATTACTCGTCCATGGGAACCTCCTGCTGTAGCTGCTCGGGACTGAGCGCCGGCTGCGAGACGGGAGCCTTATTTAACGGACGGGCCGTTGGCTTCCCTCTCGCTTGGGGCGGTTTACAGCTGCGCCCGCCCATCACATGCTCGGAGGGCCTCCGGGCTGCGGCACACACTGCACAATGGGGCTTCTCGTTGCAGGTTGCCCCTTTGTGGCCGGCCTTCCCGCACCTGTAGCACAGGGCGCTTCTGTCCTCCGCAGAAGGACAATTCTGCCTGACGTGACCCGGCTGCATGCATCTGAAGCAACGCACGGGCCGGGTCTCCAGCGGCTTTACCTGGACGCAGCTAAAGCCTATTGGCAAGCGGCCTGCGTCCACTACTTTCTTGGCCGCAGCCACTGGGCACGATATAATTGTGGTGCCCATCCCACCGGGACCTGTGCGAATTGGGCGCACCTTAACAAGGTCCCGACTGCATCCACCTCTCGTTGCGAAAGCAGCCGCAAGCCTCTCTTCTGTCACCGAGTCGTCCAGCCCAATTACGCGCATGTCAATGCACTTCGTGGGCCGGACGACTGTCGCCACCTCAGCGAGGACCTCCTGCAGCTTATTGGCTAGCAGGTCGGCCTTCTCCCCGGCGCCTGCGCCAGAAATCTCTATGATCTTGGCGCCGGCCATCGTATTTCGGCACCTCCTCTTGGGAATGTCCATGCTGTCGACATTTATAGCGTTGGCAGCACGGGTAAGCGCCTCCCCGTATGTGACCCCTTTCTCCACAGCGGCCGGTGTTAGTGTCAGTAACACCGCAGCCGACTTGAAAGGGGTCAACTTTTGTTTCCGCGCAGCTGAGCGCGGAGCCGGCTTGGGGGCAGAAACCACAGGGCGCCTTCTTGATGCTGTTCCAGTGGTGGCCACAGACGCATATGTGCGTCCGGCTGGGTTTGAGGACCGAGCGGAAGGCACGGGAGGGGCAGCTACAGCTTTCCTCTTCTTCCTGCGCTTCTTTCTCCCCTCCTGTGTCGCCCAGCCACCGTCATTATCCTCAACCTGCGAAAGAGGCACAGCGGCGCCCCGGGAAGTGGATGGAATCGGTGGTGGGGGAAGTCC
Source organism: Pyrausta despicata (assembly GCA_963921415.1). Classification (NCBI taxonomy): domain Eukaryota; kingdom Metazoa; phylum Arthropoda; class Insecta; order Lepidoptera; family Crambidae; genus Pyrausta; species Pyrausta despicata. The sequence goes on along the minus strand of OY992866.1, from coordinate 14,175,779 downwards.
CTCATTGTTAGGCTTGTCGGCAGCGGTGCCTCGCTTGCCACCCGCCTTTTTTGTCTTGGCCGCTTTGGGCGGCGCCGGTTCCGCTTGCTGGATCGCAGCAGCCTTCGACTTCGCCACGGAGGGTTTAGTTTGGGGCGCCGCGTAAACTTGCGGGAGAGGTGATAGGTCCTCATCCATCTCCACGTCCTGTATCCGCCTGTCGGCTGCGAGAGGAGGCCTCAGTCGCGGCTCAGGCGGCAAACGGGCTTCGAGATCGGCAATCCTCGAGTTTATTTGGTTGCCGATTGAGACCCTCATCTCCGAGAATAACTTCTCCACATAAGGAGGTAGCGTCTCCTCTGTCGGCGCCGGAACGGACTTCGGCGCAGCTGCGGCTCCTTTTTTGGAGCGCATCTCCTTCTTTAGCTCCTCTAACTCCTTACGGAGCTCGGAGACCTCCTCCTGAAGCTTTCTGTTGGCTTTTTGTAACTTCAGGGTCTCGCTATTGGAGGTGCACTCCAGAAGGGACCTCGCCGACGCAGAAATCGTCGCCGCAGCCTGATTCAGGGCCTTCTGAAAGGTACCCTTAAGCTGCGACGACTTCGCAGATACGTGACGCACTGTTTTCACCTCCGCCTCTATGGCGTCTACGAGCTGGTAAGCCGCAGGCTCGCCCTCGTCCATCTCCATATTATTTAGAGAGGACATCGACCCCGACTCTGAGCGGAGCCTACGCCTCTCTGAGATCTCCTCCATAAGCTCCTCATGAGCACGGATCTTCATCTCCTCTTGTTTGGCGAGGAGCAGCTCTCTCTTCGCTGCAGCCAAACCCACGTACTCCCCTGTCGTGGGAGGACGGCCTCTGCCGCGACCTCTCCCTTTACCATCTGCCGAGATCTTTGGGGCAGTGACGGTTCGGTCACTCGCCGTGTCGGAGTCGCTGCTCCCATCCTTGCCCGCCTTTTTGGTAGGAGGGCGTTTCCGCTTTACAGCCCCTGATTGGGACTCAATCGTCTGCGTGCTACAGCAAGACACATCGGAGTCATCGCCGTTGTTCCTCGCAATTGACGCCGCTATATCTTTCAGCACAACCCTCGGGTTTGCTCCACTCATAGAACTCGAGCGTGAGTGAGGCGCCGAACTGGAGCGACTCGCCGAGTCTATTGCACCCGCTGATCTTCTTCCGGCACTAGCACAGACGGCCGGTTTATTGAACGTCAGGCAGAATGACCGCCTAGATGTCCCGCTGTTTTTCGCGCCCACTGCGCCTACATCCGCGCCCACTGCGCCTTCCTCCTTCTCTCCTACTTCGGGTTTAGAGTTTTGGTTCATTATATTCATAATTGATCCCACGAGTATGGGGGAAGTAAGGGTCCTTGCCGGGCGGTGCCCCCTGCACCCGGCAAAGCCTTAGGGTTGATAACCCAACGGGAGGTCGGCAGGTATCCCGCTGGGGTAAGCTCTAGCGACTGAGCACCCATCAGCCACGCATCACCTCGCGGAGCTACCACGCTTGTGATTGGGGTAATTTTTTATAGAGGTTTTCTTCCTCGCGGTCCGGGCGGTTAAGCCAAGACCGTCGTTCCGCACAGAGCCGCGAGACGTGATCCACGACACTCCGTTGATGCGGATTACGAACAACCACGCCGAGTCTGGAAAGACCCAGCCGCTCGCCCTGAAAAGGGCGCTCGTGCCGAGGCCACTACTATGGCCCCACCCACGCCAGGTCCGCTTGGACCCGGCCGCTCGTCCCCGAAGGGACGCCCGCACGACTCAAGCCCGAGCAGATGCCCCGCCGACCCGAGTTTGGTTTTAAAGACTTTTCCTTGTCTTGGCCCCGACTTCAATAGCCGAGACCCCCGGCCCCCCCGCGAGGGAAGGTTACGGGTTGCCCGACAGGCCCGCCGGGTTGACGAACCTGCCGCGCCGACGCCACCCAGACCCGGGCAGATGCCCCGACGGTCCAAGTTTTGGTTTTAAGGACTTTTCCTTGTCGTGGCCCCGACTTCAATAGCCGAGACCCCCGGCCCCCCCGCGAGAGAGGGTTACGGGTTGCCCGACAGGCCCGCCGAGTTGACGAAACCTGCCGCGCCACCGCACTTCAGACCCGGACAGAAGCCCCGACGGCCCTAGGTGCCTCGCAGGCTGAACCTGCAGAACGCCAAGCGCTCTACCCACTACAAGTCACTCCACCAATCCTCACTGAGGCGAAAGAAGGGGAGCAGAACCCCGCGGGAGCCCAGCTAGATGTGGACTCGACCGCCGCTGTCAGACCATCAGCCTGACGCCGAAAACCGTTCGACGCCAGTTGCCCGGGGTGCGCCACGAGGAGGCTGTCTGACATGGCACCCCAACCTAACCTTTTTTTTTTTTTTTTTTTTTTTCTCGCTGTGGAAATGCTTTTACGCATGCCCCCCACACATCTGCAGGGGGGTATGTGGGACTCAACGGCTGGTGTGCAAGGCCGTAATACCCACTAAAACCACAGCGCATTCCACCACTCCGCCATTGTGGGGGGTGCCATGGGGTCGCGTGAGCATTCACCACGGCACCCCGGCGGATAGCCCGAGGGCCACAAACTCCTTGGCGGCGGAGCAAGTTGTTGGGCTCCGCCACATCCCGGCCGCAGAGGATAGGGAGGACGGCAACGACACACCGCATCTCCTCTTCCTCTGCGGCCCCACCGCAGCGCCATCCAACGGTGCGCCCCCGTTTGGTCGCGGGAGATAGGCCGCACGGCAACGACACACCGAGACGTCTCTCCTCCCGCGACCGCACCCGACTGCGAGGGACAGCCAAGACTGTCTCCCACACCCGTACCCTTGGACGCATCCTGCGCAGGCCGTCCCAAGCCCACGTGGAGCGTCCCCTCCCTGGATCCCGCTTAGCTTCACCGTGGGTGGCGAAGCCACGGTTACTGAGCCCCCCCACCACGACAAGGTGGAGATCCCATGGGGGGGTAGACGTCATTTAAATGGTCAGAATGGTCACCCATCCCAAACATGACCGCGCAGAAAGTTGCTTAACTTTTGGCATCGCTACCAAAGCGCTGCATCGACCGCGCCACAAGCACCTTACCCCAACCTAACCTAACCTTTTTTTTTTTTTTTTTTTGCGTCAGGAAATGCTGTTACGCATTCCCAAGGCCCCTGGGTTCGGGACACCTGGGATATGTGGGACTCGGAACTCCTGGGAAAACGGAGACCCCTACCCACTAAAACCTGACGGTGGTCATCTTCGGCGCAGTATGGAAGGGAACCGGGATCCCCGACAAGGGACTCTTCACGGGACCCTTCCGTGCGCAAGGCCGCCTCGCAGCCAGCCTCGGGAGGAGCAAAGCTCAACTCCAGTGCACGATAACACAGACCACTGTGTCCGAAGACACGCGTTACCGTCTTCCTCGGGATCGCAAACCGAAGCACAAGCAGGCCCCCCCGCGTGCGCCTCGCGACCCCAAGGGCCCTTTTAGTCGCCTCTTACGACAGGCAGGGATACCTCGGCAGTATTCTACTCCCCTAACCGCAGGGAACTACCTAACCTAACCTAACCTAACCTAACCTAACCTAACCTTTTTTTTTTTTTTTTTTTTTTTTTTTTTTTGGCGTGGTGGAAATGCCTTTACGCACGATACCACCCCCCCCGGGGAGGGGAGGGCCTGTGTGGGACTCCCGCCCTGAAAAGGGCGTCCTACCCACTAAAACCACCACGGTGTTCCCTCAGCTCGCCTCTGTGCTGGGGCCACGGGATCGCTCCGCGCATTCTCTACGTAACCCCGGCGGCGATGGCTCCTTGTCGAGCCCCTCCTCACTCGCAGAGAGCAGTGTGTGGGAACACACACACACTGCTCAGGCCTCTAAGTGGCGGATGGCGGACTCCCCTAAGTCCGCCATCCGCAGGCCTCATGGTGGACGCCTCGCGGCTGGATCGGCCCTCGGCCGTCGTCTCGCCCGTCTGCGGCGGATCGGGTCGGAAGTGGAAATCTCCCGTTCCCGCTCCGCCGCCTCTTTCTGAAGCAGGACTTCCTCGCAGAAGTCCTGCACTGCGCTCCACGACCTGTCGCTTTCGACCATAGCTCGCACCACGGTCGGTAGCGAGAGGTCGGTTCCAATGATACTCGTAAGGGCCGTACGCTGGGAGACCCAGGCGGGGCACTCCACCAGTGTGTGGTCCGCCGTGTCCTCGGGGCAACCCGAGCAGTGGTGACACCTGGCTGTCGGCTCCCTTCCCGCGACTTGGTGCAAATATCTCCCGAAACAGCCGTGTCCCGAGAGAACCTGCACCAGACGGAATGTCAGGGAGCCGTGTCGCCTGTCCAACCACTCCTGCAAAACAGGGCGGACTGCCCCGATGGTGCGGAGGCCCGCACTTGGGTCCGCAAGCACCTCTACCCACTCTTCGACAGCGGCCCGGCGGAGTCCGGACCGCTGTCGCTCTGTCTCCTGCAGCGCTGGCCGCCGTCCCAACCTCGCCGTCTCCCTCTCGCGCCAGAAATAGAGAGACGCGAGGGCCTCGGCCTCCAGCTCCCAGGGTGGAAAGCCAGCCAGCACGCACGCCGCTCCATATGAGATCGTGCGGTATCCCCGTATGGCCCTGACCGCCAGCGTTCGCTGCGCGCCGTGCAGCAGTCTGACGCTCTGGCTGGTCAAGGCGTCGGCCCAGACGGGGGCCCCGTAAAGGGCCATGGACCGCACGACTCCCATATAGAGCCTCCGGCAAGCACTCCCCGGACCGCCCACGTTGGGCATAAGGGCCCCTAGCGCACCCGCTGTCCCCACCAGCTTCGGGACCAGCCGTTTGAAGTGGGCCGTGAACTGCCACCTGCCGTCGAGGGTGAGCCCAAGATATTTAAGCGTTTTCCCGACGGCAATGCGCACCCCATCCAGAACAATCCCACTGCCCGCCGGCGGCGCGCGCCGAGGCCCGTGGAAGGCGATGGCTTCGGACTTCTCCGGAGCAACCTCCAGTCCTAGTCGCCTGATGCGGCCCACCACCTGCGCCACACCAGCCGTCGCGCGAAGAGCGGCCTCCCCATAGTCCCTACCGCGGGCCGCCACTAGGGTGTCGTCGGCGTAACAGATCACCTCGACACCTCTGGTGAAGGCCCCCCGCAGCACCCAGTCGTACCCGATGTTCCACAAGAGCGGCCCTAGGACTGACCCCTGTGGAACGCCGCACGACATGGCATGGGAATGCCACTCCTCGCGCCCCGGATAGCAGACGCGCCGGCCCTCCAAGTACGCCCCGATCATCCGACGGAGGTATGGGGGCACCCCGTGATACCGGAGTGCCTCCATGATGCACGACCAGGGCAGGGTGTTGAATGCGTTGGCGATGTCGAGAGACACCGCCAGAACCACCCCGCCCCGGGAGACCGCATCCTCCGCCAGGCTCTTCAGCCGCAGGATGGCGTCCACAGTCGACCTCCCCGATCGGAAGCCGTACTGGGTCTCGGCCAGGTCCGGACCCTCTTGCCCGAGGTGATTGATGAGGCGGGCGGCAAGAATACGTTCGAAGAGCTTGCCCACCTCATCGAGCAAGACAATCGGCCGGTAAGCCGACGGCGATCCAGCGCTGCGACCAGGCTTACGTAGCAGCACCAGCCGGCCTTCTTTCCACGGAGCGGGGTACTGCCCCGTCTGCAGGCACGCCGTGAACAGACGCCGCAACCTGGGCCCGAGGACGTCCTGGGTGAGAACCCAAGCGCGTCCTGGAACTCCGTCGGGCCCAGGGGCACACTTTTTGGCCCGAAGCCGGAGCATGGCCGCTCCCAACTCGCCCTCCGTCACCTCCGCTGCAGGGACAGAGCCTGCAGAGGCCGGGCTCTCAGCCACCTCAGCCATAGGCGGTGGGGAAAAGGCCTCCCGGCGAGGGAACAACCCCGCCACCGTATTCTGGAGCAGCTGGGGCTCCAGACTCTCCGTGATCGGGGGTTCCCACGGGCGCAATTTCTTGCGCACCGCTAAATAGGGGCGCCCCCACGGATCCCGGTCCAAGGCCGTCAGCTGCTCCTCCCTCGCCCGGTCTTTGGCCTGGGCAATGGCAGCCTGTAGCGCCTTTTTGGCCCGGCGGTACTCCTCGTACAGCGGCGCATCATCCTCCACCCGTCTGCGCCGCCGTCTGCGGTGTCTGGTGTACTGGCGTCGCCTGGTCACGCACTCCTCCCGGAGTTGGGAGAGCTCTTGTGACCACCAGTACACCTGGTTCGCCGGCTTCCGTGGGCCAACCCGGGGCATCGCCGCATCGCAGATCGACGTCATTGCGGCTCGAAGCCGCTCCGCCTCGCTATCTACGTCCACTGCCGGGCCGTGGTGGGACACAGAAGCCCATTCCTCGGCCAGAGCCGCCGCCTGGAGGAAATCCTTAACCTAACCTAACCTAACCTAACCTAACCTAACCTTTTTTTTTTTTTTTTTTTTCCCGGTGGTAAAAAATGCATTGAACTGCATACCCGCCGCCGTGGTCGAACGACGGGTTATGTGGGGCTCTCCCCGCCAGAAGGGCGAAGCCTACCCACTAAAAAAATCCACCATGAGCCACCTCCGACACGTTCCAGGGAAAGTTGACGGTATAGCCAGGCCTTACCCGTCTTTCCCGGTTCGCGTTTTGTCCGCTTGCGCAGACCCACCTTGCGACCACTCCGGCTCGGTAAAGAGACTGCCAAAAGAGCGAGCCTCCTTACATGGGAAATTCATTTACAAGTATACGTATAAATCATAAAAGTATAAAATATAAATATACAAAGCCTGTGCACAATAGGTGCACAGGTGTAAACGAAATAATCTCAGTGTATAAATAATAATTAAAACTATATATACACAGCTCGCCAGATGAGGGTGTAAGGAGCCCAACACCTGGCGCATTAACCTAACCTAAGACTAGAAAACACTAGCTACGAATTTGACGGGCAAAAACCCGTCGCCTCCGCCCGGCTCTTCTTCGGCGTTGAGGATCAGCGAGAGGATCGTCTTCACGCTCCCTTTCCGCCTCTTCCTTTTTGTTCAGCACCTCTTCGCAGAAAGTGCTGAATGCCTCCCAATGCGTATCTTTTGCCAAAACAGCCTTTACAACAACAGGCAACGAGAGATCTTGACCAATTTCAACCACTAACGCTGCTCTTTCCCTCGCCCATTCCGGGCACTCTTGCAGAGTATGCTCAGCCGTGTCCACGGCATGCCCGCACTGATGGCAAACAGGGGTTCTCTCCCTACCGATCCTGTGCAGATACTTCCCGAAGCAGCCATGCCCGGTCAGCATCTGTACCATCCTGTAGGAGAGAGAACCCGTGCGCCTCTCTACCCAGTCTCTGAGCACTGGCTGGATAGCCGCTATCGTACGGTGGCCCGCTCCCGGCTCCTCCAAGCGGTTTGACCACAAGTCGATGGCCGCATTGCGAGATTCCTCCCGCCAGCGCTCGACCTCCTCTTTCGAAGGCGGTGTGCCTTCCAGTTTTGCTGCCGCGGACTTTGAGTATACCTTCGCGAGCACCTGTGCTTCCAAATCCCACGGTAGGGTTCCAGCGATCGCGCAAGCCGCTTCCCCTGACACCGTGCAGAAGGCCCGCACGATGCGGTTGGTGACTGCGCGCTGGGGTCGCCGAAGCACGGCGAGGTTCTCCCTCTTGAGGGCATCGACCCATATTGGGGCGCCGTATAGTGCCACGGATTTTATCACGGTGGCGAATAAACGCCGACATCCCGTGTGCGGGCCGCCTAAGTTCGGCATAAGGCGACTGAGAGCCGCAGCCGTCCTAACGAGCTTCGGGGCCAAGTAACCGAAATGAGCCTTAAAGTTCCAACGGCTGTCGAGGACCAATCCAAGGTACTTCATGGTACTCCCGACACCGATGGAGACACCACCCACTACGATCTCGGCTCCCGCTGGTGGTGCATTCCGAGGCCCGTGAAAGCACAGGGCTTCCGATTTGTGCAACGCTACCGTCAGCCCTAGTCGCCTTATCCTGTCGACCACTTGCGCTACACTGGCCGTCGCCAGGATGGCGGCTTCTCGACACGTCGCGCCCTTCGCGGTGACCAGCGTATCATCCGCGTAACAAATCACGCTGGCTCCCCTCAATGTGGCACCTCGTATTGCCCAGTCGTAACCGATGTTCCACAGGAGCGGCCCTAAAACTGACCCCTGTGGAACACCGCACGACACCCTTCTGCTGGCCCACCCCTCACTGGTCGGGAACATTATTTCCCTGTCAGCGAGATAGTTGGCCACTATCCGCTGCAGGTACCTCGGCACATTGTGGTGCTTCAGCGCTTCCGTGATGCAGCCGTGGGGGAGGGAGTTGAATGCATTGGCGATGTCTAAAGACACCGCCACGACGACTCCGCCTTTTTCGACCTCGTCCTTGGCTATCTTCTTTACCCGGGCGATAGCGTCTATCGTGGACCTTCCCCGCCGAAATCCGAACTGGTTGTCGGCTAGGTCAGGCCCTGTCACCTCCAGGTGGCGCACCAGTCGGTTGGCCAACACTCTCTCGAAGAGCTTCGCCGCTTCGTCCAATAGGACAATGGGCCTGTAAGCTGATGGTGAGTCAGCAGGCCGGCCGTCTTTCTTGAGGAGCACTAGTTTTCCCCTCTTCCACGCGAGCGGAAAATGACCCTCCCGCAAACAGGTCGAGAGGAGGGCGCGAAACCTAGGCTCAAGGCCATCCTTCATGGCCAGGACCCATGCCTTTCCGGGAATGCCGTCCAGACCGGGGGCGGTGTTTTTGGACTGAAGGCGTTGGACTGCGGCTCCCAGCTCCCCCTCCGTTATTTCGGGGGCCTCGTCATCGTTGTCATCGTCCTCTGACTGGAATCTTATCGGCGGCGTGAATTCGGAGGCCTCGGGGAAAAGGGCCTCCACTACATTTCGCAGCAGTCCAGTATCCAGTGTGGTGGTAAGTGGGGGGGCCCACGGACGCAGTTTGCTCATTACGAGACGATATGGTCTCCCCCACGGATCCTCGTTCAGGGTGGAGAGGAGCTCCTCCCAAGCGGCGTTTTTGGCCGCACCAATCGCACCCCGAAGTGCCTTTTTGGCCTGCTGGTACTCGGCATACAGCGAGGAGTCCAGAGCCTCGTCTCTGACTCGCCTACGTCGGTGCCGGGAGTAGCGCCTTCTGGCCTCTACGCACAGTTCCCTCAGTCGAGCGAGTTCCGGAGACCACCAGTACACGGCCGTGCGTGGCGGCAACGCTCTCACACGGGGCATCGCCGCGTCGCAAACGTGCGACATGGCCTCGCGGAACCACTCTACTTCCCTGCTCGGATCTACGCGCTCCGGCCAGGACGACCAACTCTCAACCAGAGCTGCCACCTCAAAGGTGTCCCGGTCCAGGCGCTTTAGGGCCCATCTAGGGCCGAGGTCCGCCGTGGGACGGCTTGAACTGCTCGGGGAAAGCTGGAGGGGGGAGATGTCCCAACGCACATACCTGTGGTCTGACAGCGTCTCGACCTCCACCAGCACCTCCCAGTTCTGGACACGGCGCGCCAGGGCAGGGCTCGCGAACGTGATGTCCACGACAGATCCGCCCTGCATCCGCACGCACGTGTCTACCGTCCCTTGGTTGACCACGACGAGACCGTGGTTCGTGAGCCAGTCTTCGACAAGCTCACCCCTGTCGTCTGTGTGACGAGAGCCCCAGCTCACCGACTTGGCGTTTAGGTCCCCGGCCACAACTACATGATCCGATCGACCCCATCCCAACAAAAGTACATCGAGTTCGGCCAGAAACCGCTCGAACTCTGCAATCGAGCGGTTGGGGGAGAAATACACCCCAACCACCAACATGTCGCCTAGCTGTGCCACCACACACCCATTTCCCTTGCGTGTCCGTGAAAAGGGAGGCGAGTTTGCCCCTATGTTAGTGGTTATCGCCACCGTCTCGTTTGTATCTGCCACCCAATTGTCACGGTCTGTGACATAATACGGCTCCGTGACGACACATATGTGTGTCGACCACTGTGCCATGCTCTGATGTAGAAGGTCCTGAGCCCTGGCACAGTGGTTGACATTCGCCATGAGAAATTTTAGTGCCATTCTTTTTAGTCTCCTGCCATTTCGTCCTCCTCTGGCCCTTGCGTCGGGCGGGAAGGTTCTGGCTGGCTACGAGCACTTGCTGTTCCCTTCTTGGCCTTCTTCCTAGTAGGAGGTTTGCAGGCACCGCTTCCCAATCGGTGCCCTGCTTCCTTACCCGCCTGCGAGCACAGTGGGCAGTGCGGGTCGTTACTACACAGGCTGGATATGTGCCCCAGCCGGCCGCACCTGTAGCATTGGCGACTCCTATCCACCTCCGCATTGCACTGGGCACGCACGTGGCCAGGCTCCAAGCACCGGAAGCACCGAAGGCTTCTGCGGGGTAGAATCTTTACCTTGGCGACAACCCAGCCAATGAGCAAGCGGCCCTCTACCACCTTTTTCGCTGCCACAATGGGGCACCGCACCCAGACGGCATACAATCCCGTGTGGTCGCGCAAGGGAGAGCCCACCTTGATTTGATCTGCAGGGCAACCTCCGAGTTTGGAGACTCCCTGCTGGATTTCCTCCATTGTGACAGAGTCGTCCAGCCCGGAGACCCTGATCTCCACGGTTCTAGTTGGTCTGGACACCCGTATATCCTGCTCATTGTATATCTCCCTGAGCTTTTCTGCCAGGGAGTCCGCCTTGTCCCCACTAGTGGCGCCGGGCACCTCTATAATGGTCGCCCCCGTCATCGCTCTGCGGAAGCGCACACCGTCAATACCGAGCTCCGCTATATCAATGCGCTGCTTGGCCTCTGCTACTGCTGTGGCATATGTGACGCCGCGTTCTGCTGCGCCCTCTTGAACGGTGATGACCACCGCCGCGGACTTAGGAGGGCGCGCCCTGATCTTGGCTGCCTGTGCCGCTTTTGCCTGCGGCTTGGTGGCCATCTTCTTGTCATTAGTCTTCCCCCTCTTGACCACTGTCGTCCACCCTTCGTCGGTGGAGACCGGTGCAGGGGGAAGTGGTCGCTGGGGCTGTGATGCCGCAGGTGCAGGTGCAGGAGTGCCTTTGCCTTTTCGCGACCGCTTCCTTCTTCTCTTGGTGGATGCACTTGTTGGCTCCACCAAAGGCCCTTGAGCGCTAGTCGCCTTGATCACCCTGGGGGCACAAGGAGGCGCCTGCTTTTTGGCGTTTACTGGCGAGGGCTTCGCCACTGCAGGCGCCGTGACCTCCACGGGTGGTACGCTGCTCCGTCTTTCAAATGCCAACGGCGGACGGAGCCGCGGCTCCGGATTCAGCCGCGATTCTAGGCCCTCCACCGTGGCATTGATGCGGGCCGTTGTTAGGCTCATAATTTTAGCCGCCCATTCGTCCATGTTGACGGAGGACGGCTTCCCGCCAGTAGAAGTCGTCGCCTCTTTGGTTTGGAGACTGGCCTTGAGCTCGGCCAGTTCCCTTTTCAGCTCACCCAGTTCTGCAGCCAAGCGGCCGTTCTGGGCCCTCAGGGTTCGCACCTCCTCGGAGACGGTTCTGTCGGCGAGCGCTTCGGACGCCTCCCGAATCATCTCAGTCGCCGTATTTAAGGCCGCCTGCATGGTCCCCTTCAGTTTGCCCGACTTGGTTTTGACCTCCTGGATCATAGTCAGGCCCTTCGCTATTTGCGATTTCAGCGACATTGATGTCGCTTCCTCGTCCAAGTGTCCGATGTTGGACAGCATTCTCCTTGTCTTTTCCCGCATTGTGCGGGCGTCGACGGTGACGTCGAGCATTTCCTTTTCTGCCTGAAGCTCCAGCTCACGTTGCTGGAGCTTCAGGAACTCGCGTTTCTTTTCCGCGAGGCCGACATACTCCCCTGTAGTGGGGGGTCGGCCACGTCCTCTCCGCGATGTCGTCGTGATAGTTGCCGGTTGTTTAGGGGATCGGAAGAGGTCCGTTTCTGAATCCGATCCGCTGCTCTGCTGGGAGAACGGCCGCTTGTGACCCCTCCAAAACTTTTCACTCGATCCGGCAGACACCATGGTGCCCGCCGAAGAGTCCGACCTGCAGTCCACATCCGTGTCGATTCGGGCGAGGGACACCCGCAGTTCGCGAGATCCCGACCCGGGTAGCGCTTTGGCTCTGTCCACTTTCCTGTTTGGGCGGGGCGACGGAAATCCACCGCGCCGCACACTCCTCTCTCTTCCATCACCTTCTTCACCTTCCACTTCACCTTCTCCTACTACAACGTTTTGTTTACTCTGCTCAGGCAGAGAGACAGATGGTGCCCCCCCCGTATACGTGGGACAACCCGCCCTGAAAAGGGCGGTAAGGGATTCCCCAGCTGAGCTGGGACCCTCCCGGGGAATATTTTCGTTTTCCAGTCTGTCTGTCATATTTACTCCGCTGCTTCCGGGCACAGCCGCCCCCCCTTCCACCTCATGACGGGGTAGGGACCGACGTATCCCCGTCGGCCATACAGTGCCTCAGCCCCCGCCAAACCTTGCACTTTGGGGATTTTAGAGACTTGTCTGTCGTGGCCCCGACTTCCATAGCCGGGGCCCCCGGCCCCCTCCGTTGGGGGTTACGGGTGCGCCCAGGAGGGCCGCCACTCGGTTGCCGAGTATAGGCGACCACATCCCGCGCGCCTGTCACGTTAGCCGGCTGGTGGATGGATCACCAACCGTTGCCCAGGGTACACCACGAGGAGGTCTGACAGATGGTACCCCAACCTAACCTAACCTAACCTAACCTAACCTAACCTAACCTTTTTTTTTTTTTTTTTTTTTTTTTTTTTTTTTTTATACGATGGAAAAAATGCCTTACGCACGCCCCGCACCCTGGGGGGGTAGCGGGGGAGTGTCGGGCTCTCCGGAGATAGCTACGCTGATCTGCTGACCAGGGTAACCATGACCGGCATACCGACTAAAACGACCATCGATGCTCCCTCTATCACCTGGGCGCGAACACATAGACGCCCGCCGGATCGTCCTCATCAGAGGAAAACGATTCGTCGGACGAATATGTGTCGGTTCCTGACGAAGCCATGGGATCCCCGTAGGACACTACCACAGCCTCGTCGGTGATTGTTCGCCTAGGGCGAACCCCTCTGGCGCCCCCCGACAGGGGGGGCTGTCGACTCCCCGGAGCATCTGGGGAGTCGACTCTGGTCGGAGACACGTGCAATGCACGATCCGAGTCCCCCAGACTCGGACCGCGCTGGCCTCCGACGGGCGGGAGACTTCGGGCAAACTGCCGTCGTCTCCTTCCCAAACGTCTGCGGCGGCAGGCATCAGCGTGGGGATCCTCCTCCCGCGCGCGCTCCGCCACCTCCTTCTGCGTCACTACCTCGACGCAGAAGGTGTTCACGGCATCCCAGGACCCCTCGTCCTCCACCATGGCCTTTACCACAGTGGGGAGGGAGAGGTCACTACCAATCACGGCCACCATTGCGGCGCGCTGCGTAGAGAAGGCGGGGCACACCTCTAAAGTGTGCTGAGCCGTGTCCTCAACCTCGTTGCAGTGGTGACACTGCGGGGTCGCTTCACGCCCAATCCGGTGCAGATATTTCCCAAACGAGCCATGCCCGCTCAGAATCTGCACCAGGTGGTTTGTCAGCGACCCGTGCTGCCGCTCAGCCCATGGCTTTAAAATTGGGCGCATGGCCTCAAGGGTGCGCGACTGCGTACCCGAGGCAGGTTGGGCCAAACTTTCTTCCCACAACCTGTACATTGTGTCGCGGGTCTCCTCTAGCGCCGCAGCCCTCTCACGCGGCGCCCGTCGGTTGCCGCTCTCCCTTTCCTCGCAGCGGAGCCTATAGGCGGCCGCCAGGACCTCCGCTACCAACTCCCAGGGTGGCGTGCCCGCGAGAGCACATGCTGCCGCCCGGGAGATCGTCCGGTAGCCCCGAATCATCCGCAGCGCCATTGCGCGCTGCGCTCTCTGCAGCGAGGCAGTCGCACGCGGGCTCAGCGCATCCGCCCAGACCGGAGCACCGTACAACGCCATGCTGCGGACGATGGTGCTGTATAGGCGGCGTACACTGGCGCTCGGCCCGCCTACGTTCGGGAGGAGACGTCCCAGGGCATCAGCCGCACCCAGAAGGCGGGGTTCGAGGCGCTTGAAGTGCTCCTCGAAACCCCACCGTCCGTCAATCACCAGCCCGAGATATTTAAAGCAGGGCTTCAGTGGCACCCTAACTTCATCCACCACAACCACCGTTCCTGCTGAGGCTCCTCTGCGGGGCCCGTGGAATAGTAGGGCCTCCGTCTTATGGAGGGCCACCTTAAGGCCCAGGGACCGTATTCGGCGCACGACGTGGCTCACGAATACGCCCGCCAGTCGCAGTATTCCCGCGATGTTTTTACCCCGGATGGTGACTAAAGTATCGTCTGCATAACAGAACAGTCCAACCATCCGGGGAAGCCCGCACCTCAGTACATAGTCGTACCCGACTATCCATAGTAAGGGCCCCAGTACGGACCCCTGTGGGACTCCACGAGCCACGTTGTAGCGTCGGGTACGACCATCCCGCCCTTGGCAAACCACGACTCGGCCCTCCAAATAATCCGCCACAAGGCGTCGCAGATACGGAGGCACCCTGTGGTATCGGAGTGCCTCCATGATGACAACGAACGGCAGACTGTTGAAGGCGTTGGCTATGTCTAGTGACACGGCCAACACCATTTCCCCGCTCTCCGTAGCCTCCGTTACGAGGCGCCGCAAGTCCGTCAGGGCATCGATAGTTGAACGCCCTGCACGGAACCCGTATTGGACGGGCGAAAAATTTGGCCCCACCTCTGTGATGTGCTGGACGAGCCGAGCCGCAACTACCCGCTCAAACAACTTCCCGGTCTCGTCCAGCAGGACGATCGGCCTGTATGCCGACGGGTCATCGAGCGGGCGGCCTTCCTTTTTTAGGAGGCAGAGAGCGCCCTCCTTCCATGGCTTCGGGAACTTTCCGGTGCGAAAACATGCATCGAACAGTTCCCGAAGCCTGTCCCCGAGGTGTTCAAGGGACAAGTACACAACCCTGCCCGGGACTCCGTCGGGACCAGGGGCCGTCTTTTTGCCCCTGAGGCGATCGACGGCAGCCGCAAATTCCCCATCTGTAACCAGAGGCGGAGGAGCCTCCTCGCCCGGTTCCGCTTCGTCGGAGGACGGTAGAGCCATCCGGGGGGGGACGAAATCGGCTTCGTTGGGAGGAAACAACTCCCCAACGACCCTCGAGAGCAACGCCGGATCCATAGTTTCTGTCAGGGGGGCACCGCGCGCTTTGAGCTTGTTGCGCGCGGTTTTATATGGCCTCCCCCACGGATCCCGGTCGAGGCCCTGCAGCAACTCCTCGCGAGAAGTTTCCTTCGCGGAGGCGATCGCAGTTTGCAGGGTCTTTTTGGCTCGCGTGTACTCCCCGTACAGGCGCTCCTCCTCCTCTGGCACCGTGATGCGACGTCGGCGATAGCGGGTGTACGCTCGGCGCTTTACATTGCAATCCCTGCGCTGGGCTGCAATGTCAGTCGACCACCAGTACACCGCTGTTCGGTCACGTGGAGGGTGTGCTCTCGGCATGGAAGCCTCACACACCTCCGTCAGGGCGCCACGAAATCGTGCTGCCGACTCGTCGGTGTCTTCGCCATCCATGGGCCGGGAAAACCAGCGCTCAAAGATGGCGGTCTCTTCTGCCGCAGCCTTATCGAGACGGCTGAGGGCCCAACGGGGACGGTCCCGATTTTCACGCCGCATTACGGGCTGATGGACGGAGGTCTCAAAGCGGATGTAACGGTGATCCGAGAGAGTCTCCGTCCGTAATACCCGCCATCCGTGAACGCTCCGCGCCAGGGCCGGGGTGGCAAAGGATAGGTCCACCACCGATCCGCCCTGTCGGCGCACGCAGGTATGTGTCGTCCCTATGTTGAGTAGGGAGAGACCAGAAGCGGCCGCCCACAACTCGACGTCCCGTCCACGTGCGTCAGTGGACGGATTGCCCCACACTGTGGACTTGGCATTCAGGTCACCCATCAGGAGGACCTGGTGCGAAGACGTCACTCTCCTCACTACAGCACCGACGGCCTCGAGAAACAACTCAAAATCGGCGAGGGGCCTATTCGGGGAGAAGTAAACACCAATAAAGGCAATGCCCCCCCAGACAGCCACAACGTACCCGGAACCCCTCTCAACAGTGGAGGGGGGAACGAAGCCTGGCGCTGCGCGCACGATTACCGCAACGGTGCCGTCCCGGTCCCCGACCCAGTTGGACTGGTCGGGAACAAAGTACGGCTCAGCCACAACCGCTACATCGATTGCCCACTCCGCCATTGCTTGCAGCAACATGTCTTGGGCTCGGGCGGAGTGGTTTATATTCCCTTGCAGGAGGTTACATGGACGGACCCTGTCCATTACTCGTCCATGGGAATCTCCTGCTGTAGCTGCTCGGGACTGAGCACCGGCTGCGAGACGGGAGCCGTATTTGACGGACGGGCCATTGGCTTCCCTCGGGCTTGGGGCGGTTTGCAGCTGCGCCCGCCCATCACATGCTCGGAGGGCCTCCGGGCTGCGGCACACACTGCACAATGGGGCTTCTCGTTGCAGGTTGCCCCTTTGTGGCCGGCCTTCCCGCACCTGTAGCACAGGGCGCTTCTGTCCTCCGCTGAAGGACAATTCTGTCTTACGTGTCCCAGCTGCATACATTTAAAGCAGCGCGTGAGACGGGTCTCCAGCGGCTTCACTTGGACACAACTAAATCCAATTGGCAGCCGACCCGCATCCACCACTTTTTTAGCCGCAGCCACTGGGCACGAGACG
Organism: Pyrausta despicata; assembly: GCA_963921415.1. Classification (NCBI taxonomy): domain Eukaryota; kingdom Metazoa; phylum Arthropoda; class Insecta; order Lepidoptera; family Crambidae; genus Pyrausta; species Pyrausta despicata. Next base: position 14,159,066 of record OY992866.1, on the reverse strand, counting down.
ATTGTTGTGCCCATCCCACCGGGACCTGTGCGAATTGGGCGCACCTTCACTAGGTCCCGACTGCATCCACCTCTCGTTGCGAAGGCAGCCGCAAGCCTGCCTTCATTCACCGAGTCGTCCAGCCCGATTACGCGCATGTCAATGCACTTCGTGGGCCGGACGACTGTTGCCACCTCAGCGAGGACCTCCTGCAGCTTAGTTGCTAGCAGGTCGGCCTTCTCCCCAGCGCCTGCGCCGGAGATCTCTATAATCTTCGCGCCGGCCATCGTGTTACGGCACCTTCTCTTAGGCATGTCCATGCTGTCGACATTTATAGCGTCGGCAGCACGGGACAGCGCCTCTCCGTATGTGACCCCTTTCTCCACAGCGGCCGGTGTCAGTGTGAGCAACACCGCAGCCGACTTGGGAGGGGTCAGCTTTTGTTTCCGCGCAGCTGTGCGCGGAGCCGGCTTGGGGGCTGGTACCTCAGGGCGCCGTTTTGGCGCTGCTCCAGTGTTGGCCACGGACGCATACGTCCGTCCGGCCGGATTCGAAGACCGAGCGGAAGGTGCAGAAGGGGCAGCCGCAGCTTTCCCCTTCCTCTTCCTGCGCTTCTTTCTCCCCTCCTGTGTCACCCAGCCACCGTCGTTTTCCCCGACTGGGGGTGCGATCTGCGCCTCAGGCACAGTGGGGCCCCGGGACGTGGATGGGACTGGTATTGGGTGAGACTCATTCACTTCATTTAAAGGACGGCTGGCAGCAGCACCTCGTTTGCCATCGGCCTTTTTTGTCCTAGCCGCTTTGGGCGGCGCCGGTGCAACTTGCTCTCTCGCAGCAGCCTTTGACTTCACCACAGAAGGCTTGGTCTGGGGCGCCGCATCAACTTGAGGGAGAGGTAATGGGTACTCATCCATCTCCACGTCCTGTGTCCGCCTGTCGGCTGCGAGAGGAGGCCTCAGTCGCGGCTCAGGGGGCAAACGGGCTTCGAGATCGGCAATCCTTGAGTTTATTTGATTGCCGATTGAGACCCTCATTTCTGAGAATAACCTCTCCATATACGGAGGTAGCGTCTCCTCTGTCGGCGCCGGAACAGACTTCGGCGCAGTTGCAGCTCCTTTTTTGGCGCGCATCTCCTTCTTTAGCTCCTCTAGCTCCTTACGGAGCTCGGAGACCTCTTCCTGTAGCTTTTTGTTAGCCCTTTGAAGCTTAAGGGTCTCGCTATTGGAGGTGCACTCCAGGAGTGACCTCGCCGACGCCGATATTGTCGCCGCAGCCTGATTCAGGGCCTTCTGAAAAGTACCCTTAAGCTGCGACGACTTCGCAGACACGTGTCGAACTGTTTGAAGCTCCGCCTCTATAGTGTCTACGAGCTGGTAAGCCGCAGGCTCGCCCTCGTCCAAATCCATATCGTTACGAGAGGACATCGACCCCGAGTCTGAGCGAAGCCTACGCCTCTCTGCGATCTCCTCCATAAGCTCTTCTTGAGCGCGGATCTTCAACTCCTCTTGTTTGGCGAGGAGCAGCTCTCTCTTCGCTGCAGCCAAGCCCACGTACTCCCCTGTGGTGGGAGGACGACCTCTGCCGCGACCTCTCCCTTTGCCACATGCCGAAACCTTTGAGGCAGTGACGGTTTGGTCACTCGCTGTATCGGAGTCGCTGCTCCCCTCCTCGCCCGCCTTATTAGTTGGAGGGCGTTTTCTTTTTACAGCCCCTGATTGGGACCCAATCGTCTGTGTGCTACAGCAAGACACAGCATCCGAGTCATCGCCGTCGTTTGTGGCAATCGACACCGCTATATTTTCCAGCACAACCCTCGGGTTTGCTCCACTCATAGAATTCGAGCGTGAGTGAGGCGCCGAACTGGATTGATTCGTCAAGCCCATAGCGCCCGCTGATCTTCGACCGGCACTAGCACAGACGGCCGGTTTATTGAACTTCAGGCAGAATGACCGCCTGGATGTCCCGCTGTTTGTCGCGCCCACTGCGCCTACTTCCGCGCCCACTGCGCCTTCCTCATTCTCTCCTCCTTCGGGTTTAGGGTTTTGTTTAATTTTATTCATAATCATAATTGATCCCACGAGTATGGGGGAAGTAAGAGTCCTTGCCGGGCGGTGCCCCCTGCACCCGGCAAAGCCTTGGGGTTGATAACCCAACGGGAGGTCGGCAGGTATCCCGCTGGGGTAAGCTCTAGCGACTGATCACCCATCAGCCACGCATCACCTCGCGGAGCTACCACGCTTGTGATTGGGGTAATTTTTTATAGAGGTTTTCTTCCTCGCGGTCCGGGCGGTTAAGCCAAGACCCTCGTTCCGCACAGAGCCGCGAGACGTGATCCACGACACTCCGTTGATGCGGATTACGAAACAACCACGCCGAGTCTGGAAAGACCCAGCCGCTCGCCCTGAAAAGGGCGCTCGTGCCGAGGCCACTACTGTGGCCCCACCCACGCCAGGTCCGCTTGGACCCGGCCACTGGTCCCGAAGGGACGCCCGCATGACTCAGGCCCGAGCAGATGCCCCGCCGACCCGAGTTTGGTTTTAAAGACTTTTCCTTGTCTTGGCCCCGACTTCAATAGCCGAGACCCCCGGCCCCCCCGCGAGGGAAGGTTACGGGTTGCCCGACAGGCCCGCCGAGTTGACGAACCTGCCGCGCCGACGCCACCCAGACCCGGACAGATGCCCCGACGGTCCGAGTTTTGGTTTTAAAGACTTTTCCTTGTCGTGGCCCCGACTTCAATAGCCGAGACCCCCGGCCCCCCCGCGAGAGAGGGTTACGGGTTGCCCGACAGGCCCGCCGAGTTGACGAAACCTGCCGCGCCACCGCACTTCTGACCCGGACAGAAGCCCCAACGGCCCTAAGTGCCTCGCAGGCTGAACCTGCAGAACGCCAAGCGCTCTACCCACTACGGGTCACTCCACGCTATCATCTCTGAGGCGAGAGAAGGGGAGCAAAACCCAACACCGGGGCACAGAAGCCCCGCGGGAGCCCAGCTGGATGTGGACTCAACCGCCGCTGTCAGACCATCAGCCTGACGCCGAAACCCGAAAACCGTTCGACGCCAGTTGCCCGGGGTGCGCCACGAGGAGGCTGTCTGACCTGGCACCCCAACCTAACCTAACCTTTTTTTTTTTTTTTTTTTTTTTTTTTTTTTTTTTTTTGACGCGGGGAATCCATTTACGGACATCCCGCCGCTCCGGGGGGAGGGGCGGGGGGGTGTGGGACTCGCTCACCAGAGTGGTGAGAATACCCACTAAACCCCGCGGTGGCCGTCCTCGCGCATGTCTCGAGTCACCGGGATTTCTACTGAAAGAATTCCTCCGGTGAACTCGAGTGCGCAATGCCGCTTGCGCAGCCCGTCTCGGAGAGAGTATCTCTCCTCACACCCCTCAGGTGTTGCCCAGCACTATGAGGCCACCCCACAGTGCCGTCCTCCTCGGGGCCACTTGAAACAGAGCGCACAGCCCCCGCCATGCACTCTTAGCGACCCCGAAGGCCCCCCTTTAGTCGCCTCTTACGACAGGCGGGGGGGAACCGTGGCCGTATTCTAACGCCCCGGACCACAGGGCTCATGCTGGGGCATTAAATGCCACCGCCCCGGCGCCTACTTCTTCTCCTACTCGGATCCTCCTGCTCCCTGATCCTTTCGGCAGCCTCTTTCTGGGATATGACTGCCTCACAAAAAGTGGCAACTGCCGCCCACGCCCTTCGGCTAGCTGTCATGTTGAGTACAACACTCGGCAACGTCACGTCCCCTCCGAGGACAGCGCTGAGTTGGTTGCGCTCCTCAACCCACGCTGGGCACACTTCCAGTGTGTGTTGCGCTGTATCTTCGCCACAGTCACAGTGGTGACACCTTGCCGATGACTCCCTCCCGATTCGGCTCAGGTACCTGCCGAAGCAGCCGTGCCCCGACAGGACCTGTGTCACTCTGAACGACAGGAATCCGTGATGCCGCTCTAGCCACTGTTTGAATACTGGGCGAATTGCCTCCAAAGTCCACTGGCCGGCTCCTGGAGCAGCCAGTCTGTCGTGCCAGATGGCAATTGCTTCATTTTGGCAATTGGCTCTGTGGCCGTCAACTTCTCGTGGTGCTGCCCGGCCGCCTGAGGTACGCACATCCTCACGCCAGTAAAATACAGCTGAGAGGGCCCTCGCGTCTAGATCCCAGGGCAGTTGGCGAGCCAGCACACACGCCGCCTCAAAGGAAATCGTGCGATAACCCCGTACTGATCTTATGGCCATCGCTCTCTGCGGCCTGCGCAGGATGGCGATGCTCTGAGGCTTCAAAGCGTCGGCCCATACGGGGGCCCCGTAAAGGGCAATGGATCGCACGATCCCTGCGTAGAGCCTCCTGCACGAGTCGCGTGGCCCAGATAAATTGGGCAGGATCCGGCAAAGCGCGTTTGCTGTTTTCAGCAGTTTCGGCGCCAACCGCTCAAAATGGGCGCGGAAGTCCAGTCTAACGTCGAGGACTAGCCCCAAGTATTTCATAGTCGACTTGACGTCAAGACGGACTCCACCCACCACAATGTGTGAGCCAGCTGGAGGGGCTTGCCGGGGTTTGTGAAAACACAAGACCTCGGACTTGTGCAGAGCCACCTCCAGACCCAGGCGCCGAATTCGACCCACCACATGCGCCGTTCCCGCAGTGGCTAAAAGCGCTGCTTCCCGAAACGTTTTCCCCCGAGCGGTGACCAGTGTGTCGTCCGCGTAACACGTTACGCTGACACCCGGTAAATTTCCACCTCGCAGCACCCAGTCGTAGCCGATGTTCCACAGGAGCGGCCCAAGGACCGATCCCTGTGGGACACCGCACGACATAGGCCGTCTGCACCATCCATTTCGCCCGGGGTACCCAACGTACCTCTCGGAGAGGTAATCGCCAATAAGGTTGCTCAAATACACAGGTACCCGGTGGTATTTGAGGGCCTCTGTGATGCATGCCCAGGGGATCGTATTAAAAGCGTTGGCGATATCTAAGGATATCGCCAAAACGACCTCCCCCCGGGCTACAGCCTCCTCGGCTTGAGTCTTCACCCGCAAAATGGCGTGCACGGTGGACCTGTGCCGCCGAAAGCCAAACTGGCAATCCGCCAGGTTGGGACCAACACCTTCGATGTGCTCGACGAGACGAGCAGCGATGATTCGCTCAAAAAGTTTACCCATCTCGTCGAGCAGAACGATGGGGCGGTAAGCGGACGGAGAATCTGCCGGTCGCCCTTCCTTCTTTAATAGGACCAGTTTCCCAGTCTTCCACTGCCGCGGAAACCGACCCTGTCTGAGGCAGACCGTAAAAAAGTTCTGTAGCCTCGGGCCCAACGACTTTAGCGCAAGGGCTAAAGCACGACCCGGTATGCCGTCCAGGCCGGGCGCGGTGTTTTTCGCCCGCATCCTCAGTACGGCTACACCTAGCTCGGCATCGGTGACCTGAGATGCCTCAGACACGTCTTCATCCAGTGGGCCGACGGAGGCCATTGGTGGAGGGACAAACTCACCCCTTGTTGGGAACAGGGTTGCCACCACACTTTCCAGCAACGTGGGTTCAATGCTCTCCGTTAATGGAGGGGCCCACGGCCGGAGCTTGGCCATCGCCATTCGGTAAGGCCGCCCCCACGGATCACTATTGAGAGTTTCTAAAAACTCCTCCCGCGCTTCTGACTTGGCCTTGTAAATAGCCACCTTGAGGGACTTTTTGGCCTCACGATAGGCTTCATAAAGGAGCGCCTCCTGTTCCTCATTTCGGTTCGCTCTGCGCCGGTGTCGGGCGTATTGGCGTCTCGCCCTTACGCAAGCGTATCTCAGCTGCGCTAGGTCTGCGGACCACCAATACACCTGGCGTTTCGCTGGAAGGGACCTGGCTCGGGGCATGGCCGCGTCACAAATATGCGACATCGCCTCCCGAAACCACTCCGCCTCTCCTTCCACCTCAGACTGACCGTCCGGTACAGGCACCCATGCCTGGACAATGGAGGCCAACTCCAGCGCTTCCCTATCAAGGCGCTTAAGCGCCCAGCGGGGGCAGTCCCTTGTTAGGGAGTTTCGGAGGTTCGGACCGGTGTGGAGAAGCGGTGAAGCAGAGACGCTGAACCGGATATACCGGTGGTCCGAGAACGTCTCCACCTCCTCCACCACTCTCCAGTCCGATACACGGCGCGCAAGAGCCGGGCTCGCGAACGAAATGTCCACGATGGACCCACCCAGCTGACGCACACACGTGTCAACCGCACCTCGGTTGAGAACCACCAGGCCGGTGGCGATCACCCACTCCTCAAGAGCAGCACCTCGTGCATCAGTCGCCGGAGATCCCCACGTCAAGGATTTGGCGTTGAAGTCCCCGACGACGAGCAGCTCGTGAGAGCGGTTACAAGCAATAAGTGCCTCCAGCCCCGAAAGATAGCTCTCAAACTCTGCCAGAGTTTTATTCGGGGAAAAGTATGTCCCAACGACAAACGTTTGCCCCATGAGAGCAGCCACCCATCCGTTGCCTCGCTCGACCTTGCCAAAAAGCGGGACACCTGCAGCAGACTGTCTGACGATGGCGACCACTCTGTCATTATCGGCGACCCAGTCGTCCCTTTGCGGGATAAAATAGGGCTCAGCCACCACAGCGACGTGCACTGACCACTGTAGAAGACTCTGGTGTAAAAGGTCCTGAGCCATTCTACAGTGGTTGAGGTTCGCCTGTAAATAGCTGATAGCCATTCCTAACCGGCGACCTCAGACATCTCCTCGTCCCTGATTGGAGGTGGGTTTGTCGTCTGCTGCTGGGTCTTAGCCGCAGCGGCAGGCTTTTTACCTTTCTTAGAACGCGGGGCTGTGCAGGACTTGCTGCCGACTCTGTGTCCAGCGGGCATTTTGGCAACTGCACAGAGTGTACAGTGCGCTGCAGCCTGACAATCCCTTGCTTTGTGGCCCAATTGACCGCAGCGGTAGCATTGACTACTGCGGTCTACCTCAGATGCACAGCATACCCGCACGTGCCCAGCCTCCAAGCAGCGGAAACAACGCATTTTGCGGGGCTCCAGCAGCTTGACCTGGGCTGCCACCCAACCCACCAGAACTCGCCGATTTTCTGCGAGCTTTTTCGCAACTAAGGCAGGACAACGGACCCATGCCGTGCCCAGCCCTGAAAAGTCGCGGCGAATAGCGCCCGTCTTAACTGCTTCTGCTGGACATCCTCCAGCCTTGGCCACCGCTGCTGTCAACTCCTCGACAGTGACCGACTCGTCTAGCCCGGAAACGCGGACCTCCGCCGTCTTCTCGGGGCGGTGCACGCGGACGTCCTCGGGACCCAGGACACTTTTGAGTTTTTCGGCCAGGGAGTCGGCCTTGACTCCACTGGTAGTGCCTGGAACCTCAATTATCGTGGCCCCGGTAGCGGCCCGCCTGAAGCGGACCGACTCTATTCCGAGGCCCTTCAAATCAATTTTATCCTTCGCCTGCCCTAAAACGCTAGCGTAAGTAACTCCCCTCTTTTCTGCGTCGGGCTGCAGCGTGACCACCACAGCCATTGAACGGGGAGCTCGAATTTTGGGGCCTTTCTTGGCCTTTTTAGGAGCCTCCCTTGCGTTTGCCTTCCCCGTCTCCCGTGGACCACGTTGTGATTTTGAGCGTGCCTGGGGTTGCGAAGACTTGGCAGCCCCCTCTTTAACGCTTTTTCCGCCTTTCCCCACCCTGGTCCAGTCCTGTCTAGCAGAAGAGGAAGGGGGGTTGGAGTCTGATGTGGGCACCAAGACCATCGGGGATGCACCATCATCTTCTCCTTTCTTTTTCTTTGCCTTTTTGGCAACTGTCGCGCTGCGGGTATTTTGGGGCGCAGGGGCACCTTGAGGCAGGGCCTTTGAACCCGCATTCGCAGCAGCTGCTGGCGTTTGCCTGGTCTTTTGCCGAGATTGTCGCTGCGGCTGAGGCTCGGGCTGGGATGCCTGAGCGACTACTTCTCTTGCCCGGTCAGCGGCCAGCGGTGGCCTCATCCGCGGCAGCGTGGTATCTTCTACAGAACCGTAGCGGGCCGACATCATGGTCCCCATACGTATTGTGAGACTACGCTCCATCTCGGCCATTTGCTCTTGCTGCCGTTGCAGGAGATCTTGGCGCAAACCTTGCATTTCCTTACTTAGGTCGTCCATCCGTTTCTGCAGCCGGGCGTTTTCGCCAAGCACGCGGTCGCGGTCCTGTTGGAGGACCTCGTTTTCCTTTCTCAGGCGGATTGTTTCCTCCGAGGCATTCAGCTTCAGGATCCTGCTACCCAGAGATTCCGCCTTATCATGGAGATCGTACAACGCTCTTTGGAAAGTCCCCTTAAGATGTTTGGAGGACTTCCCGACCTTCTGGGCAACGGCAGCAATTTGCAAAAGTTCGTTGCGTATAGCCTGCGGTGAGTCTTCGCACTCGTCGGCAGACATGGACGACTCACTAAGACGCGTCACACCCACAGGACACGCCATGGCGCGAGTCATCACAGCCAGCTCACGTTCGGCCAGCTGTTCTGCTGCTTCCTTCTCAGCTTCCTCCCTCTGCTTGAGGAAGGCGGCTTTCGTCTTCGCGAGGCCTACATACTGGCCCGTAGTGGGCGGTCGGCCTCTGCCTCGCAGTGTCTTCGCTATTTTCGGGGCCGAGACATCCTCCCTAGGGGAAGTGTCTGAATCCGACCTGTCACTTAATGAGCGGTGCCGAGAACGGCTCCGCCTCCTAGTTTCCCAGAGTCGGCCCTGGCCCTCATCAGCGGACAAGGACTCCGGCTCCAACCGGGTCAGCCTTACAACAGGCACCTTCTCCGACCCTGTCAAAGATGACGGGGTCACAGCCTTTTCAGGCTCTACCGCGGAGGGACCAACGGTATCGCGGTCCCCTCCAACAGGGTTCTGAAGCTCAGCTACCTCTGAGTCTTCTATTCTGTTCTCCAACGCATCAAAACTGTTCGTCACACTTAAAGAAAAAGAAGTAAATGTATCCATTTTGTTCCCACGAGTGTGGGGGATATAAACCGTCCATCCAGGCGGTGCCCCCTGCACCTGGATAACCCTTTTACTGCACGAGGGCGGGCGGTCCCGTGCAGGTGTCGCGCTAGCGGGTAGGCATTAACCCATCCTACCACCTCGAGACCGAGGCGGCCGACCGTCACGCGACAAACGGCCAACCTTTTGGGGTTTTTTATTGAGGTTGTCTCCTCTCGGCCCGGGCGACCAAGCCAAGGCCCCTACTTCCCTAGGGCTGCGAGACATGTCCACAACACCCTTCGGGAGCAGGTTGCCAGACGGTTGACCGAAGTCACCCACCTAGTCGCGCAATCGCGAGTGGTGGGCCCGTCCAGCCGCAGGTCTTGCAGACCCGCCATCCCACGAGCCGAAGCTCCGCTAGTCCAGTGGACTCCAACACGCAGTATGAAAACTGCACGGCGACAGAACGCCAACAACGTCGTCGCATAGAAGCGACCGCAAGCCTTGCAGGCCTGCCATACTACGCCATCAAAAAGATGGCCACTGGGCCCCATGAGCCCCTACTCAAGGATCTCGGCCCCTCTTCTAAAAGAAGAGGAAAGAGAGTACACCTCTTCGACAGTTTTGGTCCGCGCCGGGCAAAGCCGGTACCCCCCATATCTGGGAGGCATTCCCCTATCCGCCACCTGGGGACGCGCCCGATGGGAGACTGTCAAACTCCACACGGGAACCTTTTTTTTTTTTTTTTTTTTTTTTTTTTTAGGGTGGGGAAAAATGCATGAAACTGCATACCCGCTAGCCGGGTTATGTGGGGCTCTCCCGCCCTGAAGGGGCGGGCCTACCCACTAAACGACCCCACCTTTTGGCCACCATCTCGTATAGCAGAGGAGGAGTAACAGTTGGGACCTTATCCCCAACCTCTGCTGGCCGTCTGTCCACGGGCGTTGCGGACACACCTTCAAACGCTTTGCGTTACATGGGGTAGTGTGTAAAGAGCACCACCCCAGACATCACAGATCTGCTCAAACACAGAACACTGCGTTCGACCTACTCCGAGTTTGTGTAAAGTCAAACTCATATAAATGAAATAAATATCATAGATATCGTTATCACCGGTGCGACGCCGCCTGGGCAAAAGCCCGGCGCCGCCGCCCTGTCCTTCTCCTCCGAAGCGGGTCTGTCGATTCAGACTCGCGAACCCGTTCGTCTTCCTCCTTTTGGGTCATGACTTCTTCGCAGAATGTCTTGACTGCAGCCCACGCCTCTTCGCTGTCGACCATCGCGTGAACAACGGCCGGCAGCGACAGATCACCTCCGACCACCCTTACGAGGTTGGCTCGTTGAGACGTCCATGCCCCACACTCTGCGAGTGTGTGGTCGGCCGTATCCTCCGCCGCCCCACAGTGATGGCAAGCGGGGGTCGCCTCTCTTCTCGCCACGCTGCACAGGTATCTTCCGAAACAACCGTGTCCCGAAAGGACCTGTACGAGGCGGAAAGAGAGCGAGCCCCACTTGCGATCTCGCCACTGCTCCAAGACTGGACGAATAGCCGCAATGGTGCGGCGTCCGGCTTGGGCTTCTGACAAGTGGTCCTTCCACTTGTGCCAGACCTCGTCTCTAGCATCGCTACGCCATCGCCCGATTTGCTCGATTGGGAGCTCCACTGCTTCTCTTTTGGCCTCCGCGATCTTATCGTATATGTCGGCCAGCATTGCGGCCTCTAACTCCCAGGGGGGAGTGTTGGACAGTGTGCACGCAGCATCAAAAGAGATGGTGCGGTATGCCCGGGCCACTCTAACTGCAACAATGCGCTGGGGCCTCCGCAGACACGCCCTGTTTTGGGCGCACAGTCGGTCTGCCCAGATCGGGGCTCCGTATAGAGCCATCGACCGCACCACCCCCGCGTACAGGCGTCTACACCCGGATTTCGGGCCACCAAGATTGGGCATGAGCCGTGTCAGGGCGGAAGCCGTCCCCATTAGCTTGGGGGCCAACCGGACGAAATGTTCTTTGAAGTTCCATCGGCCGTCGAGAACAAGACCGAGATACTTCATTGTCTTTCCGACGCCGATGGAGACTCCACCCACTACTATGTCGGCCTCTTGGGGAGGCGCCCTCCTCGGCCCGTGAAAACAAAGGGCCTCTGACTTTTCCAAGGCTACTTTCAGGCCCAGCTGTCGTATGCGGCTGACAACCGCTGCTGTGCCGGCAGTGGCCAGAATGCTGGCCTCTCTATAAGTTTGGCCACGTGCTGTTACTAACGTATCATCTGCGTAGCACGTGACCGTCACCCCGCGAAGGGTGGCGCCTCGAATGGCCCAATCGTATCCGATATTCCACAGAAGTGGCCCTAAGACCGACCCCTGCGGAACACCACAAGACACGCCCCATTGCGCCTCGCCGTCCCTCGTCGGGAACCTGACAATTCGTTCCGACAGGTAATCCATTATAACTTGCCGCAGATATGGCGGCACCTGGAAGTACCTGAGGGCTTCATTTATACAGGAATGCGGCAGAGTGTTAAAGGCATTGGCGATGTCTAAAGACACCGCCAATACTACTCCGCCCGCAGCCACCGTCTCTTCAGCCAGGGTCCTGACCCGCGCAATTGCGTCGATAGTAGACCGGCCCCGGCGGAATCCAAATTGGTTGTCCGATAGATTCGGACCGACCCGGTCGAGGTGGTCGATAAGGCGGGCTGCGATAACGCGCTCAAAGAGCTTACCCGCCTCATCGAGCAGTACGATCGGGCGGTAAGCAGACGGAGAATCCGCCGGTCGACCATGTTTCTGTAGCAAGACTAACTTGCCCTCCTTCCAGGGAGCTGGGAACCTCCTTTCCCTCAAGCAGGCAGTGAGGAGCGACATAAATCGCGGTGCAAGATCACCACTCTTTAAAACGGTCACCCACACCCGTCCGGGAACGCCATCAGGGCCAGGGGCCGTGTTTTTACTCTGGAGCCTCTTCACGGCCTCTTTCAGCTCAGTCTCCGACACTTCGGGGACCTCACCATGGTCATCGCCCGTTATGTTATCTCCCACGACCGGCGGCTGAAATTGGTCTGTACGTCTGGGGAAGAGGGTTGCAACAACTCTCGCCAAGAGTTCCGCATCCATTTGCGAAGTAAGCGGAGGAGCCCAGGGACGTAGCTTACTCAGGACGAGTTTATATGGCCTGCCCCATGGGTCCTGATTCAGGGTGGCCAATAAGTCCTCCCACGCCTTCTCTTTCGCTTCGCCAATTGCCACCTTCAAAGCCGTCTTTGCTTGCTGATACGCTCTATACAGAGCCTGCTCCTCTTCACTCTGACCGACGGCCTGGTGGTTCCGGACTAGTCGCCGTCGATAATGAGTATACCGACGGCGGGCAGATACGCAAGCTGCGCGAAGCTGAGACAGCTCAGCGGACCACCAGTATACCTGAACCCGGTCTGGGAGCTTCGTGACGCGCGGCATTGACATGTTGCAGATGTGTGCCAACGCATCTCGGAACCACTCCGCCTCCGACTCTACCTCCGGCGACTCCGGTGCAGGAGACCAACTCTCGATGAGCGAGGCTACGACGAGAGCCTCATGATCCAGCTTCTTCAGAGCCCATCTAGGACCCATGATGGGAGTCGTTGCCCCAGAACGATCCCTCGACCTTGACAGAGGGGGAGAGACATCAAACCGAATATATCGGTGATCAGACAGAGTCTCCTCCCCCTCCATGACTGACCAGTTTTGGACACGGCACGCCAGGGCGGGGCTTGCGAATGTGACATCCACGATTGAGCCACCCTGCATCCGCACGCACGTGTTTGTGGCTCCACGATTAAGAACAACGAGTCCCTTCTCGATCAGCCACTCCTCCAGAACCATACCTCTGGCGTCAGTTGTTGGGCAGCCCCACAGGGTAGACTTGGCGTTGAGGTCTCCCGCAACTATTGTCGGCTTAGGACGACAACGCTCGACCACAGAGTCCAACTCCAGGAGGAACGTCTCGAAGTCGGACAGTGACCGGTTTGGCGAGAAGTACGCTCCAGCCACTGCCATGTCGTCGCAGACGATCGCCACGCATCCATGTCCTTGAAAGGAGTTGCGGATTTGCGGCGACCCGTCGCCTGTGTTAAAGACGACGGCCGCTTCTCCGTTGAGGTCCCCCACCCAGTTGTTCCTGGAAGGTATCGCATATGGTTCTGTGACCACACAGAACTTGATCGACCACTGCGTCAGGCTCTGGACAAGAAGGTCTTGAGCTCTGGCGCAGTGGTTGATATTCGCTTGGAGACAGGACGAAGCCATCCACTAATCTGTCGTGGTCATTTCTGCATCTTGCGACCCGCCCGGTGGGTTCACACTCGCAAGTGCCCTCCGATTCACCTTTCGCTTGGGAGCCGAGCATTTTGCACTTCCCAGGCGGTGGTTAGCGTCCTTCCCCGCGTCTGCGCATACCGCGCAATGGGGAGTGGCGCTGCATTCAGCAGACTGATGACCCAGCTGTCCACATCGGTAGCACTGCTGACCGCGATCTACTTCCGATTTACATTGGGCTCTGACATGGCCCGCGAGCATGCAGCGGAAGCAGCGCATTTCCCGCTTCGCCAGCAATTTCACTCGAGCTGATACCCATCCGACCAGCAGGCGGCCCTCTGTGACCTTCTTAGCCGTTGCGACCGGGCAGCTAACCCAAAAAGCAAAAAGGCCCGATCGGTCACGTCGAGGCACACCGACCTTAATTTGGTCAATCGGGCATCCTCCCTTCGTTGCCACCGCCTGGGCTACTTCTTCACTCGTTACAGAGTCATCGAGGTCAGCCACAATGAGCTCTGCCTTTTTTACAGGCCGCGAGACCTTTACGTCGCCACCAGCGCCGCACACCTCCACCAGCTTCTGAGCCAGCTGGTCCGCTTTAGCATCACTGGAAGCCCCTGGGATTTCGATGATTGTGGCCCCAGTTGCAGCGTCCACACGGGAACCTAACCTAACCTAACCTAACCTTTTTTTTTTTTTTTTTTTTTTTTTTTTTTTTTTCTCGCTGTGGAAATGCTTTTACGCATGCCCCCCACACATCTGCAGGGGGGTATGTGGGACTCAACGGCTGGTGTGCAAGGCCGTAATACCCACTAAAACCACAGCGCATTCCACCACTCCGCCATTGTGGGGGGTGCCATGGGGTCGCGTGAGCATTCACCACGGCACCCCGGCGGATAGCCCGAGGGCCACAAACTCCTTGGCGGCGGAGCAAGGTGTTGGGCTCCGCCACCAACCGGCCGCAGAGGATAGGGAGGACGGCAACGACACACCGCATCTCCTCTTCCTCTGCGGCCCCATCGCAGCGCCATCCATCGGTGCGCCCCCGTTTGGTCGCGGGAGATAGGCCGCACGGCAACGACACACCGAGACGTCTCTCCTCCCGCGACCGCACCCGACTGCGAGGGACAGCCAAAACCGTCCCCCACACCCGCACCCTTGGACGCATCCTGCGCAGGCCTGCAGCTAGCCCGCGTGGAGCGTCCCCTCCCGGGATCCCTCTTAGCTTCACCGTGGGTGGCAAAGCCACGGCTACTGAGCCCCCCCACCACGACAAGGTGGAGATCCCACAGGGGGGAACCTAACCTAACCTAACCTAACCTTTTTTTTTTTTTTTTTTTTTTTTTTTTTTACGTCAGAAAAAATGCATGAAATTGCATACCCGCCGAGGGTCGGCGGCGGGTTATGTGGGGCTCTCCCCGCCAGAAGGGCGAGGCCTACCCACTAAAACGACTGACGAACTACCTCCTCGCAATGCTCTGGGACCGCTGGTATCAGCAAGCGCCCTACCCAGCAAGAGTCTCAGAAGCATGAAATGCCTGCGTTTCGCGCAGGCCCACCTTGGGGACCACAGTCCTTCTCGTTTGGATATGGATGGAGAAAAACAACCAACCATATCCGACCTTCTTAAAGCTATACATATAAAATCATCATTAAAATCGAGCAAAATGGCACGTTTAAGACAGTTAAATTGTATATACACCAAATGTACAAATTAATTCATTTAAATATAAAATTATGTACAACTACTCAGATAATAAATAACAATAAATTAAAACTCATAACGAGCACCGACGGCAGGTGTAGAAAGCCCGCGCGTCGGTGGCCAAAACCGGCTCAATAAATTACAATTTATAATTTTACAACCTTATTTACAGACGGCTCGCAAAAGCGCGCCGTCTCCGCCCCGTTCGTTTTCGACGCTGAGGGTCTGCGCGAGGATCGTCTTCACGATCCCTTTCAGCTGACTCCTTCTTTTCCATCACTTCTTCGCAGAAGGTCTTAAAGGCATTTTGGGCTGCCTCACTATCTACCATAGCTTTCACAACGGCTGAAAGCGTGAGGTCTAGCCCAATCGCTGTTGTAAGGACCCCTCTCTCTGCATCCCATGCCGAGCACGTCTGCAGGGTATGTTCCGCCGTATCCTCTGCAGAACCGCAGTGGTGGCATTCGGCAGTCCTCTCTCTACCGATTTTGTGCAGGTATCTACCGAAGCATCCGTGCCCGGTCAATATCTGCACCATCTGGTAAGTGAGAGGACCCCCGCGCCGTTCCACCCAGTCCTTCAACACCGGCTGCAGAGCAGCCACCGTCCTATGGCCCGCACTGGGCTCCCTAAGACGGGCCGACCACAAATTCAGCGCTGCCTCACCGGCCTCTTTCCGCCAGTGCTCCACGTCCTCCTTAGCTGGTGTGTCCCCACGGTGCTTTACAGCAGCGGTTCGGCGGTACACATCAGCCAGAACTTCGGCGTCGAGCTCCCACGGAAGAGAGCCAGCGAGAGCGCATGCTGCCTCTCCCGATACGGTGCTGTAGGCACGCGTCATACGGATCGCGAGGACTCGTTGGTATCTCCTTAAAGCGGCAACATTCTCTCTCGACAGGGAGTCTACCCATATGGGAGCGCCGTATAAGGCCATTGACCTAACGACCCCCATAAAAAGACGGCGGCACCCCATGTGTGGGCCTCCCAGATTCGGCATCAGCCGGCTCAGTGCGCTGGTCGTCGTCACGAGCTTGGGCGCCAGCTTTTTGAAGTGGGCCTTAAAGTTCCACCGACTGTCGAGGACCAGTCCCAAGTACTTCATGGTCGACCCGACAGCAATGGAGACGCCACCCACGACGATAGCCGCACCCTCTGGAGGTGCCCTCCTAGGCCCGTGGAAGCATATCGCCTCGCATTTCTCCAGAGCAACTCGCAGACCCAGTCGGCTTATTCGGTCCACCATGTGTCTCACTCCTACGGTAGCCAGTCTGGCGGCCTCGGTAAAATTTGCGCCTCTAGCAGTTACTAAGGTGTCATCTGCATAGCAGACGACCTCAACGCCACGCATGTTTGCGCCCCTAAGCGCCCAATCATAACCCACGTTCCACAGGAGTGGGCCCAGCACCGACCCCTGCGGAACTCCACATTGTACAGTGTGTCTTCCCCAGCCCTCTTCAGTCGGAAACACAATCTCTCGATCTCTCAGGTATGCGAAAATGATTGCCTGGAGATAGAGGGGGACCCCATGATGTTTCAAGGCCTCTTCGATGCAGATATGGGGCAGCGAGTTGAAGGCATTGGCAATATCCAGGGACACCGCCAACACACATCCTCCCTTCTCCACCTCGTCTTCGGCAAGGGCCCTCACCAGCGCAATAGCGTCAATGGTGGACCTGCCCCGCCGAAAACCAAACTGCCTGTCTGCCAGGTTAGGTCCCGTCTCGTCGAGATGACGGGTCAGCCGACTCGCAATAACCCTCTCCAGCAACTTCGCTAGCTCGCTTAGGAGGACGATGGGCCGGTAGGCTGAAGGCGAGTCAACCGGTCGGTCATCCTTCTTTAAGAGGACCAGTTTGCCCCTCTTCCACTCCGCCGGAAAACATCCCGTCCTTAGGCATGTAGTAAGGAGGTTACGGAAACGAGGTTCTAGTCCATCCTTCTTCATAGCCATGACCACCGCTTTACCGGGTAGCCCGTCCAACCCTGGGGCAGTATTTTTAGCCTGAAGGCGTAACAGGGCAGCTCCGAGCTCGCCTTCTGTCACTTCTGGAGCCTCTTCTCTGCTAGCGACGTCATTTGAGAACTCGACTGGAGGTGTGACGTCTGGCCGCGCAGGGAATAAAGCTGTAACCACACTCTGCAGCAGACCAGGATCCATCTGCGACGTGATCGGAGGGGTGTACGGCCTCAGCCGGTTCATGACCAGCCGATAGGGTCTCCCCCATGGGTCCTGACGCAGTGTTTCGAGGAGTTCCTCCCAGGCAGCAGCTTTCGCGGCACCAATCGCTCCTCGGAGCTCCTTTTTGGCCTGCTGGTAAAGGCTGTACAGGGGCGCGTCCTGGCCTTCGTCTCTGTTCCGGCGTCTTCGGTGCCGGGAGTAGCGGCGTCGGGCTGCAACACATGTAGTCCTTAGGCGGGACAACTCCGGAGACCACCAGTACGTTGCAGTGCGGGGCGGCAGAGCCTTCACACGTGGCATCGCCAAATCGCACACACGCGACATGGCCTCACGAAGCCATCCAGCTTCTTCCTCAGGGTTCACTTCGTCGGGGACTGTGGCCCATCCCTCGATCATGGCCGCCAACTCGCCCACATCTCGGTCCATTCGTTTTAGGGCCCATCTACGTCCTACTTCTTGCGGAGGACGGCTCGAGCTGCTCGGGGTAAGCTGGACAGAGGAGATGTCGAAATGCACATACCTGTGGTCTGATAGGGTCTCAACTCCCTCCAACACTTCCCAGCTCAGGACACGTTGCGCTAGGGCAGGGCTTGCGAACGTAACGTCCACGACTGATCCACCCTGCATCCGCACACACGTGTCTACCGTTCCTCGGTTGACGACCACCAGCCCATTAGCGATTAGCCAGTCTTCCACCAAATCTCCGCGCGGGTCTGTTAGCCTCGACCCCCAGCTGGTGGATTTGGCATTGAGATCACCGGTTACCACCACGCTATGGGGACGGTTCCATCCCGCAAGCAGAGTGCTTAGTTCCGCCAAGTAGCGTTCCGCTTCATTGATGGGCTTGTTCGGAGACAAGTACACTCCCACAACGAGAACATCACCAACCAGGACCGCTACACATCCGTGGCCTTTTCTCACGGACCGAATGGGTGACGATCCATTTGTCACGCTGACGACAATTGCGACTTTTTCATCCTTGTCCCCGACCCAGTCCTCCCTCGGATAGACGAGATACGGTTCGGAAACGACACACACCTGAATTTGCCACTGTGCCATGCTCTGAACCAAGAGATCCTGAGCCCTGGCACAGTGGTTGACGTTCGCCATTAAAAATCTGGTGGCCATCCTTAAGCGACGGCCGTAGACATTTCCTCCTCAACTTCCAACGATGCTGGAGGAGAGGAGGGCACTTGCTGGCGTATGGCACTTGCTACTGCCCTTCTCCCAACTCTTTTTTCAGGGGCTTTACAGGCCCCACTGCTTATCAGGTGGTCTGCCGGTTTGCCAGCCGCAGCACATAAGGTGCAGTGGGCTGCATTGCTACAAGCGGCAGCAGTGTGTCCCAACTGTCCACACCTGTAGCACTGCCGGCTTCGGTCCACATCAGCCTGGCAAGCTGCCTGAACATGGCCAACTTCCAGACACCGGAAGCACCTCATCTTGCGGGTAGGCAAAAGTCGCGTTCTGGCGACGACCCAACCGACCAGAAGACGACCTTCGACCACTTTTTTGGCTGCTGCAACTGGACAGCGCACCCACACTCCGTAGAGCCCCGTGCGGTCCTGACGAGGGGAACCGACCTTCACCTGGTCGGCCGAGCAACCCCCAAGACTTGACACTGCCGCAACGACCTCCGCGGTGGTGACGGAGTCATCCAGGCCGGACACTCTTATTTCAGAGCATTTTGTTGGCCTGGAGACTCGAACGTCCTCCTCTTTCACCACTTGCCTGATTTTGTCAGCCAGGGCATCCGCCTTCTGTGCGCTGTCTGACCCGGGCACCTCTATAATGGTGGCACCCGTCATTGCCATGCGCATCCGCACGCCGTCAAGACCCACCTCTGAAAGCTGAATCTTTCTCTTTGTCTCTGCAACTACCGACGAGTACGTGACCCCTCTCTCGGCCGCCCCGGCCTGCAGAGTCAAAACAATCGCTGTCGAACGCGGCGGACGAGCCCTGGGATGTTTTTCAGTCTGGTTCTGAACCTTGGGCTGAGATTTGGGCCCGTTCGTTTTCCCTCTCTTGACTACCGACGTCCAACCCTCGGCCATTGAAGCGGGGGCTGGTGGTAAAGGACGTGGTGTTGGCTGCGGAGCTGCCACATTCTGAAGGGCTTGTTTGCCCCGTTTCTTCTTTCTGGACCTCTTAGTCGCTTTTCCGGATGTAGGCACTGGCTCGGCAGGCATCCTGGTGACCCTAGGCTGCTCAGCCGATTTCTTCGACCGTTCCTGACTAGGACGCGCTGCTTTTGGTGCTGGTCTGGTAGGCGCCGGTGGCGCTGGCGGTGGCATGTTTTCCGCTTCAGCCTCTCTGCGCGATTCATGTGCCAGTGCCGGGCGGAGCCTTGGCTCTGGGTTGAGACGGGGCTCGATGCCCTCTACCCTGGCATTCAGACGTGCTGACATCACGGTGATGACGTGATCCGCCCACTCCTTCATATTCGACGGGGCCGTCTCGCCAGGAGCCGGTCCCTTTGTCTTCTGCTGTAGACCGACCTTGATGTCAGCCATTTCCTTTCTAAGATCAGCCATCTCTGCCTTGAGACGATCATTTTCCTCCTTGAGGATGCGGATTTCCTCCTCTGTGGTGCGGGAAGCCAGGATATTGGAAGCCTCCCAAATGGTGGCTTTGGCTTTCTTTAGGAGAGCCTTCATTGTCCCCTTCATATTTCCGCTTTTGTCTTTCACTTCTTCAATTATGTTAAGACCCACCGCTATTTGGTCAAAGAGGGCTGATGTGGTCTTCTCATCTTCCACGTTGCGAAGCTGCCCCTTTGAATATGCGAGCTGTCGCGTTCTTGCCCGCACGGCATCAGCCTTTTTGGCGAGATCCAGCATCTCCTTCTCCGCCTCCAGCTCCATCTCCTCTCTTTGGAGCTTAATAAACTCAGCCTTTCTGCTGGCGAGCCCAACATACTCGCCAGTTGTAGGTGGCCTACCTCTGCCACGACGCGCCGTGCTCACTTTTCTCGCAGGAGAGCGAGATCGGCTCGACCCATCGGAGTCCGATACCCTGCCAACCTCACTTCCAACACTTCGGCCCCCTCTTTTCCGTGGTTGCCAGAATCGACCTTCCGCCGATTTCATTGTGGCTGTCGACGAATCGGACAGCTTGTCCATCTCCAGTCTCTCGATTTGCACTGTGGCTTGACGTCGACCTACGTCTGCGATAATCTCCGCAGCGCTCCTTCGGCCGTCTGTCACCACAGGTGCGCAGAGGTCTACTACCTCATTGCCCATATTTGTGTGGGAGCTCACTCCCGATTCCTTCTCATTATTTCCTGCGCCCGAAGGCGCCTTCGCGGAACTCCCGCGGCTGGCGAGATCACTCTCGCATTCCCCCCCTAAACTTCCCCTAATATTATTTGAAAACAACTCCATACTTAAACCCACGAGTGCGGGAGATCTAAGAAGTCCACCCGGCCAGAGATCCCGCTATAGCCGGGTAACCCTA
Organism: Pyrausta despicata; assembly: GCA_963921415.1. Classification (NCBI taxonomy): domain Eukaryota; kingdom Metazoa; phylum Arthropoda; class Insecta; order Lepidoptera; family Crambidae; genus Pyrausta; species Pyrausta despicata. The sequence continues at coordinate 14,138,516 of OY992866.1, read as the reverse complement.
AGTACACCCGGGGTGTCGGGCAAACCCCGGGGTGGCCGCTAGCTGGTTGATGCACTCCCCAACCACCTCCTAAGAGGCGTCCCTACGCCGCGCGAAGGCCCCGAAGGGCGCCCCAGCACAAGGACTTTGAGGCGCATTTTTTATTGAGGTGCGCTACCTCTCAGGTCCGGCCGGTAAAGGCAAGACCCCCTGGTCCTACTTTGCCCCCCGCTAGACATGACAACGGACGGGGCAGTAAGGTAACAGGTTTGCCCGATGGTGGCCAGCATGGCCTATCTGGAGCCGTCGCGAGGCGGACACCAGACCCATCGCGCCGCGGGTACATCCCGCCATCCCACGTGCCACCGCACTTCGGACCCGGGCAGAAGCCCCGACGGCCCTAGGTACCTCGCAGGCTGAACCTGCAGAGCGCCATCAAGCGCACCACCTACTACGGGTCACTCCACGCAATCCTCACTGAGGCGAGAGAAGGGGGAGCAGAACCCCGCGGGAGCCCAGCTAGATGTGGACTCAACCGCCGCTGTCAGACCATCAGCCTGACGCCGAAAACCGTTCGACGCCAGTTGCCCGGGGTGCGCCACGAGGAGGCTGTCTGACCTGGCACCCCAACCTAACCTAACCTAACCTTTTTTTTTTTTTTTTTTTTTTTTTTCGCTGTGGAAATGCTTTTACGCATGCCCCCCACACAACTGCAGGGGGGTATGTGGGACTCAACGGCTGGTGTGCAAGGCCGTAATACCCACTAAAACCACAGCGCATTCCGCCTTTCCGCCATTGTGGGGCGCCATGGGGTCGCGTGGGCATTCACCACGGCACCCCGGCGGATAGCCCGAGGGCCACAAACTCCTTGGCGGCGGAGCAAGGTGTTGGGCTCCGCCACCAAAACTAACTCCCACACGGCCGCAGAGGATAGGGAGGACGGCAACGACACACCGCATCTCCTCTTCCTCTGCGGCCCCACCGCAGCGCCATCAAACGGTGCGCCCCCGCTTGGTCGCGGGAGATAGGCCGCACGGCAACGACACACCGAGACGACTCTCCTCCCGCGACCGCACCCGACTGCGAGGGACAGCCCAAGCCGTCCCCCACACCCGCACTCTTGGACGCATCCTGCGCAGGCCTCCCCAAGCCCACGTGGAGCGTCCCCTCCCGGGATCCCGCTTAGCTTCACCGTGGGTGGCAAAGCCACGGTTACTGAGCCCCCCTACCACGACAAGGTGGAGATCCGACAGGGGGGAACCTAACCTAACCTAACCTAACCTAACCTAACCTAACCTAACCTTTTTTTTTTTTTTTTTTTTTTTTTTTTTTTTTTTTTTTTTTTTTTTTCGCTGTGGAAATGCTTTTACGCATGCCCCCCACATAACTGCAGGGGGGGTATGTGGGACTCAACGGCTGGTGTGCAAGGCCGTAATACCCACTAAAACCACAGCGCATTCCGCCTTTCCGCCATTGTGGGGCGCCATGGGGTCGCGTGAGCATTCACCACGGCACCCCGGCGGATAGCCCGAGGGCCACGAACTCCTTGGCGGCGGAGCAAGGTGTTGGGCTCCGCCACCAAAACTAACTCCCACACGGCCGCAGAGGATAGGGAGGACGGCAACGACACACCGCATCTCCTCTTCCTCTGCGGCCCCACCGCAGCGCCATCAAACGGTGCGCCCCCGTTTGGTCGCGGGAGATAGGCCGCACGGCAACGAAACACCGAGACGACTCTCCTCCCGCGACCGCACCCGACTGCGAGGGACAGCCTAAACCGTCCCCCACACCCGCACTCTTGGACGCATCCTGCGCAGGCCTGCCCAAGCCCACGTGGAGCGTCCCCTCCCGGGATCCCGCTTAGCTTCACCGTGGATGGCAAAGCCACGGTTACTGAGCCCCCCCACCACGACAAGGTGGAGATCCGACAGGGGGGAACCTAACCTAACCTAACCTAACCTAACCTAACCTAACCTTTTTTTTTTTTTTTTTTTTTTTTTTTTTTTTTTTTTTTTTTGGCGTGGTGGAAATGCCTTTACGCACGATACCCCCCCCCCCCCCCGGGGAGGGGAGGGCCTGTGTGGGACTCCCGCCCTGGTAAGGGCGTCCTACCCACTAAAACCACCACGGTGTTCCCTCAGCTCGCCTCTGTGCTGGGGCCACGGGATCGCTCCGCGCATTCTCTACGTAACCCCGGCGGCGATGGCTCCTTGTCGAGCCCCTCTTCACTCGCTGAGAGCAGTGTGTGGGAACACACACACACTGCTCAGGCCGCTAAGTGGCGGGTGGCGGATGGCGGACTCCCCTAAGTCCGCCATCCGCAGGCCTTATGGTGGACGTCTCGCTGCTGGATCGGCCCTCGGCCTAACCTAACCTAACCTAACCTAACCTAACCTAACCTAACCTAACCTAACCTAACCTAACCTAACCTAACCTAACCTAACCTAACCTAACCTAACCTAACCTAACCACACTCAATTAGGTACTCAGATAGCCTTCCTGACACTTCTTTTGCGCCCATAATTTGTTTTTTAGCAGTATCCTACTGTACATACAATAATAATACATAATTGTAATATAAAAATTTCCTTATCTCATTACGTAGCTAGTTCTTATATAAAATCCGCACGAAATTTTGCAAAGTGTTTTCGTGTTGATCGCTTTTGTTTTAAATTTCATCTTAGATTGTAGTCTCAATAGTATATAACGTATTAAACTTGATTTCATTCAATTCCGACGATTAGTTTATTTTTGGCAAATTTTTTAGACCTAATTTCTATAGTAAAAATCGTTCAAGTCGCCCTAGCGTTAAAGTTTTGTATAGAAACGTGTGTTGCTGTCTTCGAGAGAGTTGACCGCCGTAATTGCCCGGTTCGTTTGAGGTATCACTCGCGTCGCTACGACCAAAACTCGGAAAAATTCGCCCGCCCACCCACCCATTTTTCATCTACTAGGTGGACGAGATCGATTTAGTCAAATATTAAACTTGTTTTTAGACCCACGCAGCTAATACTATCGTGTCTGGCATTGTTTTGCACACATTCCGGTATACAAAAAGTTAGCTTTTCCTCACTTATAAGCAGTTTTTAAGCAATTATAAAATGTCTAGACTGTTGATGCGTACGCCGCCTCCGGCGAAAAATAAATCCCCCACCCTTCCGTCGACTAGTCGTGTTGAAGACCCACCTTTTTCGGCGATTAAAGGAAACCCCGATCGAGACCCCAATAAGTGCATAGTGGTGCTGGAGGACGTGCTTCTACACGCAACTCCGGCCGCGGCTCCAGCCACAACTCCAGCTGCAAGTCTGGCTGCAGTTCCGTCCGCAGAGACCCCACCACTACGGTTATCGTTTGACTCCACACCGCCAAACCCTACTCAACGCTCGCTCGTCTTCGAGTCTTGCACTCCGCCAACGAGTAGCCAGCCTACCGCTGAGTGGGATCCTATGAAAAACCCCATACTTAATGACATCCTTGCACTGCTCGCCACTATAGACGGCGCTGCGAATGAGAGCAGGAACATGAAACGCGATTTGTTTAAAAAGATCGTCAACTCCACGAAGCAAATCAAGGAGCTACTTACCTCTGATCCGCAGCTGGCCCCACGCGCCGAAGCAGACCCTGCCACCATTGAGGCAGTCCGCCAAGTGGTGCGCGAAGAGATGGGCAGAGTCAGGCTTCCTGCTGAAACCGCTACCGTCTCCCCTCCGGTCACGAAGGCTCGTTCCTTCGCGAGTGTTGCCCGGATTCAAAGAAAGGAAACAGCCCCCCCACCCACTTACAAGACTAAGCCCGCCATCATCATTGAATCCAAACGCAAGGTACTCAGCCCTGCTGAGACCTTGAAGTCATTCAAAACCGGAGTCTCTTTCCGCGACACAAATTTTGCGCCGGCGAGCGTAAAGTTTGTGTCAAACAATAAACTCCGTGTTGAGTTTGACTCTCTCCAACACCGTGAAAAGGCCCTAGAGAAAATCAACAAACCTGATTGTCCAGTCCAAGCAGAGGCGTCCAGGTCCCTGCGCCCAATGATTGTCCTCAAAGGAGTTCCTACAGACATCCCGGCCGAGGACCTGGTCGACATCTTGGTTGGACAAAATGAGTGCCTCCAAAACACTGTCGTTGAGAAGGAAGACCTTGCATTTAAGTTTAAACGCGCAAATCGCAGCAAAGCCTTGTACAACGCCGTATTTCTCACATCGCCCAAAGTGTGGCACGCCATCACCACAACTGTCAAACTTAACCTCGACCATTCTCGAGTCCATGCCGAAGACTATGTAGCCCTGTTGCAATGCTATAAATGCTTGCAGTTCGGGCACACCAAAACCCGATGCACACAAGAAACTTGTGTGTGCTCCTACTGCGCTGCCCTCGGTCATGACTTCCAAACCTGTCCTAACAAAAAAGATGATTCCAAAAACCAATGCCACAATTGCACGCAACACGCGAAAACTACCACCACCAAAGTTAACACCAAACATAGTGCCACCTCCCAGAATTGTCCACGAGTTTCCCTAATGATACAAAAAGTAAGAGCCCGAACAGACTATGGACAGTAGGCCTACTACAGGAAACCACTTTCAAACACACAACTTAACCTTAAACTGCACACAAGCTAACCTGGCTCACAGCAGAAACGCACTGCATGAGTTCAGGAATCATCTTTTTGAAAACGACACGGATATCGCGTTCATTAATGAACCATACACGTCGAATGTCCACTATCTCAAACCCATACCTGGTTTTGTCGCTCATCAGTTTGGCACTGCACAAAATATTACGAAGTCGACAATTCTTGTCAAGGACACTATGTGCACACTAGGCCTTACCGAGTTTTCCGATGCAAACCTCTGCGTGGTTCAGTTAAAGGCTTCCTCGCGCCGAAAAATCTTCTTGGTCAGCGTGTACATTGAACCACGCAGAGATGAGCATGACACTCTTAGGAAACTCCAACTTTTCCTGCAGAGGACAGCGGGGGCCACCCACATCATCGCGGGCGACTTCAACGGCCACCACCAGTCTTGGGGCTCTGTCGACAATAATTCACGGGGAAACACCATCTTCGATTTCATTATCTCCAACAATCTTAATATCTGCAACACCGGTAACACTCCAACTTTTGAAACTGTCACGCACCAACGCCCTCGACAATCCATAATAGACTTAACTCTACTCAGCAACATAAACAACACCATGATTGACGGCTGGTCTGTGGACCAAAATATTTGCCCTTCGTCTGACCATAATGGAATTGCTTTCACAGTGACTCTCGGTCGCATACGTCCCGCTCGTAGTCCACGTATGTCGACCTTTAAATATAACACTAACAACACGAAATGGGACGAGATTCGCCCTAATTTTGTTGCCGAGATGCGCAGTATTCTACCAAATGAGCCGAATTTCGAGACCATGACCGCTGACACGCTTAATGAGTACACCGACTCACTCACAAACGCTATACAACGCGCTTGCGATAAATGTGTAGCGAAATCATCTGCTGCGCCTCGCAAGGCCCCGTGGTGGTCGCCAGAACTAGAAGCACTGAAGCGGTCGGTAATACAGGCTCACCACAGACTCAGCAGAGCGGCCCGAAGGGGGCACCGCTTAGACGATCTCATAGCCGAGCGGGCGCGTCTCAGACGTGAATACTCCGATGCCTTTTGCGCAGCGTCCACGAAACACTTCCGAGAGTTCTGTGGCACGCAGAAAAAGGAGGACGTCTGGTCCGTCACGAATAGGCTTATGAAGACCCGACCTCTGGTACAGCCACCGTCAACACTGAGGCTCCCTGACGGCTCATTCACTCAGGACTCCACCGATACCGCCCGAGCGTTGCTCCATCAGTTCTTCCCTGATGACACCCCTGACTCTGCCCCTGATCAGGCAAGATCTCGTTCTGAAATGAACCGGACCCCGGAAACACAATCCGAGCCACCCTTCCAGTACGACGAGGTTCTTGAGGGCTTGCGAGACATGAACCACAAAAGGGCGCCAGGACTCGACCACCTCACGGCGGATATCTGCCTACAGGTCGCTCTCTGGCTCCCTGATGAAATTTTAGGCCTACTAAACTGCTGCCTACGTTTACGACACTTTCCAAAAGCCTGGAAAATGGCCACGGCTAAGATTATACCAAAACCTGGAAAGTCAGAATACGACAGTCTCTCCTGCTTCCGACCCATTGGTCTCATCAATGTGTTCGGAAAGCTGTTGGAGAGACTAATCACCAACAGGCTGACACACCACCTCAATGTCACTAACAACAGCCCACAAAACCAATATGGCTTTAAGTGCCAAAAGTCCACCGTATTGGCAATCAACAACGCGCTCGAAATAATAGTCGCAGCTAAAGCGCAGGGAGAGCAAGTGGTTGGCGTCTCTTTGGACATTAAGGCTGCTTTTGACCGTGCCTGGTGGCCGGCAATTTTTCAGAGACTGCGAGAAGTCGATTGCCCGCGAAACCTGTACGAGCTGCTTCTAAACTACACGGAAGATCGCGAGGTCCTAATTCAGTTTTCTGACTGCAAGGTGAGCAAGTTTGTGTCTCGGGGTTGTATCCAGGGTTCGGTTATAGGCCCAACCTTATGGAACTTAATATTAGACCAACTTCTCCTCAAGTCTATGCCAACTGGGGTACACCTCCAGGCATACGCTGATGATGTGCTCCTCATTGCTCATGCTCACGACACCTACACTCTTGAGCAAATTACCAATTCTGCCCTGAACGCCATCATCTCCTGGGGCAGAGAAGTCAAATTGGAATTTGGTCCGGAGAAAACCCAGATAATAGCTTTTACGCATCGCGCCAGAAACTGCAATATTAACTTCCAATCCCAAAACTTACAGTTCACCAACACCATCAAATACCTAGGCATAATTATTGATTCAAAGCTCCGTTTCGTCCAACACGTCGAGTACATCACAGACAAAGTTAAAAAACTGTACAACCGACTCTCGATCTTTATCCGCCCCACCTGGGGTGTCCACCCAGAGAACGTAAAGACCATTTACGAACACGTCATTGAGCCGATTGTGTGCTATGGAGCGTCAATCTGGTCGCCAGCCTTACGACATAAATACGTCACCCAAAAACTACTTTCACTTCAAAGGCTTTTCGCTATAAAAATGGTGCAGGGGTTCCGAACAGTTAGCACGGCTGCCGCGATTACGCTCGCCCAACTCAAACCTCTACCAGCAAAGGCACTGGCAACGGCTGACGTGGAACTAACGAAGATTTCCGGCGTTTCATCGTTTCTGCCCAATGACATCCCTATCGAGACACCATGCTCGCCCTCTGAACTTCGACACCCTTCTGAAAGAATCAGACTTGACTTTTCGGAAGTGACTTCGCCTTCGGAACTACACCATATAGTTGGAGAGGGCTCATGGTCCATCTACACGGACGGTAGTAAGCACGACGCACAGGTCGGCGCCGCCTTCGTCGTCTTTGACCCCGCGGGACGACAAGCAGCAGCCGTGAAGCTTAAACTCCACGACTGCTGCTCTGTCTTCCAAGCGGAGCTATTAGCTCTGGAGCGGGCATGCACATACGCCACGACTAACATCTTGCCCAAGGTCATCCTGCTGTCGGACTGCAAGTCCGCACTTCAGGAACTCGCAAACCCGAACTCCTGCAATCGCTTTATTGTCGCCATCCACAGAGCAGTCGCTCAAGCCCGAACATCTGGGCGTAGAATAGAGTTTGCGTGGGTAAAGGCCCATGTCGGACTTATCGGCAACGAGGCGGCCGACACCATGGCAAAATCTGCAGCCAATCTACGCAAGACCCCAGATTATCTACACATTCCTATCAGTCACGTCAAATACATAAACAAACAGAGATGCATACAGGCGGCTGAGGAACTATACTCTAGCCCAAGTACCTGTATTTATACTAAAACTCTCTTCCCCACATACGACGAACTTACCGAGTACTTGGGTAAGGTCCGACCAACGTTCGCGCTTACCCAGCTCTTAACAAATCATGGTTTTCACCTAGAATACTTAAAGCGCTTTCAGATTGTCACACAGGACTCCTGCCCTTGTGACAATGCGAAAGTGCAAAGCTGGAGGCACCTTCTTGAGGAATGCCCCAGGTTCTCAGCCAAACGACTAGACCACACACTATTGTGTAACGATCATAGAATAGACCCCTTCAATATCGCTCAAATCCCCTCCAAAGAAAGCTCCTTAAATTCATTCATTAATTTCATTACATATATTGTCAATAATCTCAAAACTTTCAATCAAAACATAAACCAGAATCCACCTGCCCAAAACTCCGTCAACAGCGCACGGCCTGGTCGCTGACTTGGCCACCCCATATTCACTTATTAACCTCCAATAACCTAAATCATCTAAAAGCCGAAAATTCCTTCAAAACTCTTTTTCACGAATTTCATACCAACATTTTACTTGCTCTTACACCAAACTCTACAAAACTTATATCAAAAACACTGTTGTGCTCGCGGGAGTAATCCGAAAGCCCCGCAAGTTCAGCATTCCCAAAGCTGAATCATTTCAAAAAAAAAAAAAAAAAAAAAAAAAACCTAACCTAACCTAACCTAACCTAACCTAACCTAACCTAACCGAATCCGGTACCGCAAACGGACAAGGAACGCGCTACAATGCCACCCGGTGCTAGAAGTGTCGCCAATCCTCCACAAACGCATGCTGGAGGCCGGCTGGGTCCACATCGGTCTCGAAAGGAGAGAAGTCGAGGGCCAGTCACCCCTTGTGCAATGCGCCAAGTGCCTAGGCTTCGGACACACGAAAACACTCTGCAAGGAGCGCGAACAACTCTGCAACTATTGCGGAGACAAGCACTCCTGGCAAGACTGTCCGAGCCGAGCAGAGGGACGCCCGCCACAATGCAAAAACTGCGACAGGGCCAAGGCGAACACTGAAGGCATCGCACCACACGTGGCTTTTAGTCCGGAATGCCCTCAGTGGCAGACATGGGACAATATAGCGCGATCCAGAGTGACGTATTGCTAAAGTTGTCCCAACCCAAACTGGCTCAATCCCCCAAACAAACAACACTAGGCTTCACATCATCCAAGCCAACCTAAGGCGGTCCAAGCAGGCCACCGCAGAACTGCTCCAAGCGGCAGAGACGAAGGGCGCGGCAATGGCTCTCGTGCAAGAACCCTATGTAGGGTCAACCGGAACTGTTAAACAAGGGCCGGGCATGAGGGTCATTCAGTGCACCATCAACAGGCAAAAACCAGTTAAGGCTGCCATAATTGTCTTCAGCGACAAACTGAGGGTCATAAACGATCCTCAACTAGTCACTGAAACCGAATGTGCAGTCACACTGGAGGCCGGCAATCTGAAACTTGGAGTGGTATCTGTTTATTTTGAGGGGGATCAACCCATAGAGCCATACATAGAGAGAACTAAAGCAATATGCCACAAATTAAACACCAACAACATTATCATCGGGGGAGATGTCAATGCCTGGAGTCAATGGTGGGGCAGCTCTACCGAAAACCAGCGAGGTGAGGCCTACAGCTCGTTCCTCAGCGAGATCGGCTACCATGTACTCAACACCGGAGACACACCAACCTTCGAAGAGTATCGACAAGGCAGACTATATTCAAGCATAGTAGATGTCACTGCTTGTAGTCAGCCACTGCTAGGGAAATTGAAAGAGTGGAAAGTCGATCGAACTCTGACCACATCAGATCACAACGCCATTACGTACACCCTGGTGGTCGGAGAAAAACTTGAAAGAATAAAATATCCGACAACCAGGAAATATAATACAAAGAAGGCAAACTGGTCAGAGTTCGATAGACAATTACACAAATCCTTAGCAGACAAATCAATATCAGTCGATACAATAGAGGGGGTGAGTACCGGAGAGGAAATGGATAGGACGGTCAAAGCCTACACTGATGCCATCACGGAAGCGTGTGAAAGCGCGATCCCGAAGCCAAGCATCAGAAAGGGAACAACCAAACCTCCCTGGTGGACGGACACACTGACGGAGCTCAAGAAAGACGTCCTTCGTAAAAAGAGACGCATCAAGAACGCAGCCCCGCCAAGACTAGAGTCAGTTCTTAACGACTACCACACCTCAAAAATGGTTTACATCCAGAAGGCGAGCGAAGCCCAGACGGAGAGTTGGAAGGAGTTCTGCTCAACACAAGAAAGAGAGAGCATGTGGGATGGTATATATAGAGTCCTACGTAAAGCGACGGGTAGACAAGAAGACGCGCTGCTCAGAGGACCTGATGGCACAACCCTCAGTCCAGAAGCGTCGGCAAACCTTCTAGCCGAAACATTCTACCCGAAGGACTCTGTATCCACAGACCAACCATACCACACACAGCTCAGGCTCCAAACGCAGAACGGATCACCAGAGGAGAGCAAATTGGCGGCGGACGACCCGCCCTTCACTGAGGCAGAAGTGGAAGCTGTGCTTAAGGCTCAGAACCCCAAGAAAGCCCCGGGAGAGGACGGGTTTACCGCCGACATTTGCGCTAGAGCAATCCGCAGCGAAAGGGAGATATTCATGGCGATCGCTAATAAGTGTTTATCCATGGCCTATTTCCCCAAGCAGTGGAAAACAGCCCATGTGGTCATCCTCCGGAAACCAGGAAAGGATGATTACACCCACCCAAAATCCTACTGCCCCATAGGCCTACTGTCAGTTCTGGGGAAAACGGTAGAGAAACTACTAGTGGGAAGACTCCAATGGCATCTACTTCCAACTCTAAGTCATAGGCAATACGGCTTCATGCCGCAGCGCGGAACCGAAGACGCCCTCTATGACCTCATGGATCATATAGCCAGAGAGCAGGCTCACAAGAAATCCATAATAATGGTCTCTTTGGACATAGAGGGGGCCTTCGACAACGCGTGGTGGCCAGCTCTCAGAAAACAACTCCTCGACAGGCACTGCCCCAGGAACCTCTACAAGGCGGTGGACTCCTATCTCACGGACAGGAGAGTCACAGTCAACTACGCAGGAGCGTCCAGTGATCGGGAAACCAACAAAGGTTGCGTTCAAGGCTCCATAGGAGGCCCGACCTTTTGGAACCTCATCCTGGACCCACTACTCCAGCGACTGTCCCGGGAAAAGGTACACTGCCAAGCCTTCGCAGACGACGTGGTCCTGGTCTTCTCCGGCAAAACGGTCTCAGATGCGGAGAGTCTCGTCAACCCGGTGCTGGACAAGATAGTGGAATGGGGGAAACAAAACAAACTGAACTTCGCAGCACACAAAACTCAAGCGATGCTGCTGACCAGGCGTCTTATATTCAGTCCCCCAAAACTCACTATGTCCGGAGTTCAACTAGCACTGGTCAACGAGATTAAGCTACTGGGCCTTATAATAGACAACCGCTTAAACTTCAATGCACACGTAACCGCCGTATGTAAAAAAGCCGCGGACATTTACAAACAACTGGCGTGTGCAGCGAAGGTAACGTGGGGTCTGAATGGGGAAATAATCAGAACCATCTATGTCGCAGTCATAGAGCCCATAATAACCTATGGGGCAGCCGCCTGGGCGAAAGCAACGGAGCTTCAGATGAATAAGAAACAGCTGGAGGCAATCCAGAGAGGCTTTGCACAGAAGATCTGCAAAGCATATAGAACTACGTCATTGACGTCAGTACAAGTACTCTCTGGAACACTCCCGCTGGATCTACGCATCCAGGAATCAGCAACCCTGTACCAGGCAAAGAAAGGAATCGCTGTCGACTTCGTTCCATATGATCGCAAACTGGAGGAAAAGGTGAAGTTCCAGGACTTCCCACATCCATCCAATCAGATCATCCCGGAATACCATCTTCTGGAGGATATGGAACCCACCACCCAAACAAACCACAACATCACAGGCCCCCAAATCTACACCGACGGGAGCAAAATTGAGGGCAAAGTAGGAGCGGCCCTAACGTGGTGGGAAAATGGAAGTGAGACCGTTAGCGAAACCTTTAGCCTAGACCCGGCGTGCACGGTGTTCCAGTCGGAACTATATGCTCTCCACAGAGCAGTCATAAGGGCCAAAGATAGCGAAAGGGATATGGTCAACATCCTAAGCGACTCGAGATCGTCGCTCGAGATGTTGTCAAATCCCAAATTGCTACACCCCCTTGCCAAAACCATCAAGGAGAATATATCACAAATCCGTGCATCAGGGAAACAGGTGAGACTGTTCTGGCTAAGGGCACATGTCGGAACGGAGGGCAACGAACGGGCAGACGAACTTGCCAAGTTAGCAGCAGGAGATAAAAAAGATCAACCGGACTACGCAGAAATCCCGCTGTCTTATGTGAGGAAAAAAATCAGGGAAGAAACAGTGAAGAAATGGCAAGACCGATACATTTCTTCCACAACGGGCTCGGTTACGAGAACCTTCCTCCCAAATGTGGACAAAGCGTACCGCATTGTGAGAGGAACGAAACTGAGCCCGCTACAGATCCAAATCCTCACGGGACACGGCGGGTTTGGGGAATACTTACACCGATTTCAGCTACGCGGAAATCCGGGATGTGAGTGTGACCCGAACATCAGCGAGTCGGTCTGGCACATACTGCTCGATTGCCCAAGGTTTCAAAATGCCAAACATAACCTGGAGTGCGAAATTCAGATGTCGCTCCACAAAACAAACCTGCACATAATTCTGGATGGGGTAGCAACAAGACCAGCTCTACTTAAATACGCAGAAAAAGTGGCATCCACTGTCACAAGCCGAAACAGTACCATGCCTGGACGATAGCCGCACACTCCAACTTCTCGCGGTCGAGTCGCTTCAGAGCCCATCTCGGACTGTCTCTATGCCGGGTAGAACGGCTTGGACCGGTATGAATTGCCGGAAGCGTAGAAACGTCGAACCGGATATACCGGTGGTCCGACAACGTCTCCACACCCTCCAGCACTTCCCAGCCCTGGACACGTCGCGCTAACGAAGGAGTCGCGAACGTCAAGTCCACGATGGACCCTCCTCGCATGCGCACACAGGTGTCTACCGAACCCCGATTCAAGACAGTCATGCCAGAAGCGACTGCCCACTCCTCCAGCGCCTCTCCACGCACATCTGTCGCTGGCGATCCCCATACCAAGGACTTGGCATTGAAATCCCCAGCGACCAGCACTTGGAGCGAACGATTGCGGCCGATCACAGCCTCCAACTCGGAGAGAAAACTCTCAAATTGAGCGAGAGGCCGGTTAGGAGAGAAATACACCCCGATGACCAGGGTGTCTCCCAACTCAGCCGCAACCCATCCGTGCCCCTTTTCAATCCTCTGAAAAGGGGGGGCGCCGTTAGCCACTCGGGTGGCAATGGCCGCTGTGCCGTCCACATCCGACACCCAATCAGGCGGGATGTAGTACGGCTCAGCCACTACCGCTATGGCTATCAACCTCTCCGCCATACTTTGGACCCACAGGTCCTGAGCTCTGGCGCAGTGGTTGAGATTCCCCTGCAGGAATCTTGTAGCCATACTTAACTAGATGCAGTTGGCATCTCCTCGTCACCGAGTGGCGTGGAGTGGGCCGGCTGCGACCGGGCCGTGGCCTCGGTGGCAGTCCGCCGACCGCGTTTTTTGGGTTTGGGGGCCTTGCAGGCTGGGCCCCCAACCCTGTGACCGGCATTTCTGCCAGCCACTGCGCACACCGTGCAGTGTGGCGCCGCCGTACAGGCACGCGCCAGATGGCCTAGCTGACCGCAACGGTAGCACTGACTGCTACGGTCAACTTCCGAGTCGCACATGCTCCTAACGTGTCCCTTCTCGAGACACCGGAAGCAGCGCAACTCTCTGGCCTCCAGCAGTTTGACCCGCGCCGATGTCCAACCGACCAGCAGACGAGCACCGTCCACCAGCTTCTTGGCCACCGCCACGGGGCAACGTGCCCAGCAGGCGCCTTGCCCCCTCCTGTCTCGGCGGATCTCGCCCGTCTTCACGGACTCCACCGAGCACGCCCCAGTCTTAGCGACAGCGGCTGCGACTTCCTCTGCGGTGACGGAGTCATCCAACTCAGAAATGCGCAATTCTGCACACTTCACAGGTCGGGAAACTCGAACGTCTTCCACCTTGAGGACCTCTCGTAGCTTCTCAGCTAGAGAGTCTGCCCTGCCGTCTGTCTCCGCAGCGCCCGGTAGCTCCAAAATGGCGCCTCCGGTGGCTGCTCGCCTAAAGCGCACGGACTCAATCTTGAGGCTTGCCAAGCTGATGTTGGCTTTAGCCTCAGAGATGACGCTAGCATACGTCACGCCCCGCTTCTCGGCTTCTGGCAGTAGTGTAATCACTACCGCCGCCGCTAAAGTGCCGAGATTCGGCACTTTAGCCTGCTTCGTCTGGGGTTTTGGAGAGGGCTGCACTGCTGCTACAGTGTTCCCGCCATTGCTCTTGCCTTTGCGGCCGGCCACGAGGTTCCACGGTAGCTCCATGGTCGCCGGTGCCGGCGGCAAAGGTCTTGGCTCTTTTGGGGGCGGGGCAGCCTTAGCCGCCTTGCCCTTCTTGGCCTTCCTTCCCTTCTTCCGCTTGGGAGGGTTCCCTCGCGATTCGGGGTTGGTCGGCACTGGAGCCTTAGGCTTCTGCGCAGCTGCAGCCGGTGTGCTGCGAGCAGGGGGCGGCGGAGTCGCCCTCGTGCTCGCGGACGCCTTGTCCGTCGGCGCGGCCGGCTCGGTGGCCGGCGGCGGCGCTTTGGAGCGCTTGTCGGCAGCCAGAGGAGGCCGAAGCCTCTCTGGAGGCAGCCGAGCCTCGATGGACGCGAGCCGAGCGTTGACGTAGGCAATGACATTACTGTCATCAGCCTTGCCAGTCGCCTGGTTCGTTTGCCCGGTGAGGCTCTCTCGGAGGCTGTCCATCTCCTTGCGGAGTTGGGTCAGCTCCTCCCCCTGCCGAGAGACCGCGGAGAGCAGGCGGTGGTTCACCACCCGCAGCTTCTCGGTCTCTTCGGAGACTGTGCGCGCGTACAGCGCTGGAGCTAAAAGCTCCCAGTCTCCGACTGCCGTCTTCAGCGCCTTCTGAAAGGTGCCTTTCAGATGTCCGGAGGTCGCGATGACTTTCCGGACTATGGCCGCTGATAGCTCCAAGCGCTCCTTTAGCGCAGAGGCGGTCAACTCGTCGGCCTCGCCCTGGGATGAGTCCGACAAGCGCGATGTCCTCGCTCGTGTCTGAGCTTGGAGCAAAGCGCGATCCATTTCTGCAACCTCTTGCTCGGACCGCAGCTTCGCCTCCATCTTCTCGTCATCGCGCCCTTGGCGTATGAATTTCTCCCGGGCTTCTGCCATGCAGGCGTTAGCGCCGGGTGCGGGAGTGCCGCCTCTTCCTCGTCGGGCGGAAGGCCTTGCAGAAGCGGAACTTCGTCCACTTCTGGCACTTCCGTCGGAACCCGACCCCCCGATCTTGGAGAACGGCCGCTTCCTTCTGCTCCAGAGTCGGCCGAGTTCCTCCCCGGAGGAAGGATCTACGGTCATCAGGCTAGTGCCCGAATCCGACCCCCGAGCAGACGGAGAGCGCGACCGCTCCGCTGCTGCTCTTGTGCGGCCGCTACGCAAAACGCACTCGGCCGCCGCCGAAGTTGTTGGCTCCGGCGTCACTGCTCTTAGCTCTGACGAGCTTAACCGGGACAGCCTGACTACAGGCTCCCGCACCACTTCCGAGACAGCTTCACGCTGCTCCACCTCCAAGGGACCAGCGTCCCCATCGACCAAAATAGAAAAAGAATTATTGCTCATTTTAGTCCCACGAGTATGGGGGAAATAAAAAGTCCACCCAGGCGGAGCCCCCTGCACCTGAGTAACCCTAATACTGCACGAGGGCGGGCGGTCTCGTGCAGGTGTCGCGCTAGCGGGTAGGCATTGACCCATCCTACCACCTCGAGACCGAGGCGGCCGACCGTCACGCGACAAACGGCCAACCTTTTGGGGTTTTTTATTGAGGTTGTCTCCTCTCGGCCCGGGCGACCAAGCCAAGGCCCCTACTTCCCGAGGGCTGCGCGACATGTCCACAACACCCTTCGGGAGCAGGTTGGCAGACGGTTGACCGAAGTCACCCACCTAGTCGCGTAAACGCGAGTGGTGGGCCCGTCCAGCCGCAGGTCTTGCAGACCCGCCATCCCACGAGCCGAAGCTCCGCTAGTCCATAGGACTCCGCACGCAGTATAAAACTGCACGGCGACAGAGCGCCACACCTCAGAAGGGACTCTCGAACCCTCTTCATTATGAAGAGGGGGAGAATACACCTCCACCTGTGGTGTTATAGACTTTTCCTTGTCTCGGTCCCAACTTCAATAGCTGGGACCCCCGGCTCCCCTTACGAGTTACGGGTTGCCCGAACAGGCCCGCCGAGTTGACGGACCTGCCGCGCGTCTGATTTTGGTCCGCGCCGGCAAAAGCCGGTACCCCCCACTGGGGGGCATTCCCCTATCCGCCACCTGGGGACGCGCCCGATGGGAGATCAGAAACTCCACACGGGTCCACACGGGAACCTTTTTTTTTTTTTTTTTTTTTTTTTTTTTTTTTTTTTTTTAACGTCAGGAAATGTCAATTACGCACCGTACCCCTCCGTCGGGGACCGGAGGGGCGTGTGTGGGACTCCCCCGTCTTCGGGTATACCCACTAAAACCTGACGAAGCCCGCTGCGTGTGGCTGTGACAGCAGGGGCCGCGGTGTCTCAACAGTCCCGCGACCCTTGCCAGCAGCAACGTCCGCCCTCTAAGCAGGAGGGCGGATCTCCACGGAGTGGGGTGAGGAGATCTCATCCCACTCCAGACGGCTCACTGGCGCCGTCTCTCAGGAGGGTCCGGGCGGTTAGGCCAAGACCCTCGTTTCGCCACGAGGACCAGAGTCCCAAGGACATCCCCTGCCTCCTCTGATAAGCAAGAGGGGTGCTGGGAGCCACAAGCACTTCGGTGAGCCGCCGCTCGATGCGAGACAGACGCGACTCACTAGTGTCTCTGCCGCCCGATACGGGAACAGACGCAGAGGCACTCTCCACAGAGCATCTTGGCTTCACCTGTCGCTGGATTGCGACAGACTACTGAGCCCCCTCGCCACGGCAAGGCGTGCTCTATTCGAGGGGGTCCACACGGGAACCTAACCTTTTTTTTTTTTTTTTTTTTTTCGCTGTGGAAATGCTTTTACGCATGCCCCCCACACAACTGCAGGGGGGTATGTGGGACTCAACGGCTGGTGTGCAAGGCCGTAATACCCACTAAAACCACAGCGCTTTCCACCACTCCGCCATTGTGGGGGGTGCCATGGGGTCGCGTGAGCATTCACCACGGCACCCCGGCGGATAGCCCGAGGGCCACAAACTCCTTGGCGGCGGAGCAAGGTGTTGGGCTCCGCCACCAAAACTAACTCCCACACGGCCGCAGAGGACAGGGAGGACGGCAACGACACACCGCATCTCCTCTTCCTCTGCGGCCCCACCGCAGCGCCATCCAACGGTGCGCCCCCGTTTGGTCGCGGGAGATAGGCCGCACGGCAACGACACACCGAGACGACTCTCCTCCCGCGACCGCACCCGACTGCGAGGGACAGCCAAAACCGTCCCCCACACCCGCACTCTTGGACGCATCCTGCGCAGGCGTCCCCAAGCCCACGCGGAGCGTCCCCTCCCGGGATCCCTCTTAGCTTCACCGTGGGTGGCGAAGCCACGGTTACTGAGCCCCCCCACCACGACAAGGTGGAGATCCGACAGGGGGGACGGGAACCTAACCTAACCTAACCTAACCTAACCACGATTTTCAGCATCTGAAACCTACATATTGGCTATTGTTGCGGTGCTATAAAATTTTGTTCAGTAGTTTACAACTGTCTTTAGTGAAATCACCGCAATAAATACATACATTTTGGATTTTTAGCGATTTTTCTAAATTTAACTTTCTACATACAAATTTGTATCTCTAAGTGTTTTTCGGTCGGTCGTTTTTCAAAATTTTTTCGCCTAGATCGGCTGTATTAAGTAATTAGAGCATATCGCCGTTGGTTTTAGCGTGATCCGACGTTGCGTTCATTTTTTTTTTTTTTTTTTTATAGATCTTTAAAGCTCAAAAATAACGGTTTTTCAGGCGTGCTGAAAATTTTTACTAGGAACACCCTGTGACTTGGTGCGCTTAATTTGTGCGGCTCCACGAGACCTATCCGTAGACACCTCGTTTGTACACCTACGGCAACTGAAAAGGCGGAAATTTGCTGATTTCAGTTCTATTTTAAGCCATACCGAGGTATAAAGGTAGGTAGTCAAATTTCACAAAAGTACGATTTTCAGCATCTGAAACCTACATATTGGCTATTGTTGCGGTGCTATAAAATTTTGTTCAGTAGTTTACAACTGTCTTTAGTGAAATCACCGCAATAAATACATACATTTTGGATTTTTAGCGGTTTTTTCAAATTTTAACTTTCTACATACAAATTTGTATCGAAAATTTTCCAAGTGTTTTTCAGTCATTTGATGAAAATATTCAAAGTCCTAGTTCTGAGTAAAAACTTGAAAGATTCGTTAAAAATCAATATCTCAGCGACTACACATCGTAACTCGACCGGGTTTTCAACCACATACCCAGCATAGGGAGAGTTACCTAGGGAAAGTTTTTGGACGCTCTAGCTAGAGCCATAGAGACTTTAGATTTGTAGAGCTAAAAGAATCCCGGAAATTGAGAAAAAGTGACATAAAGCAAATTATCCCAAATAATTTCGACTTCTCTTATCGTGGTAGTCTCCTATATAGTATTATATTAGCAAATTTTCAAAATTTTATTTTAGTTATTTATACCGAGAAAAATTTTCTAAGTCCTAGATTCAAAAATTAAGAAAACTCGGTAAAATCTGTAACTCGGAGACTATCAATTGGAATTCGACCGGGTAAAGACCTATGTATATAAATTGAATACAGAGAGGTACCTGACTATATAGAGTCAAGAGCTCTAGATAGAGTCCCTAAGTTTTTTGGCCCTACAAAAGTAGATTACTATCGATAGTATCTGACACTAGCGTTATAGGAGTAGGTCTAGAGACGCTGGGCAAATCCCTTTGACAGAGCCCAACTCTACACTCTCCTAGCTAGTGCACACTGTATTATTATTTTTATTTTTTATTTTCAACTTTGTGTTTTTCTTTTTCTTTTTTGACTGATTACCTATGGTCTTTTGACCGATAATCCTAGGATAAGTTTTATACGGTCCTTGTTGAACCAATATTATTTTTTACTGACACGACAACGCTATGCCCTATCTAAAAATGGCAACAACACGCACCCCAGCCAAGAAAGCCGTGATAGTGAACCCCCCCATTTCTCCGATAGTCATCGTTGACGAGAGGGCTGGCCCCTCGCAAGTAACGCCGCCGGCACCCTCCAGGGTGAGGCGTAGTATAGGAGAATGGGAGAGCGCAACGGCAGAGCCTAGGCCCTGCACATCCGTGGGTCATGCTCATTCACCGTCGGAGACCGCCCCGGCGCCGGCGGCGCCGCTGAGGCCTAGGACGAAGGTAGTGCCTCTAGTAGAGTCGAAGACTGTGACTTGTAGAGCCTCGTCCGGGGCGGCAGCGGTGTCGCCGGGGCCGGGAACGGAAGCAGCCAAGCCCACCGACCGGGTGACCCAGGCCAGGAGGTTGCTGGCGAAAGCGAAGACTCACATCAGTGAGTCGCGCAATCTCCGGTCAGACCTGAAGGCCGGGATCACCCAGGCGCTGGACGGGCTCTTCGCGGTTGTGAAGGAGCTCGCAGCGGGATCTCAAAAAGAAAGAACATTAAGTGAGAGAGTAGATACAGTAAATAAGAATAAGAGGAATACGAAGACGATAGTTCAGGAAAAAAAAAATGTAGCCTATATGACACGTTCGTAGATTTACCATAGCAGCGCCATCTATTGATTAGAATTCAATTTACTCTTCAGTCTAAGTAACACGTGGCCGGCTATGCTAACACCAAAAATTTAAAAAGTGGAAATAATTGAATTATACGGTATTTCGTTCACTACAAAATAAATTTATTTAATTTTATAGCGTCAACAACACGTGGTAATTATGCTGTTAAAATGTAGCTTATATGACACGTTCGTAGATTTACCATAGCAGCGCCATCTATTGATTACTTACTCAACCCAGTCGAAAGGTATCGACATCTGTTAGAATCATTTGGAGTTAACAGATAATTGTGACTGTCAAATAATAACAGACAAATAATTAGCAATAAATTAAAATGGCGACTATAATTTGAGATTTAAACTATCCTATCTCTCAAGTTGGATCGAACTGCACATGGTGTGCAAATTTTATTATAATCGGTTAAGTGGTTTAGGAGTCCATTGAGGACAAACATTGTGACACGAGATTTATATATATTAAGATGTTAAATTTAGATGAATACAATAAACATGTTCAAAACTTTAGTAATAAGAAAGTAAAAATGTCAAATAGATAATTCTAGTATAAAAATAGATAAGAGAATGTAATAGCATAAGAAACAGAAATCATGTACTACCTGTAAAATAATATAAAAGTCCTGTCTATTTATTAAAATAAAGAACCCTGAAATAGTAATAAGAAAATAGTCAGTATAGATAGTTTAAATTAGAAACTGAGAACCCCACTCAGGTAGAGTCAGTATGAATGGAGACGGATGCAAGAAAGACCTCGTATGAAGAATTTAAGTGCGAGAAGCATATATGATAGAACTGGAATGAAAGGAAAAATAGTAAATCAATCCTGGACCACGTCCGGGCGAATAGAGCGGAATAAATAAAAAAAACTAACCTAACCTAACCTAAACTTTTTTTTTTTTAACCTAACCTTTTTTTTTTTTTTTTTTTTTTTTTTTTTTGCGTCAGGGAAATGCTGTTACGCATACCCACCGGCCGCGGGGGCGGCTGGGGGTTATGTGGGACTCCAGGCCTCAGAGTGAGAACCCGCCTACCCACTAAAAACCTGACGGTGCCCTCCGGTGCCATGTGAGACGGGGACGTGGCGGGTTCGCCGTAGGCCGAGAGGCCATAGGCATTCACCGCAGTTCCCCAGACTCGGCCGACTCGCTTCGCAGCGAGCCCCTACCGGTTGCGACGAGGGAGAAACTCGACCCCGTCGCAGAAACAACAGACGGCGCGCGGGAACACGCGCAACGCCGTCTCGGGCCCCCTTTAGCGGACGACAGACACCCCCGTGTCTGAAGCCCGGGGCCCAGGAAGGGGCAGGTGGAGAAGGAAATTCCTTCTCCGGTGCCCATGACGCCGGCGGCGGATCATTGGGGCGTCAGCCGAAGCCTCTCGCTCCCTCTCCGCTGCTTCCTTCTGCGAGATGACAGTCTCACAGAAGGTGAGCACCGCCTGCCACGCTTCCTCGCAGGTCGCCATCCTCCGCACGATTGCTGCCAACGACAGGTCACCGCCCACAACGGCGACCATGGCACTGCGCTCCCTCGCCCAGGCCGGGCATGACGTGAGGGTGTGCTGCGCAGTGTCATTATCGCAACTAGGGCAATGGTGACACTTTGCCGTCGGCTCGCGACCGATCATGCAGAGGTACCACCCGAAGCAGCCGTGGTCCGAGAGCATCTGGGTCAGCCTGAAGGTCAGGCGACCGTGCTGGCGCTGCACCCACTCCGCGAGGACCGGGGCGATTGCCCCCGGGGTGCTGCGACCGAAGCGGCTCTCAGACAAGCGCTGTCTCCACTGGTGCAGGGCGACCTGCGTCAGTTGCGCCCTCTCGGCCTCCACTTCGCGCGGCGCGGGCCTTTGCCCCTGAGACCTTAGGTCTCCCCGCCACCGAAAAACGGCAGCGAGGACCTGGGCGTCGAGGTCCCATGGCATGCTCCCGGCAAGCGCGAGTGCCGCGTCCGCACTGATTGTGCGGTATCCGCGGACTACCCGTATGGCCAAGTGGCGCTGTGCCCTCTGCAACAGCCTGGCGTTGTCTCCGGACACGGCGTCGTCCCAAACCGGGGCCCCGTAAAGGGCCATGGACCGGACAACGCCCATGTACAAGCGCCGGCACGACGCAGAGGGACCCCCCAAATTGGGCATGAGCCTGCTTAAAGCCCCTGCGGCTCCCATGAGCTTCGGCGTTAGGCGCTCGAAGTGGGTGCGGAAGGACCACCGCCCATCCAACCACAAACCCAGATAGCGCATCGACGACGCGACGTTGATGCGGGTTCCGCCAACGAGCAGGTGAGACCCGGCCGGCGGCGCTCGCCGGGGCCCATGAAAACACAGGGCCTCCGACTTTTCGAGCGCCACCTCGAGTCCCAGCTGCCGAATCCGGCTCACCACGCTCGCCACGCCGGCCGTCGCGCGCTGGAGCGCCTCGTGCAAGTCGCTACCGCGGGCTGTCAGCAGGGTGTCATCGGCGTAACAAGTTACGCCCACCCCAGCGATTCGCAGCCCGCGTAGAGCCCAGTCGTAGCCGATGTTCCACAAGAGCGGCCCGAGGACCGACCCCTGTGGCACACCGCACGTCACCGCTTGCGACTCAATCGCACCACTTGCCGTAGCCCACTCCACTGTTCTCCGCGCCAGATAGTCGGCGACTACCGCCTGGAGGGAGACAGGCACCCCGTGGTGTACGAGGGCCTGCCGTATACAGGACCACGGCAGGGTGTTGAAAGCGTTGGCGATATCGAGAGACACCGCCAGCAGCACCCCGCCGCTATCCACCGCTCTCTCGGCCAGGTCGCGGACCTGAAGAACAGCGTCCACCGTGGACCGCTCAGCCCTGAACCCGAACTGGAACTCCGACAGGTTCGGCCCCACAGTATCTAGGTGCCGGACAAGGCGCCGGGCAATTATTCGCTCAAAGAGCTTGCCCACCTCGTCCAGCAGCACTATGGGACGGTACCCCGACGGAGCGTCGGCAGGTCGGCCGTCCTTCCTCAGCAGTACCAGGCGTCCTCGTTTCCAGAGTTCCGGAAATCGCCCTTGGACCAAGCACTCGCTGAATAAGCGGCGCAACCGGTCTCCAAGGGCGTCCTCGGCGAGGACCCACACTCGGCCTGGTATGCCGTCGGGACCTGGAGCCACCTTCTTGGCTCTGAGGCGCATCATCGCTACTCCGAGCTCTGCCTCTGAGACGGGTTCAGGAGCATCCGATGAGGCCGGGGGGTGTGGCCTCATGGGAGGCGGCCTATGCTCAGGCCGGTCGGGGAACAGGCCGGACACTACACTCTGCAGGAGTGCTGGTTCCATGGTCTCCGTGACCGGGGGTGCCCATGGTCGGAGTTTACCTCTGACCGTGCGATAGGGGCGTCCCCACGGATCCCTGTTAAGGGTCGCCAGCAACTCCTCTCGCGCCTTCGCCTTCGCCTTAGCGATGGCGACCTGGAGGGCCTTCTTGGCCACTCGGTAGGCCTCGTGCAGAGGAGCGTCCTGTTCCGGGTCTCTGCGGCGCCTGCGAAGATGACGGGACGAAGCGCGACGTGCCGCGAGGCACTCTCGTCGCAGCTGTGCCACCTCCGAGGTCCACCAATAGACCGATCTCCGGGGCAGCGGGGGTCCGGACCGAGGCATGGATGCGTCGCAGACTTGCGACATCGCCTTTCGGAACCACTCCGCCTCCCCGTCGATGTCGACCGGCTGTCTAGGCCCGGGTAGCCAAGCCTTGACCAGAGCCGCCGCCTTAAGGTTCTCCAGATCCAGGGCACCAAGGCTCCAGCGTGGATAGGGAGAGCGCGCAGCTAGTCTAGGCGCCGGTAGAAAGGGGGAGGAGGACACCTCCAACCATATATACCTATGGTCGGAAAGTGACTCCTCACCGTCCAGCACCATCCAGCGCGGCACTCTCGCTGCGACCGCGGCGCTAGCGAACGATAAGTCCACTATAGACTCGCCCTGCGGTCGCACACATGTCGCCACGTTGCCCTGATTCAGGAGAACCATGCCCGCCGCCGTTGCCCACTCGAGGACCAAGCGGCCCCTGGGGTCCGTCACCGGGGAACTCCAAGCCGAGTGCTTGGCGTTGAAGTCGCCGCACACGAGTGCAGGGAGAGCGGTTCGCCGCAGGACGGCACACAGCCAATCAAGGCCGGCCTCGACTGCAGCGATACTGCTGCTAGGCGGGAGATAAACCCCGACCAGCAGCAATCCCCCACACTTGGCAACTACAATGCCGTCGGCTTTGTCGATGACGGACAACCGTAGGCCTTCCGTCTTTATGTAGACGGCGCTCCGGGAAAGGTCCGCCACCCAGTCCTCTCGATCTGCGTCAGGCACAAAATAGGGCTCGGCCACCACCGAAACGTTCGCCGACCACTCCGCCAGGTGCTGCGCAAGGATGTCCTGCGCTCTGGAGGAGTGGTTGACGTTCGCCTGGATGACTGTTAGGGCCATCTTCAGGCAGTGTCCATACGTGCCTGCTCGTGGGCCCCTCTGCTTGTGGGCGCTGGCGTTCGGGCTACTGCCCTGCCCCTCCTTTTCGGTGGGGAGCAGCTTTTGCCCCCGACCCTATGGTTTGCAGCCAAGCCCGCGCTCGCACAGATAGGACAGTGCGGCGCGGCAGCGCAACCCCTCGCTTTATGCCCGGGCTTGCCGCAGCGATAGCAGAGATCACTGCGGTCGACTGAAGCCGGGCAAAGGCAACTGACGTGGCCAGGCTCCAGGCACTTGTAACAGCGCAAGGGCCTGGCCTCTAAGATTTGCACGTGGGCTGAAATCCAGCCCACGCGAAGACGGCCTTGGGATATGGTCTTGGCAGCGGCCACTGGTACCTTGACCACGACGGTACCGGCGCCTCCACGTCCCTGCGAGATAGCTCCCACCCTGACTGTGGCCTCCGCACAGCCAGCCTTTTTAGCCACTGCGGCCGCCACTTCCGCCTGAGTGACAGAGTCATCCAGGTCCGACAGACGAACGTCCACCGTCTTAGTGGGCCTGGAGACCCTCATCACGTCCTCGGGGAGGAGCTCGCGGATCTTTGCAGCAAGATTGTCGGCCTTGGTGTCGCTATTAGCTCCTGGGATTTCCAGTAGCCTGCCACCCGTGCGTGCTGTGCGGAAGCGCATGTCGCCTATCCCGAGACTCTCTATATCGATCCGGGACTTGACATCCCGGATGAGAGCGTCGAATGTTGCTCCCTTCTCCTCTGCCCCTGGCTGAAGGGTCAGCACCACTGCCGACGAACGCGGCTGTCGGAGCCTCCTTTTCCGGGCAGATTGGGCTGGCCTAGTGGCTGCCTGTGGCTGCTGGGCAGCACCGCGCCCGTTCGTTCCACCCCGCCTCACAACCGTGGTCCATCCCTCGTCCATGGACGTAGGTGGCGGTGGGAGGGGGCGGGCATGTCTAGTTGGGGCGGGCTCTGCACGCCTGCGGCGCTCCCTATTGCGGTTCCGGCGACGGGCGCTACGGCTCATAGGGGCTCCGGAAGCTGGGGTGGCAGCAGTGGCCACCCTCACGGCCACAGTGGGGACTACAGCCTCACTGGTGGACACACGCGCGGATGTAACCGGTGCAGGAGCTCTTGCGACTGTGCCAGAGGCTCGCATTCTCGCTGTGGCGGGGGCAGGCGCCCTGACCGACATTCGAGTCGATGGTGGGGCAGCGGCAGCCACGGGCGCTCTATTGCCTGGCGCGCTGAAGCGCGGCCTGGCGGTCGGTCCGGGTGGGACGACGGTGGGGAGTGCCGGGAAATCCTCCCGGCGTCTCCTGTCCGCGGCCAGTGGAGGCCTGGAGGAGCACTCAGGCAAAAGCCGGTCCTGGAGGCCCTCCAGTCTAGCGTTCATCATGGAGCCACAAGACTCCATGATGTCGCGCCTTATTTCCTCAACGGAGGGCGCTGCTGGCACAGCAGGCTCGACGCGGCGCTGGCTCATGGCCTCGACATCATGGCGCAACTGCTCCAGCTCCGCACTGAGCCTCTTGTTTTCGGCGCTTAGGCGCTGCACCTCCTCGTCGGTGGTCCGCTTAGTGAGGGCTTCCACCGCCGCGCGTATTAGGGTGGCAGCATCGTTCAGGTTTTTCTGAACGGTGCCTTTAATGTTCCCGCACTTTCTGATTCCGGAAACGATAGAGTCCGTGGCCACCGTCACCTGGCGGACCAACTCGTCGGCACTTAGCTCCGTGGCGCGGTACTGCGCCCGTCCAAGCTCTCGGCGAAGCTTGCCCGACCACACTTCGGCCTCCGCTTCCGCCTCAGCGGACCGTTGAGTCCGCCGTTCTTCTTGTCGGGCCAGTTTTGCAGCGGCCCTTTGCGCTCTAGGTCCGGCCGGTATGGCACTAACGGAGCTAACAGAACTATCCGAAGCTTGGTCGCTTGTATCGCGCTGGGTGCGCCGTCGCTTCAGCGACTGGCTTCTGCTGGTAGCAGGCGAAGCGTCGGACAGCTCTGACATGTCCATCGTTGGGGTGGGTGCCGCTGAGCGGCTAAGACTTCCACCTGGTGTTGCAGTGCAGGTAGGACCCACGCTGCTTGTGTCGTCTCCGAGTTTGGTCACATCCAAGCGAGTGAGCACCACGGCTGGGCTCAAACGCGCTACAGGAGCCACGGTACGAGACCGCAACACCCTGCCTCCTGCGATAGCGCTTGTGTTAGCGCACACGCCCTCGTCCTGAATGGACGGTGATGGGACAAGTGATGACACCTGTCCGTTCGCGGCTTCAGGCATAGCGAATGAGTCGCTACTTGTGCCTTCTTCGCGCTTCGCGGACTTCCCGCGGACGGCGAGATCGCTCTCGCTTCCCACCCCTGGATTTCCCTTATCATTAAAAACTAAATCCATAATGATCCCACGAGTATGGGGGAAATAAAAGTCCACCCAGGCGGAGCCCCCTGCACCTGAGTAACCCTAATACTGCACGAGGGCGGGCGGTCTCGTGCAGGTGTCGCGCTAGCGGGTAGGCATTGACCCATCCTACCACCTCGAGACCGAGGCGGCCGACCGTCACGCGACAAACGGCCAACCTTTTGGGGTTTTTTATTGAGGTTGTCTCCTCTCGGCCCGGGCGACCAAGCCAAGGCCCCTACTTCCCGAGGGCTGCGAGACATGTCCACAACACCCTTCGGGAGCAGGCTCATGCAATAACATTTTTTCTTACATAGTGCTAACTTTGGAGAGAAAACAACCACAAGTCTATCTTTTTACCCAGCCCCCAAGCCTTGCCCTAATAGCAGGCCTTGGAATACCAGTCAAAATAAAGAATAGGCTTTTGGATTTAGCCAATTCTCGTCTCGCCTGAATTACGAGTAAATAAATCAACCTCAAATCCAGTAAACAGGGCACAAAGCCTTGTTATTCTCATTTTTAAGCAGCTTTCAATCAGATTGTTTATATTCGTAAGAGTCTGTTTTTAAACTAAATAGAGGTTTCATTACAATGTGATCATTGTTGACAATATAATGCTCCGGTGAAATTCGTAGCAGAGTTAAGTCATGCACCCTTTTGCAACAAAGCAGGAGTATGGCAGCAGTGCATTTGCACATTTCAAAACTGTCAAGTTGTCTGGATTCATGTAACTTTTATAAGGTTGTTAATTTCATCTGCATCCCATATCGGTTGATTTTCATGTTTTGGTTTAGCCAAGGTGATTCCTTTTAGAACTTGCTTTATATGGCAGTGTGAGCTTCAGCGCTGTCTCACTGGCCTCTTACCACTCCACGTCCTCCGTAGCTGGTGTGTCCCCACGGTGCTTTACAGCAGCGGTTCGGCGGTACACATCAGCCAGAACTTCGGCGTCGAGCTCCCACGGAAGTGAGCCAGCGAGAGCGCAGGCTGCCTCTCCCGATACGGTGCTGCAGGCACGCGTCGTGCGAATCGCGAGGACACGCTGGTATCTCCTCAAGGCGACAGCATTCTCCCTTGTCAAGGAGTCTACCCATATGGGGGCGCCATATAGAGCCATCGATCTCACGACTCCCATAAATAGACGGCGGTACCCCATGTGTGGGCCTCCCAGATTCGGCATCAGCCGGCTCAGTGCGCTGGTCGTCTTCACGAGCTTGGGCGCAAGCTTCTTGAAGTGGGCTTTAAAGTTCCACCGGCTGTCGAGGACCAGTCCCAGGTACTTCATGGTCGACCCAACAGCGATGGAGACGCCACCCACGACAACAGCCGCATCCTCAGGAGTTGCTCTCCTAGGCCCGTGGAAGCAGATTGCCTCGCACTTCTCACACTCTAGAGCCACTCGAAGACCCAGTCGGCTAATCCGGTCCACCATGTGCCCCACACCAACGGTAGCCAGTCTGGCGGCCTCAATAAAGTTAGCGCCTCTAGTGGTTACCAGGGTGTCGTCTGCATAGCAGACGACATCAATGCCGTGCATGTTTGCGCCTCTAAGCGCCCAATCATAGCCCACATTCCACAGGAGTGGCCCCAGCACCGACCCCTGCGGAACTCCACATTCTACCGTGTGCCTTCCCCAGCCCTCTTCTGTCGGGAAAACTATCTCTCGCTCTCTCAAATAGGCGGAGATGATGGTCTGGAGATAGAGGGGGACCCCATGATATTTCAGGGCCTCTTCGATGCAGATATGGGGCAGCGAGTTGAAGGCATTGGCTATGTCCAGGGACATCGCCAACACACATCTTCCCTTTTCCACCTCGTCTTCGGCAAGGGCCCTCACCAGCGCAATCGCGTCAATGGTGGACCTGCCCCGCCGAAAACCAAACTGCCTGTCTGCCAGGTTAGGTCCCGTCTCGTCGAGATGACGGGTCAGCCGACTCGCGATAACTCTCTGCAGCAGCTTCGCCAGCTCGCTTAAGAGGACGATGGGCCGGTAGGCTGAAGGCGAGTCCAAATCTCTGCCCAAGATTCAAAACCAGACTGAAAAACATCCCAGGGCTCGTCCGCCGCGTTCGACAGCTATTGTTTTGACTCTGCAGGCCGGGGCGGCCGTGAGAGGGGTCACGTACTCGTCAGTGGTTGCGGAGACGAAGAGAAAGATACAGCTTATGTGCTGCAGCCGGCAAACCGGCAGACCACATAACCAGCAGCGGGGCCTGAGGCCGTCAATGGAGCCCGGGTATCAGTTCAGCACTTTATTTAAAAGAATGCTATTTCTAGACGACATGTGATTCATGATATGAAAATGAATATCAGTTATTAGTTTAAAAAGCTATTAGTTAAAATGACTCACGTAATGTTCAATGTGCCGTTGCTGCGGCATTATTAAAAGCCTTTGGAGTTCCCTAAGTAGACCATAGATTGATTCATCAAATACTAACTCGCATCCCGTTATGCGATGGCAACGGTAATCGTCTAAGCGAATATGTTTTAGAAGAACGCCTCAATTACAGAAAACGCCTTTAAATCTATGAGTGCCGAAGTTCCTGGCCTAAACGATTTCCCACGAATGACCGCGGACAAACTCATAGCACTTGGCACATACCAAATTGACCAAGCTCGTAGTGACTACGGCGAGCACATAAATATTAACGTTGTGCATTTTTGATTTATTTGAATAGTTAGGGAATAATTTTGAACAAATTGCTTTTAATATCAATATAAAAGTACAATCATTTATGTGGTAGAATACAATATTTATTTATTGCGCTATCGTACACAAACATTACAAATATCACATTAAAATACATTATATTACATTAAAAAGTTTATCTCTTAGAAAAATCAACTTACATCCATAATTTCAATTACTTTTTCACCATCATTATTACCAGAACCATCATCGCCAATCTCTAAAACTGATACGATAGTTTTATGATAGCTGAAGTAAGAAACGAACCGTTTTGATTCGAACCTATTTAAATGTCTTATAAAGACAGCATCAATAGTAGTTTTATACTTCGTTGTGCTAAGATTGCGATCATTTGACATAGTTAAACCAAATTCACTATTTAAAAATTCAATTAATAGTTGATTTTTATCGTCTGCAAAGTTTATGTTGAAATCTCCACTCAAAATCATTGGCAATTCATCAAAGCGTTTTCCAATTTTTTTTGAAGCAATTCGGATGCGTCATGAGAATAAATGAATAAATTTTCGTACAAGAAGTCTCGTATAGCACGCAGTGACTTATTTGGAGAGATGTAAACCGCAACCATAACAATGAACTGATTATCACCAGAGTGGCAACGGCTTATACAAATATCACCAATATCAGAAATAGTAGCATTAGACATGCATATCCATGTAATTTGTGCAATAATGAACTGTTAACATTCCGATAAATAGCTACTCCTCCCGCTGGACGATTATTTCTTCTGAAACTCGCAACAAAGTTGAAATTTGGAATGTCAATTATTTCATCGTTACTCATATGAGTTTCTGATAAAATTAATATAATATTATTCTTAGAAATAAACTCTAGAAGTGTTTTGGTGATGGTTTGTAAAGGATTTTCACGTAATCGTTTTAATTCAATTAATAAATCTTCTCGATGAGTTGTTGATCTCTTTTGATTTTTTGTGGCGTTTGAATCTTCCACATGTACGTTTCCTTCTCTGCCATGATAAAATTTCCAGCTCACCCTTGTGTTTTCTTCAGTGACTAAGAACTGTTTAGTATGGAACGAGTAAAACGCAAGACGGCTATCAAAGCACTGGCTTTATTTAGCAAATGAAGCGCGGGCGCAGCCGCGCAGCTAACTTCACTACGTAAGTAGATACATACATATATAACAATTTTCCCCCACAAAAAAAAATGAAAAGTAATGCTAAAGGAAACGTTTTTAATCTACGGGAGGGCGGGCGCGTTTTGATCGCCCTTCTACCCTTGGTGCCTCGACTTCCGCAACATCGTAAATTTCGTCGTCGTCTGATTCCGGTGGTCGTCGGACACCCCTGGTCATGGTCACATAAGACTCGCCTGGCAGTTCTATGACCTCAGGTGGCGGCAGTTCCGGCGGCGGGGTTGACGGTGAACACGCATTTTGATCCCCTTCTTCCCCTTCTTCAACGAGAGAATTTTCGTCAGCGTGTGAAGAGACTGATGGCGTAGGTTGTGGTATGGATGTTGCGATGGTGTCGGAAAAGATATTATTGTCCTTGGGACTTGCGACGCTGTCGCTGAGTAGGTAATCATTAGTGTGTGGGGATGCTTGTTTACAATGTAACAATTGATTTAAATGTTTTTTTACTAAATTTAAGTTTAAACAGTCTTTGATGAGAAACAGTCTTTTCCCTATTTTTTTTACGATTACACCTTTAACCCAATTGAATTTATTATTGTTGGAGAACTTCTTATACCACACATTTTGTCCAATCGTAAGTATTCTATCCGTACCCCCTTGTTGCTCATATTGCAAGGACTGTTTTGAAGAAATACGGTCAGCAAGTGTTGTAGAAGAGGGCGGCGGCGGCGGCGGGCGCGGGGAGATGAGGTCGAGACGCGACCTCAGCTTGCGGCCGAACAATAGTTGAGCCGGGGACGATCCTGTTGCTGAATGTATGGAATTTCTGTAGTCAAAAATATACTTCAACAGATTTAACCTACTTTCTCGTACATTTTTACTGATTTGCAGGCTACTTTTTATACCGCGTTTTATTATTTTCACATACGATTCAGCTTGGCCATTGCTAGCAGGGTGGTACGGAGGTGACGTCATATGGGTGATTCCGTTTAATTTACAAAAATGTTGAAATTCTTGGGCACAAAACGATGTTCCGTTATCCGTGACTAAGGTTTGCGGTAAACCAAAACGAGAACAAAAATCATACATTTTATCTATAACGTTGATTGCTGTGCAGCTGTTCATCTCGTATGTCTCTAACCATTTTGAGTAAGCATCTACGATTACAAGGTACATTCGTCCATGAATAGGACCCAAAAAGTCGAGATGAATGCGTTCAAACGGTTGTGAGGGGAAAGGCCAGGGTGCGATAGGGGCACGCGGGGGAGAGGCGCGCAACTGCACGCATACGTCGCATGCGCCTATCATCTGCTCAATAGCACTATCGATGCCCGGAAACCAAAAACGCGCGCGAGCTTCGGCTTTTGTTTTCACAATGCCTAAATGTGATCTATGAAGTTCCGTCATAACTTTTTCGCGAAGTGATGTTGGTATCACGACTTTATGACCGCGCATAAGGCATCCGTTTTCATAAGACAGCTCTTGTTGACATTGCTTAAATGGTTTTAACTCACAATCGGAAACCGATTTCGGCCAGCCCTTAAGTACGTATTGTTTAACCTTAACCAATATGTTATCATTATTGGTTGCATCACGTAACTCCTCCATTGTTACTGGAAACGAGCCTTGCACGACGAAGCACACGTAAGCAGCGCGATCGCATAAGTCCGCCTCCCCGTGAGCGTTCCCTGACGCGTTTTGTTCTATAACGCTCTGCAAACTAGCGCGCGATAAGTAATCAGCTGTATTGTCTGCACTTTTTACATACTCAATGTTGTAATTATACCCACTTAAAAATAGGGCATAGCGCTGTAGTCGATTCGCCGACACCTCTGGTATACCTTTATGTGGACCGAAAATAGAAAGCAGCGGTTTGTGATCGGTTCTTAAAATAAAAGGGATTGATCTCCCGTACAAATACTGATGGAATCTCCTAACTCCAAATATAATGGCCGTAGCTTCTTTTTGTATTTGTGAATATCGGCGTTCAGCATTATTCAGTGTACGGGACGCGAAAGATATTGGTTTTTCAACGCCGTCTTCACATATTTGTGACAAAATAGCACCTAATCCGTTAGGGGACGCGTCTACTGTCAGTATAATCTTAGCCTGGGGATTAAAGTGTGTTAAAACTTGATCTGACGCTAGCATTGTTTTAACTTTTTTAAAAGCTTCCTCCTCACAAGAAGACCAACACCACTTATTGCTTTTCTTTAGACGTTCGTACAACGGACTCAAAATACTAGAAGCACTAGGAACGAAACCTCTGTAGTAATTCACTAGTCCCAGGAAGGACTGTAGTTGAGTTACGTTGGTAGGTCTTGGTGCATTAAGAATTGCTTTTACTTTGTCCGCTGATTTCTTAAGTCCTTCTTTGTTTATGACATATCCTAAATAACTAATTTCATTCTGAAAAAAAACACATTTTTCCCGCTGTAAGGTTAACCCTGCATTCTGTAGTCTAAGTAGTACCTGATGTAGTCTGTCCAGGTGTTGCGCACGGTCACAACCGGTGACGAGGACATCATCAAGTAGGACGAGTACTCCGTTTATGCCTGCAAGTAAGTTCTCCATAGCCCGCTGAAATATCGAGGGCGCGCTGGCCAACCCGAACACCAAACGCGTGTAAGCAAACAGGCCGCGGTGCGTATTGATGCAAGTTATTTTTTGTGACTCCTCGCTAAGGCAAAATTGGTTGTACGCCATAGACAGGTCCAGCTTAGTGAATTGGTTCCCACCATACAGTTTGGAAAAGAGCTCATTAACTGTGGGCAGTGGGTACTGATCGACATTTAATTGTTTGTTTATAGTTACGGAATAGTCAGCGCATATGCGCACTGAGCCATCCCGCTTTAACACCGGCACGATCGGTGACGCATACTCTGCATGATTAACCGGTCGGAGCACGCCTAACTCAACTAATCGTGCCAATTCATTTTCAACCTTAGGGGCCGTCCATTAATCACGTGAGGTCGTTTTTCTTATTTTTTGACCCCCCCCCTCCCCCCTGGTGATATTTGGTGAGGTTTGGGACCAGCCCCCCCCCCTCCCCCCCTGGATCACGTGTATTTTTTTTTGAAGTCTATGTAAAGCTATTTTTGACTGGAAAAAAATATAAAAAATGGTTTTGATTCATATAACATTTATATGTATTTGCAATAAAATTATGAAAAAATAATAATTAATTAATGTTGTCTTCGTCCCACGGAGTTGCAAGACTTTCATTTATGGTTACAACCGGTAAAGCTTCTTCTTCACTGGCAGTTGTTATTGGGAAAGAGGCTTGAACTTCGGTTTAGCACTTAGCTACTTTTACGTCATAACGAACGAATTACTAAAGCACGTTATATTCAGGTTTGACTGTTCACCTTTGGGTGTTCATTATTGGAGATGTGTTCATTATTGGATGTTCATTACTGAAGTTTTGGCTGTCAATCACTAGATCACCTGACTAGGTTACGTTTTCTTATTTTTTTTATTTGTTTAAAATGAAGATATTATGTTTTTATACAATGAGACATTAGTGCTATGAATTAATTTACAAATTGGACTAAAATGGAACTTAAAATATTGATAACCTCTAAGATGCGAGAGTATTTATGAAAAAGTCTTCACTATAGTGTGCATGACTGGTGCCACTACCTTACTACAAATCGCAAAAATTTTCGCGCCGTTCAAAATTTCGGTTCATAAATAGCGCTTTTTGGAAAAAAATTAATAAAATTTATACACGTGATGTCTAACGAGACCCCCCCCTCCCCCCTCGTGATATTTCGTGATGTTTTCCGTATCCCCTCCCCCCCCTTTTGAGCCTCACGTGATTAATGGACGACCCCTTATCTCTTAACGCAAAAGCCATAGGTCGCGCTTTGCAAAATATCGGCTTGGCCCCTTCTTTGAGAGATAGATTCACCTCAAATAAGTTGAATTTACCTAGTTTACCGGAAAATAGCCCGGGATACCTTAAGGGAAGAGATTTAACGGTTAGCTCGTTCTGATCGCAGTAGTGCACGGGACTAAGCTGTAGTTGAAATTTAGCAATAAAATCACGACCTAGTAGCGGTGGCCCTCCGCCTCGAACAACGTAAACATCTATCTCACGAGTCTTATCGCGCCACTGCAGAGACATTCGAGCGCAGCCTACACAGCCCAATACTTCACCCGTATAGCTTATTAGTTTCTTGTTCGTTTTCGTTAATGCAAGATTATAAAAAAGTAACTTGAATGGGTAAAACTGTACATTAAGGGACGCGGGGTAGGGAGGAGGGGGGTGGGGGGAGGGGGAGGGGGGGAAGTGGTGTACCCCCTGATACCCTCCCCTCTTGAAGCAAGCTCTTGGTTTCTGAAATATTTATGATTGAAGTTTGAGGTTATGACTGTACTATGAGGGTAAAACTGTACATTAAAGGACGCGAGGAAGGGGGGGAGGGGGTGAGGGGGAGGGGTGGGGGGAAGTGGGTTACCCCCCCTCTTGAAGCAAGCTCTTGGTTTCTGAAATATTTATGATTGAAGTTTGAGGTTATGACTGTAATAAAAAGTGTTAAAATTTAGTTTTAGATCAACTAATTAAGGGGTGGGGGGAAAGGGGGATAGAGAGGGGGAAGTTTTACCCCTTGGGGGGGGGGGAGGGAAAAGTGGGTAGTGGAGAGTGAAGACTTGCCTATTCCCTACAAAATTGCTTATCCCCTTTCAGGAGTATAATAAAGAGATTACTGTTGTCTGTTAAAAAAAAAATAACCACAAAATTCAAGGCTCACGCTCCGCTGCGCTTCGCGCTCGCCTTAAATTTCTAACCTATCACAAGACCTACAGGACTTTGGCAAACTGAAGCCTTCCGACAAAATGGCGTCGTTGAGTTTCGTTCTTGCACAGTAGAAACACGATATTTCATTTAAAATTTAATTTAATTATTAATCTTTTCAATAAATTACACGTAAATACATAACATTTTACATGTAAAATGTATTTGCAACATAAATATCCCAAAAAGACCCCAAAAATTGTGTCCAAATTGACTGTGTAGAATCAACTTTCACGTAACGAAACGCAACTGTCAGATCGTATAGTTTTTTTAAGGTTGGTAGTCAGTCATGGTGACGTAAAATAGTCGAAATTTGATCTAATTTTGCGATTTTTAATAATTTATTTCTCGAAAACTACAAGGTTGCTTCAAAAAACGACTTCACCAAAAGACTTCTTGCATCATGTAGTTTCTGACAAAAAATTACGAACCGCCAGACCAGCGTCCCTTAAAGTACAGTTTATCCCTTGAATGTTTCCTGTGATATGACGGTCACCGCTGAACCACTATCAATTTCAAATTGCAACCATTTCCCGTTGACCATCACCGACTCAACTAACGGCTCCCCGTGTACCGAACGAATGTTAAACAACTCACCATCGTCGTCGCTTTCGCCCCCATCTACCTCACCTGTCGACGCAACGAAGTTCACTTTCTTGCACATGCGTGCCAGATGCCCTTTGTTATTACACTTTCGGCACGAATACTTCGCGAAACGACACTCTTCAGCTTTATGATTATTATAGCCGCAGACCGAACACTTCACTTTATCACTATCACTACGACGCGGCGGGGCAGGCGCGGCGCCGGGGCGCGCGATCCGGTACAGCTGGTCGGCGTCGGGCGGCGCGGGGGGCGCGGTGGGCGCGGCGGCTGCGCTGGCGGCGGCTCGTGCGCTTCGCAAGCCCTCGGCCAGCTCCACGGCTCTTGATAACGTTAACCCAGCTAACTCTTGCACGTACATTTTTTCCTTTTCGGGACCTGCTAACATCCCCATGATGAACCGGTCTCTTAGCACTTCCTCGATGTTAATAAATCACGTAACCTGGCGGCCCACTGTGACGGTGTCTCCGTGGCATGTTGCGACGCAGCGTAAAACCGGTGCCGTTCGCTGAAACCGACTTGTTTCGGTGTGAAGTGGGCATCGAGAAGCGTGAGGATGTCCTGGAATGGCACTTCTTGTAATTCCTTGGGCAACGCGAGGTCCGTTGCGAGCTTGTACGTGCCCTCAGTGAGTGCGCTGAGGAGTATCGCCCGTCTTCTCTCTCCTGTTGGATCTTTGGCTTCGCTTAACTCGTTCGCAATGAACAATTGCATCAACCTGCATTTGTACGTCTTCCAAGTGTGCACTTCATGATCGAAACACGATAGTACACCGAAATTTGAAAACGACATTTTTTTTTTTCTAAAGCGCGGGTAGAATTAAATACGTCGCCACTGTTTAGTATGGAACGAGTAAAACGCAAGACGGCTATCAACGCACTGGCTTTATTTAGCAAATGAAGCGCGGGCGCAGCCGCGCAGCTAACTTCACTACGTAAGTAGATACATACATATATAACAAGAACAAACCTTCTATACTAGTTACTCTTGATAACGCAACGTACACCAATTCTCTTGAATGAGAACGATTATATTCATAAACAATAGCATCGAAAGTACCTCCTTGGGATTTGTGGATTGTCATTGCCAAAGCCGAAATCAGTGGAAAATGATTTCTTTTTGCCACTATAGTTTTTTTTTTTTGAGTGGTATTGACGATGATTGTAAAGAAATTGGAACAGCGTCTTTATCGATATTCAAGCGTGCAATGTCGCTTCTAAATATTATTACTCGTTTTTGACCAATGGATTTTGAGAATTTGAACCAAAGTCTTGTGATTTCTTCATATTTATCATATTCTATGAGTAGTAATTTTCCTACAGTGCCATAAGATAAACCATCAGCGACATCTATGTTTACAGTTATCATATAGGGTCGATTAGGAACTAGAACTAGTTCATAAGGTAATCCACCAGTCTCGTCAGGTTTCATTTTATGTAACTTCTGCCTTACAAAATTT
The DNA here is from genome assembly GCA_963921415.1 of Pyrausta despicata. NCBI lineage: Eukaryota > Metazoa > Arthropoda > Insecta > Lepidoptera > Crambidae > Pyrausta > Pyrausta despicata. The sequence goes on along the minus strand of OY992866.1, from coordinate 14,101,206 downwards.
TCTTGCTCTGCATTATGACAACCAACGAAATCATCCGATGCCAATGAAATAATTTTAGTTTCAAATCTGTTCAAAATTGTACTGTTGAATTCGTTAACCTTATTATTCGTAAACATAAGTCTAGTTCCTTCCAGACATTCTGATTGTGCGTCGTATTTTTCCAAGTTTTTTTGGATTGAATTATATTTAGTCTTGTACTGTTGGAAACCATTTTCTGTATCTGGCATAGGCGTCAGAATCATGGTTTTCTTCACTGGCATAAACGGAGCGTCAAATCTACATTTTTTTTGTCTTCTTGATGATATACCTTTATAGCAATAAATTTTTGCAAACAAGTATAAACAATCCAAATCTCCATATTCATTGTTACTTGAGAGTATGTTATATGCTTCCTGTGGATTGTGGCAGGAGTTTAAATAAGGTGAATCACGTAACTGTCTTCTTAAATCACAAGTCGAAATTTGAAGTTGTAGAACACGTTTGAGTGAGTGGAAGAGACTGCAATTACCATCACCTGGAATATCTGTAATTCTGTGTAGAATGACGTTGGGGGTAGTGCATTCGTGACTCTCTTCATATATACGAAGTTGTTGAGTGAGGAATTGATTTTGTTCGAGCTGTACACTTTCTAAGTTTTGAGAAGCCCTGCATTGCAAAACGTTCTCTTGGTCTGCATTACTGTCCAATTTCTTAAATAAAATAAAATAATAACAATGTGAATCATAAATCATAAATGTATTACAATATTTAAAATATGAAATTAAATTACATTTGCAAATCATCCGATTCATTTCAGATTATTTCTTCTACATTTTGGACATTTTTCTTTAAACGTTTTCTACGTTGATAATATGGCTTTTGATTCTCACGATGTCTTTTTCTTTTTTCTTTTTTTTTCTCTTCCTCCGAATCTTTTTTCTTCAAATCTTTTTTACGCTGACGCCATTCCCTTTGGTACTCTCGATTTCGTTCTATTCTTTTTTCTTTTATTTCTCTAAAAAAACGGAAATTATTTATTATTATCTTATTTCATTTATTTTCATTCGAAATTATTTGTTTGGTAAACCTACACCGCACATGTGCTTATTGTGATGTTATGAAAATTTAGGTTAATGCTATAAAGTATAAACATATTACAAATATTACATCTATAATGTGTACATATGTATCTATATTAATAATTTCGTCAAACAGTACAGTAGACTCGATTAAAACCTAATCTTAATAATAAAATTACATTAATTCATAAATGAAAATTAATAAAACCTAACCTAACCTGAATAATAAAATTATGTTAATTAAAAAATTAAAATTAATTAATTTTTCATCTAGTATATTTATAAAGTACTCACTTATTTTCTTTCGCTATTTTTTCGTCACTTTTTTCATTAATAGATTCACTTTGTTTAATTTCCATATCTTAAACAGTTTATATAGACTAATTTTATGAATACACAGTAGTGTCACCACTACACAGACGATCGAGCCATCAGCTTTCACCATCGATGGATGCGTGTGGCACACTCTAACATAAACACACACGAACATTCGCGCAAGCGCTCTGCGCCGCCTAAACGAAATAGCAGGCGCAGGCATACATTCTCACCGCGCTGTAAAAAGAGGGGAATACGCCGCGCCGTCTGTCTACTCTCCATTAGTCAATTAATTGCTCTCAAACAATCGATTAATCGAAAAATAGTTTAATTGTACAAAATAAAAACTGTTTTTTGCAATTAACTTTATAGTTGTACAATCGAGATCATAATAATCGATTGTGACAATCGATTATTTAGGTGAAAAAACAAGGTTAAAAAATACAATTTATACGCAAGAAATCAATCATTGTAAAAAAGTATAATGTAAAAAAAAATTCAAAATTTCATTTTATAATTCTTTTCAATTTTTTTACATACTTTAAAAAAAGAAATTTATAACCCATTTTTTATTAATCGAAACCCTTACAATCGATTAAAAATATCGATAATCGAAAAAAACTAATCGATTATTCTATTAATCGATTTCGATGGTACAACCCTACTCTCCAACCGTCTTACGGTTTTTCGATCAGCATCACGTGACCTGACGCGAGTTTCACAGTTTCTACCCATGCCACAAAAGTGCTCAACGCCGCTAAAGAAGTTTTCACTTCAAAAAATGCATCATTTAATAGTGTGAGCAAAACTTAGATTGCATTGATTCTTGGCTTTTAAGAGGCCTATAACAGAAAGCAATATTTTGTTTATATTCTGTTGGCTTCCCAGGACCACAGGTGATATTGGGGCACTCCTGTTCATGTGTAGTTGGAAAAAGAAAGCTAGGTTTCTGTTTACATGTCATGTCAATCATACGGTTTCTGGGATGGGACAGACATCAAGAAAATATTACTCCTCCGGCACAATTTTTGGACATGATTATCCGTCGAGATATAGAAAAGGATACAGTTCATTTTCTAAGACGACGAGCCTCAAGTTGAGTGAAAATATTAATTTGTGTATAACGTTTGTAATGAACGTTTATAGTACAAACTTTTATGATTTGGTGGGAAAAACGTGTGGCGCAACTGATTACAATATTTGGTTGCCTGCTCCTTCATGGCTTCCTTGACTAGCTGCACCAGTCTGTTGAGGTTCTGGTGCATGACAAGGCAGCGATTTATACTCTTTTGTGTATCATACATATACTTGTAAATTCATTATTTGATTACCTATCTGTAGGATCATGACGACGCCACAAGCAATTATCACTATTTTAGTTCCGTTTTACACCTTCACCAATATAACACGCTAAACGTGGCCTTTGGTACATGTGAACTTAGATTATTTCCATCCCGCAAAGGTAAAAGACGTGAAAATATGTATGGCACTCATCCTGTGATGACCTAATGTTGTTATTACTCATCAAGGGCCCAATCTGCCGATTTTTTTTTTATAATTTTGATACATACTTATTACAAAAAAACTTCGAAAGGCCATAAATCAGCTCGGATATTACTTACAGCAAATCTTATTGTATAAATAGTCTTTGGGTAAGGTAACGTTAAAAGTAAGAGGCAAAAAGTCATTGGCCGCTAAAAAAAGAACGACGCCACTGGTCCATACAAAAGTACCCAGACCCCTTTAAATATGGTCCTGTAATCCTGTTAAGCTAATGAACAAAAAACTACGGGAATGGCTGACCATCTCGTGCTTTTACACAGTTAACGAATTCCTTGACCAAAAAATGTTTGCATGTTAATGTACTTTAACAGAATAGAGAACATTTATGAATTATGTAATAAGAACCTGTATTACTTATTTTATTTTATTTATTTAAAGAACACAAATAGAGTACAACCCTTACAAAATCACAATTTTATGAATTTTATTATTTTATTCTAAGCAAATAAATATCTTTTCATCCCACCATCTCGGAAAGAGTATTTTTGCTCTTCAATATCTGAGTGGAAAAGCCGTTTTTATTAACTAGGGGATAAAGTAAATTGAATTTAGAACACCGTGTGCATTAAAGTTTGTGAATTAAAAAAATCATTAAACCTATTTATTGCTACCTCTATGGTGCCGAATAATGTCATACAACATTTTTTTAATTAGTCAAAAACTTAGACTCGGAACCTTCTTGGTGTTCTTTTTACAATTGGCTAGACGACACCACCAATCGTTGACATACTTTTTATTATATATTAGGTAAGGGCGAACATGTTGGCTCGTAGGTTTTCAAGTTGTTCTTTAAACGTAAAAACTACGCTCTTCCGGGCGTATTGTACTACTTTTTACACGTGTAGCCTATGGGCTAATTGTTCGCGCTCGTCGTATAGCGCTCTGCGGGTCCAGTTCAACAACGCTTTCAGGATCCTGATGGGTCTGCCCAGGTACTGTAGCGCATCAGGGATGTTTGCAAAAGCGAGGGTAGACTGTTTTTACGCAACCATGCGGAAACGGTGTGGCTCCCTTGTGCGCAGGGTGAGGAGCAGCCCCAACATGATCCTGGCTATGATAGCGAGCAGACTGGACTGTCGAATTTTGAATTATTGCTGCACAACCTCGGCAGGAGTTGTGCAGAAGTCAATAATTATAAATTAATGAATTATGAATTACTAACATAGGATAAGTGTATTGTTACTAACAAAAATGAGTCAAATGGTCACTTGAATAAATGAATTTTATTATTATTATTATCTGTCAAAACGGTCTGCCTCCATAGATTTCGTATGGGAATAAATGATCGTGACGTCATGGTCATGTATCAGAAATCGGAGTCAATTGACAGAATATTTGTTGCCTTTTGTGTGTTTAAAAATTAGTTTCTACAGCTTTTTTGAAATATGTATATTGGTTGTATTAACTTCATACGGGCTATGTTTTTTAAACACCATGTTCTTGACAATATTTAAGATAGGTGTCATCATCCCAATTTGCTTTGTAGGCGGACCTTTACGCGGCATTTTTTCACGTCAGTGTTAAACCTTAATTAAAAACAAGAAACTTGAAAACAAGTGAAAAACTAAACGAGTGATTCTAGCGACGAGCAAGTTTGTTTGACGCCAACAGAATTGACTGAAACTGTTAATAATGCGCAAATGAGTTTTCTCCCTCAACAATCACGCGAGAAGTATTTAAAACAGTACACAAGTGACTAACACCAATATAAGAATATTACAGTACCAAATAAATATTACACTCAATTTAAATAACTGTAGCAACGTTACTTTCAATTTTTCTTACTACGTATTGTTATAATTTAAAGATTATTCTATAATACTTACCTGTCATAATGTAGTAGTTTATACCTAAATTGAAATAAAAGTACCTATCCTGTGATTGTAAACGTTTTTTTTTTTGCATTTAGTCATTTCCTCGCTGAGGTGGAATGAAAAGTTACGTGTTGCACTCATGTGCAAAGATTTATCACCTCGTGCTCTTATGATTCCCTCGCTAACGCTCAGGATTCTAATTTCGAATCATTCGCTGCGCTCGTGATTCAAAATTGAACACGCGGTTAAAAAGCAACTTTGCACTCTTGTATAACAAATAACTATTATCTTTATAAGGATTGCTTAGTTGCTATTATCTTTATAAGGTAGCGTTAGATCCGCTTTCGCATCAAAAAGCTGGATTAAAAGTTTATCATTAGATGAAATTCTGTCTCGAGCAAACTGGAAATCTTGTAATTAATACGTTTGCAAAATTTTTCTGTCGTGAAATTATTACCCAGCCCTCAAGCTCTCATTCTTTAATTCAATTATTTACCCCAAGTAATGATTAGTGTGTACCTAAACATAGTTTTAAATGTTGTTAAAACTAGATTTTTCTAGCTTATGCACCTAACCTAAACCAAGAGAAGCCTCTTAAGTATGTAAAGTGTATTGATTTACACTGTTTAAAACATGTTGTTAACAGAATAACATTTAGGTACTTCTTACTTTTATTTTTGACTAGCGCAACTGCAGACGTTGTCATGCCCGTTGCTTTTTTTTAATTTGCTGATCTTTTAAACCTTCCCTGGTTTTCCACGAATATTTTAAGGCCAAAATTATTCAAATCAGTTCAGCCGTTCTTGAGTTTTAGCGAGACTAACGAACAGCTAATCATTTTTATATATAAGAAGATTTATGTCTTTCACTTATTGTTTTGTGTACCTAAATGTACCAACATTTTGTCTAGCAATCTAAATTGCAATACAGATGTAAAATAGAACTGATTTTGAAAAATAAAAATTGGGAAAACCTTTTTCTGTATGTATTATTATTAATATTTGTGTATTTTAATGCTGCCTGGTGATTATAAAACTCAATGATAAAAACATCGAACATTCGTTCGAGCTGCCTTTGGTGGCGCTAGTGTCGCGTAAACAGAAGACATGTATGTAGGCGTTTTGACGTCTGGTACTAGGATCGGAACTAGATGCTACTCTCATGTATAATTTGAATAAGGTAAGTATGTTTAATAAACGTTTCATTTTCAGGTAAAACGTCGCCATTTTATTTATATTTTTGCTAGATTAGGCGCTTTCCTACGTGCGCTTTGTTAACGCGCTTTTGGATAACCAGGGAGTCTTTTTGACGTGTGCACATTCAAGCGCGCGCTTCTGGTCTAGTCTAGCCACTGACCTCTATTACTAGAGGTCAGTGAGTCTAGCGTTGTATAAAAACGCGCGCTTAACGCTCACGCCGAGCACCCAATGTGTACCCGCTCTTACATGCGATTGCAGTTAGTTCCGGCTGAGTCCTGTCAAGAAGCGTTCAGAAAAAGGAACTACATCAGAAGTTATTTGAAAGAAGTTGTTTTCATTAGGTACGCAAGTTTGATTGAAACTTGGTGACTAAAAACTAAAATCCAAGCCATGCGGACGAAGTCACGGCTAGCTTATAAAACTGCAAAACGGAACGCATCAATCAAAATGTTTTCTCTTTTATTTATTAAGTATTTTTTGTGCGTTCAGAAATCAATTTCTTTAAATTCGAAAAGATATTACACTTAAAATAATATTTTCGGCCCCGGTCGTCGGGGAGGATTCGAACCCCCGACCTTTGGAAGTCTACCTTGTCTACCGGAACTGAGCTAGCGAGAACCATAATGGAGTCGTTGAATTTTGTAAGTGCTAACGCTTTGAGCCAGCCCCAGCGTATCAATGATTGTGGGGGACACTCTCAAATCACCAGAGATTTTTTTTACAAATATTTAACAATCCGCTAAGATGAAACAGGCTATATTTGTTAAGTATTTTTTGTGCGTCCACAACGCTATTTTTCTAAATTCGAAAAGATATTACATTTAAAAAATTCTTTTCGGCGTCAGTCATCTCATCAGTTTTCATTTACCAAAATAAGCTTAAATTGAAGCTTTATAGTTTAGTGTGCGATTTCGGTCAGTGTTTCGCGAGTTGCTGATGAAACAAATCGAACGCGGCTGAAGCTAAAAGCAATTGTTGGACAACGGCTACCGGACACAGCCGTGATCTAGACCAATACATTATTGTCTTGAGTACACAACTTTATACTCAGCTTGCGAACGTATATCACGGACGCGTTCAGACGTGGGCAAGTCACTTCCGAACTTGTGTTGAATCACTGACCTCTATTACTACACACTGGACAGGCTGTTCCATACAAATGACAGCTAATTTTGTGTGCTAATTTGAAGCGCCACTGCGAGTGTCCCGAGAACTAATTTTGACGTTTATTGCAAATGGCCACCATAGTATTTATATTTTCTTGGATGGCCACCGTAGAAGATTGCAACAGCGTTGAGGTTTTTAAGTATTTTAATTTTATTTCGTGGTATTTCATATCATATAGTGAAAGTTAAGCTAAATAATCATGAGGAAATGTGTGTTTTGTAAAACTCGCTACAGAAAAGGGAGTAAAACGTCACTAATTTTAGTTCCATGGACACTCGTATCTGCCTACAGCGCCAAAGTGGCGACACTCAAATAAGCACAAAAATATATATTGTGACAGCAGCCAGTCCAGTGTAAATGAGGTCAGTGTGTTGAATTGAGTTCGGAATACTGAAAATCAACTGTCGAACGCGGTGTTACGACCGACCGCTTTCTGCTGAACTCATGCTTAGTCTCTAAAATCGCATGTTTCAGCCGCGTCCGATTATGTGTTTTCAGCTTATTGCGGCATCATAACTCTATGCATGTATGCAATTAAAAAATCTCATGAGGATTCAACTTATATTATTTTCAGTAGCAGTATATAGATACATACTGTAAGTATTACAGGGTCTCAGTGTACAAATTGATGGAAATACAATTATATTTTCATAATGTTATATTGGTAATTCATCCTACTTATCAATGTATTGTAAGAATTCCATAATTTGTTAAACTTACATCTAAATTACTGAAACTGATCTATGAAAAGAATAAAAGATAAAACTTTTAATTTATTATTATGCCTAGTTTGATGGTTGGTAGAATTGTTAACAAATTTTATTATATCAGGCTCGGAGGAACTGACCTGATGGTCATACTACTTGTTCTAGAATTGCATGTTTACATATATTTTTTAAATATTTACATTACTATAGCACATAACTGCATGAAGTGTCTGACTGAAAATGAACAGTCAAAATTAATTTAAATAACAAGCGTCCATAAAACTTATGGATGCTAGCCACACACCATACTTCCTATCTTCCAATTGACCAATTGAATAAGCTAATACTGATCGTGAGTGTGTTTAGCGCAACAGATATACAAGGTGTTACAAAAAACCCCGTAATAACTGAAGGGTGTTGTTGTGCCCGGAAAACTGCACGACATTTCCCAAAGATACCTAGGACAAAATCTCAAAAAAAATCGGACCTTTCATACAAAATTGCCAATCAGCTGATCGATTTACTATGGGAGAGCCAAATTTTTTTTTGAGATTTCGTCCTAGATTTCTTGGCGAAAGTTGTTCAGTTTTACGGGCACAACAACGCCCTTCAGTTATTACAGTTTTTTTGTAATTTGTTGTAGAGTTACGAAGCTAAAGGAAGGCGCCTTCTACCGACCAGGTGTTATGGTTGGGGACCAAGGTCCGATAGACATCATCTTGATTTTTCAATGTGCTGTACTAGCACTGACCTCTATTACTACACACCGGACAGGCTGTTCCATACAAATGACAGCAAATTTTGTGTGCTAATTTGAAGCGCCACTGCGAGTGTCCCGAGAACTAATTTTGACGTTTATTGCAAATGGCCACCGTAGAAGATTGCAACAGCGTTAAGGTTTTTAAGTATTTTAATTTTATTTCGTGGTATTTCATATCATATAGTGAAAGTTAAGCTAAATAATCATGGAGAAATGTGTGTTTCTAAAACTTGCTACAGAAAAGGGAGTAAAACGTCACTAATTTTAGTTCCATGGACACTCGTATCTGCCTACAGCGCCAAAATGGCGACACTCAAATAAGCACAAAAATATTGTGAAAGCAGCCAGTCCAGTGTAAATAGAGGTCAGTGTGTACTAGGCTAACAGCGCCATCTAGCCTATGCAGCCGTATCAGCGCTCGCTGTCGTGCTTGCCACTGTTAGGTATGCGCTTGTATGGCGAACGGTAGAGGTTGCCACACCACTCCCCTCTGAATAACCGGAGGTTGTTGCGCCAAATTGCTGACCCCGACGTGATCAACACCCTGAAGCCGCCCTTCATCATCATCGTCGCCTTCTTACTCTCGCACCAAAACAGACAAATTCACCACAACATACCACCAATTCTGACTGATTCGATTGGTCATGTCAAACGATAGGAAGTATAGTGTACGGCCAGCTTAAGTTTCTAAATTATAATAAAAAAAAATTATATAAGTTATACATCATCACCACTCTAAAGCACATATCAAGTAGCAGATCGAAACTTGGCCATAAACAACCAACACCTCTCTAATGTCTGCACGTTTTGTCTATATCCTACAACAACACAAAGGGCTGCTATCTCCGGTTGTTGCCGCGCTGGTGGCCGCGGCCGCGCACGTACGTCTTGTGCGCGTGCTTGTTGCCGTGCTCCTGGCTCGGCTGCGAGAAGCGGTCGTTCTTCGGCGCGTTGTGTGCGGGGGCGGGCGGCGCGGGCGGCGCGTGCGCGCGGGCGGGCGCGTGCGAGCCGTTGGTGCGGTCCGCGGGCGGCGCGGCGCCGGCGGGCGGGGGCGCGGGCGCCGGCTGCGGCTCGCTCATGTTCACCTGCTCGTCATAAAAAATCGATATATACCTATTTATTTACAATCGAACTCTAGTAAAAAAGATATTTTTTTCCTATTTTTTTCTAAATAAATGCCAAAATATTTTAGTAATCACAGTTTTATTTACTAAAAATAAACAGCAGAGAAATAAGTTTTTAAATAATTTGCACATAAATATTTATGCCAAAAACTTTATAAATGTAAATAAATGAATGAAAATTGGTGCTCAGCTAGACTTACAGTTTGGCAAACAAGTCTAGAAACAGAACTATTTTTTTTAACTATCAAAGTGTGTTACATGCATTACACACATTCATTATGTGTGTTACATGTTACTAAACATCAATTGGAGTTATTATGGGTGGAAATGTTTTTATAGGTATTTATTAAGTTCTAGTGGCCACCTGCAATTATGACCACGTGAAATCTCTTTATCTTCAAAATCTCTAGCCCTCAAAACTTACCCGAGTGATGCCATATAATGATAAGCTATCAGTTGATTTTTCATTTTTACATGGAATTGAGATGTTTTGTTGCTTTAAAAAATTACCTTTGTCATTCTCCAACCTTTTAACTACCTCCATACACAAAAAATATATTGTTGCACTGTTGCTTTGTGAAAGGAGGACAATCAAACTGACTTTCCCATTTTTTATATTAGTAGGGATCAGTCAATAATCATAATAATAATAATCATAAGTAGCAGACGAAAAAGGAATCAAATAGTAATTGGTTATTTCCAATATTAAAATCGGTTATAAAAATAAATTGTTATTTTTTACCTGCTCATTGAAAAGCATGCAGAACTCGCCGACCTTCTGGATGTCGCCCGACTTGCCCGAGTAGAGCGTGAGCGCGGCGCGCCACAGCGACGCGTAGCCGCGCGTGAGGCGCACGATGTCGCCCGGCTGCAGCAGCGCGCCCGGCTCGTCCCACACCGACAGGTTCACGGACGCGGACGCGTCGGCGACTCTAAGGGTTCGCACTTCCCGCGCCTCCTTTGTCAACGTCGGCGGGCCCACCTCGAGAACTATGAACACTGCGTTGATGTTCTTCATACCCGGCTTCAGGTCCTTTATCTGCACGTACTCCAAATTGCTCATGTTGAGACTAAGTTTGTGACTAACTTACGCTTAAAATATTGCAAGTTTCGCTACTTTTTCGTTATTTTGGAAATCAATCAAGAAAATGCTAGCTTCTCAATCCAAGGCAAAATGTCAAAAAACGTTTTTGTATTTGACACTTGGCAATCAGCTGTTTGTTGAGGTGTTTGTTACGTTTGGAAATTAGCTTCAGATTAAATAAAGAACAACTAAGGAATTTTTAAGATGGGATAACGATTACTGGTCAGAAGAGATTGAAGTTTGCTAGCAATTTTTCTTTACGGCAAATGCATTGATTAGGGCGTTAATGGGGCGTATTACGCAATATATACAATGGCCATATGAACTCAAAGAAGTTGTTAAAGGGAGTTTAACGCAGAGAACGAAAGAAGCTAATGGGCGTCTTATTTTTCTTAATTAATTTTTCGTGGCGTATTAGTGTGATAGTGAGATGGAATTTACTTGACTTTTGTGGTACTGAAGGTAAACAATGGAGTAAATGTAAGCAATAGTGCTGATACGATCGATATCCCCGCATTAAGCTCCATTTCTTGATCGTTGAAATGTTAACCATCTTCGCATTTCAATGAGGTAGGCTGGGGCCTACGCCCGTAGGTTAAGGTTATAAGTACATATTAGTTCGAAGAATTGTAATAAACGAAGATTAGGCAGTATGGCTCTGACCCTCGCCTTTCTCTTTGGGAACAACATTACTACTACTGTCAAAGACTTAGGTTTGACCACTGCACTGACCTCTATGTATATATAGAGGTCAGTGGGTTTGACCAAGAAGATTAAACACTAACTAAAAGTGAGTGTGTTAAATCTTCTTGGGTTTGACGCGGGAAACGAAAGGAGGATGAGCTCTGTTTCTAAGTTTTCTAAATTGATTTTTCGTGCCGTATTAATGTGATAGTGAGGTGGAATTATCATCATATTGTGTTACTGAAGGAAAACAATGGAAGAAATAGAGTAAGGTGCTCCGTACTGATCCATTCGATATTCCGGCGTAAAAGTCAATTTCTTCAGCATTGAAATGTGAACCGACCTCGCATTTCAATAACTTAGGTTAGGGCTTAGTTTGTAAGTACTATGTAGTTGTAAGAAAGTAGTTTTAGGAATGAATTAATTAGAAGAGTACACTTAAGTCCAGGCTGTATAGTATTAACCTTTGCCTTTTCCAAATAAGCAAGTGGAAAGAAGCGCACCAAAAAAAAAGTCAAAAACAAACTGTCAAAAGTGTCAAAATTATGTATGTATGTTGTACAGCGGCGGCGCGGCGGTTTTTTCGCCTTTTCCGTATCTCTGTGCTAATAAATGTGAAACGCATTGTGTTTTTTCCAATATTTGACCTAATTATTCTTGTCTGTAGCAAATTATATAACTTGGCACTAGTGATCAAGTGGTCAACAGTAAACATTATATCCCTTCGCTAACGATTCCGTGAACCAAGATGTTTAACCAGATGAGCACGACAACTAACAACCCTAACAAGGACCTGGAGGTGACCTCGCCGCCCGACGACACGGTGTCGGCGCTGGAGTTCTCGCCACCATCCGTGCCACAAACGTTCCTGATCGCGGGCAGCTGGGATTGCAAGGTAAGCACCACGATGTAAACAATCAACATAACCTATGCTTGAGCGTTTGTTTTCAACTCTGATAGCACTGTGTGTTGTGCATTGGACCGGACTGTGCATTTTATGTGGTATATACCCATTTATGTCGGATATCTTTAATTGTTTCTGAGGCTGTACTAAGTACTAGCTAGGCTAAGTTCTGGCGACGATATGGTGAAGGCTCGCGGGAAGTCGCTGGATGCGGCAGGCGCATGACCGATCGCAGTGGAGATACTTGGGGGAGGCTTATGCTTAGCAGTGGGTGTCAAACAGCTGATATGATGATGATGAGGATAATAGGCTAAGTTAGTGACTGACAGGAATTGCTAAATCTGAAACTATGGACAATGACTTGATTAAAGAGACTATCTTACTTTGGTTTTGCAACATTAATCCATAAAGTCAATGATTGATTTAAGACATTAACTTTTTACAGATTTATCAATATTTATTTAATGTTTCAGGCAAGATGCTGGGAAGTGGAGGCATCCGGCAAAACGGTCCCAAAAGCAGCCCAAGGCATGGATGGTCCCATTTTAGACATTGCTTGGCATGATGTAAGTTTCTGCATTTTATTTATAAATTGAACCTTTATTGATTTCCGTCACTTTGTAAATGACTAAGTACATGCACATTTTGAATTTTTCAGGATGGCACAAAAGTATTCATGGCCTCCACAGATAAAAGTGTCAAATGCTGGGATCTAGCTGCAAATCAGACAATGCAGGTGAGGAAACAAATTAAATTCTTGTATTAAACTTCTAGTAATACTGAATTGACCTCTTATGGATGATATCGCAAGATGATATTAACAACTGCTTGGTGCAGTGGTCCACAGGTGGGACTTTAAAAACCAAGGGATCGAACCCGTTGAGGGTTCCCCGCACTTTACAAGCATAAGTGTGCATGAACATGTGTGTTTGTACTGGTCTGGGTGTTTTCTATGTATAATATGTATTTATTTACAAAAAAAAGAAAGTATTTTTTTCCCGTGTCTAGTACCCATAACACAAGCCTCGTAGCTTAATTTGGGACTAGAGAATTGGTGTGATTGTTGTGAAATATTTATTTATTATTATTTATTTATGAGCAACAATAAAAACCTGCTACTTACATGGATGGAAACATGGATTAAACATGCTACTTATGAAGATGTTCTAGCTAGTGATGAATAGACAGCAATGATAGACATGTTTGATGTCTGATATGTATGATTTGCCAGGTAGCAGCACATGACGCACCAGTGAAGACTTGCCATTGGATAAAGACACCCAACTATACTTGTCTCATGACAGCCTCCTGGGACAAAACCCTCAAGGTTAGTTTCCAAATTTGTACAAAAAATTTAAGTTGGTATACAATGAATGATTAGACTGTTGTGGCTTGCTGACAAACCTCAAAGTTTCTTGTCAACTTTGTTTGGTTGCTATTTGGTTAATATTTATTTCTATCTATTTGTATTTTTCGGTTTTTAGTTCTGGGATACCCGCAGTTCAGTTCCAATGATGACCATGAATTTGTCTGAGCGCTGCTACTGTGCAGATGTTGTAAGTAAACTATATTAAAATTTATCTATCTATATATATATATAAATGAAACCCATTTCCGTTACGGAAAATAATATTTAGAAAATCTCTTAGAAATATTGAAAAATATACATTTAATTTTAATGACATTGTTCAATCATTGCAACGCTAAGGCGGTACGAAGTTCGCCGGGTCAGCTAGTACTTATTATAAATGTTTAGAGAGGTCAATTCTGTACATGAAATATATTTCCAAAATAACTTTCAGAGGGTGGTTAGGTATTAATATTGATGCCAAAAATGCAATCGGTCGGTAGGCAGCGCATCCCTTTAGCTTCCTTACTCTAAATCAGTTGCGCCAAATTTTTATTTGTATAGATTGTTACATATCCAGATTTGGTTAAATGCAATGGGTGAATAAAAATGAATTTATCAACTCGTACAATTTCAGGACTACCCAATGGCGGTAGTTGGCACAGCAGACAGGGGCATCTGCCTGTACACTTTAGAAGGGAAGCCGGCGGAGTTCAAGCGCGTGGAATCCCCCCTGAAGTACCAGCACCGGTGCATCGCCATCTTCCGCGACAAGAAGACGAAGCAGCCGACCGGCTTCGCACTGGGCAGTGTGGAGGGACGGGTGGCAATACAATATGTAAATCCTACGAATCCCAAAGAAAACTTCACCTTCAAGTGCCACAGATCTACTGGTACCACTGGTGGTTATCAGGTAATAATCTACAATAAGTATAATAAAGAAAAATAAAAATATTATAAAGACTAGAAAAAAGTGCATCAAAGTGGGCTGGGATAAATTTTGGATATCCTTTACTAAAATCTACATTATCCTTGACAAACATAGGCTGGCCCGTCCCGGCTAGGCATGGGTGGAACAATACTTCCGTGCGAATCAGGGAAGAGCCATCTGTAACTATTCATTTTATTGGGGCTTTTCCAAAATCCAGCCAGACTAATATTAAAGTCATTTGTATGGGTATATATCATTCCTCCTCATACTGACTTGATTCAAGCACAAGGAAGTAGTGTCATATCATAACTCATTTATAGACAATAGACTATTTAAGGTGTTATAACAATGCAAGTTTTATTGTGTTTGGCGTAGTGCCTGCGAAAGTGTTTAACCAATATAGATTCAAACCATTTAAACAAGCACTTTTTAATATTCATTGTTACATTAACTTTCATTGGTAGTTTGTAGTAAAAACTTTTTCCAAATGTTTTGTATGCATTCAGAATGTAATGTTCATGATAGTTATATTTTTAGTCATCAATTGATTTATTTATTAGTAATATTATTTCCTAATTATGTTACTTAATTATTAGACGTAAGAACAATGTTACTAACAATATGGATCTAAACTTACCCAAAAATAAATAATTTGAATTTGAATTAGCCTAAGCTGGGTCAGTAACATACTGAAATAAATAAATAATACCTGTTCTTAGGACATCTACGCAGTGAACGACATAGCGTTCCACCCGGTGCACGGCACGCTGGCGACGGTGGGCTCGGACGGGTCGTTCTCGTTCTGGGACAAGGACGCGCGCACCAAGCTCAAGCCGTCCGAGCCGCTCGACCAGCCGCTCACCAAGTGCGCGTTCAACCACAACGGACAGATCTTCGCGTACGCCGTGGGCTATGACTGGTCTAAGGTATGGCCAAAAATAATACTTTAAAAAACTAAAAAAACACGCGTTTATTGCTAACTAAAAAGGAGAAAATAATTTCTGAGTACACGGAATTTATATTACAGTAGAGTAAAAAGCGTGGGGTGCACTTTATGACGTTTTCATACTTCTCTTTTTATAGTTGCCAATAATAGGATGATTTTCACATACTACTATACCAAGCACCCCACTCTTTTTACTCTACTGTAATATCAATTCCGTGTACTCAGAAATTATTTTCTCTTTTTTATGTTTTTTTTAGTTTTTCAAACTATTATTTTTTTATTTTTTTAGTTAATAAGGATAATGGAAAACTCTTATCAAATTATTGCATTGTCATCAGTACTTAATACATGTGAAAAGTTTCAAATTTATTCAATTTCTGGAGGTTGGTGAAAATTGAGCTCAAAAATTCCTTTAAATACATTCATACATATATACATCCCGATCTAATGGATCTAATAAAAGCGTGTTAATAAAAAAGCTTAGGACAGTTGATTACATCGTCCGTGCGTAGGGAAGACGATAAAGGCTCATCCATAGGTCAGTATCCTCCATAGGTATATATAGTTTGCCTTGTCTACTGATCGGCAGTGAACAATTAACATGTTGCGTGCGATGCGTACGATACCGGCCTGTGCCACTTGCCTTTAATCTGTGTTAGTATGAATAGAATGGATGTTCTTGAGACAGTTTAAGCACTTGGAAATAGAGATTATTTACTCAAATATTTAATACAACAATGATGTTTACTCAAAACTAGTGGACTCTGCAGACATTGTTCTGCCTGATGATTTTTTTATTCCCTCTGCAATAACTATTGTCGTTCTTCATGGAATACATAGAAAAAGAATTAGTGAAATTGGACATTTAGCTATTCATAAAATACAAGCAATTTACTAACGTTGGTTCCTACTGAATTAGTACAACGAAAATCGTATCTAGTGCATCAAAAAATTATTAAATCTTTTTCTTATAAAAATGATCAAAAAAGCTGATCTTTACATACTATGAAAAAAAAACAATATCAACTGAATAGCTGTATGGGAAAAGTTAGTGTTGAATCTTTTCATACTACAGTAGTTAATGTAAAAAGTTGTAATTCTGATAGTTTAGTAGGTAGCTACAATTTGTTATTCTTCAGTTTTCCATTTGTCAATTTATTTCTAGTACATTAATTCAATAATCATATTTTTCTTTTCTTCTAGGGCCATGAACACTTTAACCCAGCTAAGAAGAATTACATTTTCCTGCGGCCATGTTTTGAAGACCTAAAACCCAGATCTACATAAAGATTTATATATTTAGTCATTTGTAATAGAATGTACTTGTCTTAATCAGAGTATGCATTACAAGATTTCACTGCAAATAGCCTGGTGCATGTGTGTACATTGTTATGCTAAGTAAAATTATGTTTGTATTAAACATTTTTGTTGCAATAAAAAATATGTTGTATCTCCCAAAAAATCTACATTCTGTATGTAATACAAACAAACTCAATTGATGTTGGATAACAAAATAAAAGTTTAAATAAAACACTAGACTTATAATTTGAATATTTTCACAATTTAATTAAATCTAACGTAAAAAGTCACTAATGATGCTCATCATGACCGTGGTCATCTCCACCTAGGGCTTTAGTGGCTCCCACAGTGATGAGTGCGAGCCCCAGACCGATGCCCATACCTCTGAAGAACACATTGCGAGCTCGGCCCCACTTTGTTCCAAAACCAGGATTGTACCTCCATGCCTCGTTCCTACAACAAAATTTTTCGTAGATTAACCACAACCAAAAGGTGGTGAGCAAGTGAAATGAAATGAAATAAGATAAAAGTTAGTTCAAGAACAGACCTGATCCAAGGGTCACGGAGACCTTTCTGTGCAAGTGCTCTTTCCAATTCTTCGAGTTGAGGGATGCCCTTGATTTGGAACTGGGAGTAGTGGGGCACCTTGTACGGAGGCTCGTGTCCGTGACCACCCATTTTTCAAACTGCTGTGCGTCAAATAACTTTTATTAAAACCAATAACACTAACATAACCTACAATTTGTTACATAACAAATTCGAGACGAATAACCAAGACTGTAACATTACAAATGGCAATGTTG
This sequence comes from Pyrausta despicata, assembly GCA_963921415.1. Lineage (NCBI taxonomy): Eukaryota > Metazoa > Arthropoda > Insecta > Lepidoptera > Crambidae > Pyrausta > Pyrausta despicata. The sequence continues at coordinate 14,083,500 of OY992866.1, read as the reverse complement.
TAATTTAATATATCGAAAGGAATAGTTTACCTGGATATTTAGCTACTAACCAATTAAGAAAAAAATTATGTATTTCCAAGTTTTTTTAGGCTGTCACAATTTGACAGTTTTAGCTTTGACATTTGACAATTTTTTTTTGAGAAAACTCCCCTGGGATCTTGATGCTTTGCCACTTTAGTTTTTTCTTCCATAATAATTTAACAAACGAAAGTTTATCTTGATTAACCATAGTTTGTTTTGTGTTTTAACCTTTCACAATGTGTACGGGAGCTTAAAACAGTCAATCTTTTACAAGCTTAAATTTTCTATTACTGCAATACAAACTGGTCTTAAGTCTACTGCAATAGGAGTTAAATTACCTTGCATCTAAATATTTAAATGCCGAAGCTCCGCACAAGACGAAGGGTGAGCGAGCGTGCGAGGGAGTAAAAACAAAAACAGCTTCACTCTCATCTCAGCAGCTTTGTTTATCTGCGGCACCGAAGCGGCGCGGGTGCTTCTTTATCGTTGTTCTACTATAAAAACTGGATGTGAAAAAGGATTAGCGTGTATTATGTGCTAGTGTTTCCTTCCGATTTCAACCGCCAGTTTCGTATTCCGCACGCACAATAATTCTTTCAGTGTTCTAAAAATTGAAAAAGCTAAGGATAGGAGGGCATCGTTCGTGCGTTGGGCAGACAATTAATCGTTTTAGTATAAATAGAAGGGGTGTGCTTGAGACAGTGCGTCGTTAGGGAATAGTGGTGCGATGTTTTGTGGTGTGGTGTGATCATTAACCATGAGTGCGAAGGCCGGGGCTGCGTGGTGCGCGCTGGCTGCGCTGCTGTGCGCGGCGCGCGCGGTCACCACGGCCTCATCGCTCCCGTATCCCGGTTAGTACCTGTTAAGTTTCTGTGTTTACTCGCTTGATGACGAATTTAAACTAAGCCTACATGTACCTAGAACTTTAAATTTAATCTTACCCATAGAACTGGCCAGTGGATTTTTTTGAATATGGAATATGCATCTAACCAAATTTTTGAACAGTATATTTTTTTTTTGCTTAGAATCAAATAGTAATTAGGCTGTAGTTAGTTGATAACAATCATTCACAAAAGCTTTTCTCAGCTTTTTTAACTTAAAGGTACCCGGTGAGCCCATATTGGAAATAATCAGTTTGAAGATAAGAAGCAGCTCCGCACACAAAAAGATTGTCCGGACTTACCTGTAGAAGTGCATGTTGAACCGGTGAAGGAAGATAACATAATTATTTAGTTATTTACCTACCTATTTATTCATACTTGTTTTGGTCCCAATGTCATATATATATTTTTATATATACTTACCTACTGTGTTTTCACTTTTTATGTTTTTCCCTTTTTGTATGTCTGATAGAAAAATTGTTATCAATACCTATCTGATTGTGAATAAATGCACTAATTCACTTGTATTAAAATCATTAGTAATAAAGCTGATTAAAATTAATAACTAAGTATGTATGTTATTTTAGTCTGAATAAATTGTGTGTACCTAAGCCAATCCATCAGTTGCATAAATATAACACTACACTAGTTTAGCAGAGGAGGGAGTAAAGTAGTGAAGATTTAATAAAAATATTTTAAAATTAGAATCCTACATTATTTCTGATGAACATAGGCTTTATTTTGCATAATATTATATTGGAGAACCGACTTCCACGCGGGCGAAGCCGCTAAGCTAGTAATCTCGGCTATTTTCTACACAGTGCGTAAGGCAATTTGCTCTGTCGACGCATGTGATGTGATATACTGGCATGTAACCGGAGCCAGGGCAGCGGCGTGTAGCCTGCGGTCTCGTCCCGCGGCTTGACCACAGCTACGTTGTCGCGAAATGTCGGAAATGCTCTGTCTAAAATTACTTAAACCTTGCTGATTCTATCACAGTATCACTACATAATGGATAAAAGTAGGTAACAAAAGGAGATTAGAGAAATATTGCTTATTGCCTCGAGAGTTTAATATCTGACATGTGTAAGCCAATCACAAAAGAACTATTCGTATGATTTTGAGTTACAAAAGTGCGAAAAAAAAAACTGACGCAGCTGTTCTAGTAGCGTCTGTAAGGATTTGACTACTGACAACTAATGGCACGTGTTGGTTAATCGTTTAAAAAACAAGCATTCTTTGTAATACTAAAAAATAAAGTAATGCTTTTTGAATTACGACGATTACGATGATGACGACTTAAGCTGAAAAAAGAAAATTATTTTGTTTTCCGCTAAACGACGCCAGCGCAGAAACCCAAATACATCCAACCGTAACCTTGGCGATTTCCAGATCTAGTTTTTGAAGTGGTTACTGTTGGATGTATTAGCGGAAATTTAAAGCAAAATAGTTTAATTTTTCTAGCTTACATGAGTTAACATCTTTTAGGGCCAAAAAAGCACCAATTGGCGCCCCAAAATCTCACATTTCTTGTGCGTCGTCTACAAGTTCCTAGCTCCTGAAAGGCAATCGTGCATGTATATTAATTCGGTTAGGCTCACGCGTAGGAGCGACTAGCGTGCGGTCGAGGACCGGTTTGCGTATTTTCCACCGCAGCGAGCAACGCTTCGTCAGTCAACGACCAAGCGTCCGGTGCTTGGAGGTCGCAGGATCATCCGTCCTTCCTATTTAGGCCTGATCCAATTAAAATTAAAAAGCTGCATTTAAGTTTGAGCCAAAGCTTTGCAAATCCAGGTAGATTTCTAAAAATGCAGCATTTCACTTGAGAGCCCTCTCTTGACCCGTTTCTCGCTGTATAAATAGAAACGCTTGCTTCTTAGGCGGTATGAATAAATGCAGTTTAGTCATAAAACGGTGCCCTTTCAATTCGAATGCAAATGTACGTGTGGGCTGAAGTAATCCCGGATGGCTTCGGAAACTTCTGGGTTGGTTGAGGCATTTGTTATGTTATGTTGCCCGGCGCAGTACCGGACGATCGATCAACGCAAACAGTTGCACTCGCAATGTACCGAGTGCCTTCGGAGGTAATTTTAGCGTTGCACCAGTAACTGGTTCGACAGATATTGCAAATGATTATGGCAAATCTCTATATATAGCTCCTACAATGAGTTTAGAATGAATGAAAATAAGCGCAGTATATTTTTAGACTTAATTTACTAGAAATAAAACTTGAGTGTTGATTGCTAGATAATTACGTGAAAGTTATATCCGCTTTGACTAACAAAAAATCTGTAGACACCAAAAAATCAACCAACTGGTAAATTATGAAATTATGGAAGAGGAAGGCTTAAACAAAAATGACAAATGAGTTGTCCTTTATCTTCATTTGCTCATGATGCCGTAGAATAAAAGTTTCGTCCCGATCGTGCATGGCTTCATTGCGTTTGTCAAACATCTCGATCAGTCCAATTGAGCTCGACTTCGATCAATCATGATTTATAGTTCCCTGTTGATACCACATTCATCTACTTTGTGGAGTTTGAATGAACTGCCTGCCTATCTGACAGTCAAATGTAGAATATTTCAAGAAAATGTAAGTAATGTAACCCACCTACCAATTCGACACGATAACATAGGTCAGGTCTCTTTGTTTCTTTTCTCAATGATTCTCGAAAGCGATCAACAAGTTTATTGAAGGAGGCGTAATTGAAACAATGTTGTGAACATAAATGGGATAAGCGACTATTATTTCGCAGTGTTATCGTTCCTTAACGACTTGACCCTTGAACTATGTTTCGTAGACCCATCTTGCTTTCTTTGATTTTCAAAGAAATGTAGGTGACTTTTGAGAGCCTATGGGTCAGTCATCACTGGTGACTATTAATACATGATTAGGGCTTGTTGTATAGTGGATATAAATTGAGTATCTTGTTCAAGTGTTCAAGAGCGTCCAAAGGATACAATTTCCAAAAATTCCAAGGCCTTGACCGTTTTCGTCGCATGTTTACGACACACATCACGAAAATTTCATTGGATACTTGCCAAATAGTATATAGTATTTATATTTTCTTGGAATAGTATTTTCATGTTTTCCGCGTTCACTTGTTGATTACGCCTGTAAGAAAGGTGAAAGCTAACAGAAGTGTCTCTCAGTTCTATCATGTATCTATCTAAATATGAATTTATAACTGTTAATGTGTAAGTGAATGAAGTTTGACAAATTAATTATTGACATTAGAATTATTATTGACATTTATATTAAATTTAATTGTAGTATTGATTATTTTAAGAATTTTTGGTTTTTAGCGTTTTTATATTATTTTTTTAGTTTTATTTTGATGTAATATTCCACACAAAGATATTGTTATGAATAAAGAATTGAATTGAATTGAATATGTATATAAAACTCAAAGGTGACTGATTGACTAACTGTCTGACATAGTGATCTATCAACGCACAGCCCAAATCACTGGATGGATCGGGCTGAAATTTTGCATGCAGGTAGATGTTGTGACGTAGGCATCAGCTAAGAAAGGGTTTTGATAAATTCTTCCCCTAAGGGGATAAAATGGAGGATTAAACTTTGTCATTTTGGAACCTATCGGGCATACTATGAGGTAGGCATCGCCAAAGAAAGGATTTTGATAAATTCCTTAGGGGTAAGGGCTTAAAATAGGGGTTGCAAGTTTGTATGAAACTGGGTGACAAGAAACTAAAAGCCACGGAGGAAGTCGCGAGCGGCCTCTAATAACAAATGTTTGGTTAAACGCATAATAGTGAATGATCAGCGCCACGCGCCCCCATCGCTCGGATGAAGACTGGCTTGGGCAGACTTCCTGCGCGAGCGCAGCCGACCATTGGCTTATTGATTAATTCGTTTTCGGTCTTTGCACGCGGTTGTTTGAAAGGCACGGCTAAAACAATCATAATTTTGCTGGCCAGTCAACTCAAAAAGCCTGGATAGACCTTTACATATTGAAAGTATAGGATAACTTTCTTCCTCTTTTTGCCGAGTGCACTAAAGCTTGCCACCAAATCCTCTTGACTCTACCAGACAGATGCCAATCACGTTGCGTGTCCTTAAAGTAAATTGTTGCCAGGGGCGTTTAGCTTGAAAGAATATCCAGATGAATGTCTGTGTCTATTTTATTTAAAAAAAACTGAAAATTTAATTAGAAAAGACAACCTAAATGGAGTATCAATTACCTCATCTGGAGCACAGTCACACACAGTAGCTCCTCTGACTGTAGTAGCTACGAGATAACGTTTGAAGGGATGTATGGTGTCAATGATTAGTTTCCTCTATCGCGGTTGATTAGCCGGCTGCTGTACCATGTGGCGCTGACGTTTATGCCCATAATTAACGACTATATATTATATTGGTACACACGACTTCACATCAAGCTACTCATTTTCGTTGCAAAATCACCCTTATTACGTAAGCATAAGATACCGCAGTGATTAACTTGACGTGTAGCCGTGCGTACTACTACATAGGTAGCGTGCACCATAACCACACACTCAAGACGCATCCTGTACTCATTACATCATCGTGCACTTTCTTAATATGGGTAAAACCCATTGCTTATTGCGCCAGAATCGCTTAATGTCTTATAGCAACAACATTTTTAAAAACTCTACCTAACCTCCTGTTTGATAAGTATCTCGGGGCCTTTATTGCATAGTTAATGGGAAAAATTGCTATCACAATCGTTTGTTCACTGTATAGAAATGATAGAAGAATTCACTTGACTTATCGATGACAATTGTCAGTTCATGTCATACAAAAACGATAAACAAGCAAAAACTATCGACTTTGCCTGTAACTTTGTGTCTTGGGCCGCATTCGCCTAAGATCCATAAAAATATCAATTGTATCTGTGATTTGCGGCTCAATAAGTTAATGGCGTTTAACGACTTTAAGAAGCCCGATTCAGATCGAACAAGAACACTTGGGTGGTTTTTTCAACGCGCACATGTTAGACTTACAGAGACTTGTATCTGACAACACCGGACGACCTCTCAGTTATCTGATTCGATGTGTTTCAAATGCGTTGATTGAGAGATAGTCCCAGTGGACCCAGAAGCGAGGGGAGCGTGTTTGGACCGCGTTTTCGCGCGACCGTGAACCCTGCGCGCGCGCACCCAAGGTCCCGAACACAGAAAGAGAAATAACCTAGAAAAAGCATGATCGCTGATTTGTACGAGAACCAGTGTAACCATACTCACACATGTACGTTAAGTTACAACTAAGAACCCTCGCTGATTTGATTGGTCAATCGTAGTGGTTACAAATGAGCTTATAGCATAAAGCCAGTAATGCATCTTAGCCTTATTTCTAGTAAGTTACGAATCTAAACGAGATTTTTTTGACAAATATGTCTCCTGCTTACCGTCATAAAACTGACAATATTTCTTTACTTCGCCATCACGCTCAAAAAGCAAACACGCTCATCAAGTGCGTCTACGAGAGCGCAGCTAGTTATATTCGCGCCCTGGCCACTACGTCTTGTATACTTACGCAGTAAGTAGTTTCCTTGTTCTGTGGTCGCGAGCACTCGCCCGCGGGGGACGTGGGAACACACTGACATGATCGGCTAGAGCCAGCCTTCTAGGGTACCGTGTTCTAGGGTTCATGGCTTTTCTTCATTGCCACAATGCGTTGAGATCTAAAAGCATGTAAGCCACGACACGAATTTCGCTATTTGATCTTTCTTTGATTGCCACAACGCGTCGTGCGCGTTTTCATTAGAGCCATAACACGAATTTCGCTATGTGGATGTTTTACTGTGACCAGAACGCGTTGTGAGCTATTTTTCCGCTCAATGAGCGTTTTGACGTGACAACGTCTTATAAATTGGTTTGCCGGGTGACACTTCAAGAAACTGCGTTACGCTGCTCCGCTCACGTTCCGCGCTCACAATGAGAGCGAGTGAGAGGCACGCGTCCCTTCGACTCGGGCATGGTTAGCCCGCCTAAGAGCGAGTGAGACAGACATAAAAAGTGAAAGGCACGCGTCCCTTCCACTCGAGCACAGTTAACCCGCCTAAGAGCGAGAGAGACAGAACGAGAGAGAGAGAGTGAGAGAGATAGGCATACACACCGGTTCATGTTATACGAATGAATATTCACATTAAAATTATTTTACCACTCAAAGTCGTTGTCACGTAAAACTTTCGCCCGTATACCGTTTTTACAGGCAACCAATTTTTTTCGATCTTTGATCTTTCTGTTACGATCTGAAGCAGTAATTCCAAACATTTTGTTCATATTTCCGACGAGAGCCAGCGTGTTCGCTCGCACGATCATGTTTGTAAGAGTGACAGATGGCTACATCTGAAACTACGGACGACGGCAGGGCTAAATAAAGAAATGAGTAATTTCACATTGTAAAGAAAATTGCATTGTTTATGCTAAAAAATTAAGTAACTTAATAAATGACTACATTTTACATACCTAATGTTTTGATAGATCGTAACGACTTTTGACCGATTGCTGCGGGCAGGATTATCAACGAATTTTGTGCATTAAGAAATCACATTTTATGCCTCTACATAATCAAGATCTAAAAATCTATATTAGATTCCTTTTCGGCCTTTAGAAAACGAGAGATTTTCTATAAACTTTCGCATGGAATGTGTTTTTACATACGCTCGGTGCGATTTACATCCATGGTTGACAGACGTGTTTTGTTTGTCTCTCGCTCTGGTTTAGACTCGAAGTTTTGGTTTTTGCATGTTCAGTTAGTTGTTTTATCCAGATGTTTGTGCGCTCGTTTTGTTAATTTTTTATGAAATTTAATTTCTCAGTAAATGAATTATACCGTATATACAACCATTTTTATAAACAGACTAAAATATAGTGATTAAGATAATATATGAATAAATGAAGTAATGAAATATTTATTTGCACAAAACATGGTAAAAATAGTGACATCACAAATAGATATAAGGTCAGCATGTTTTGTTTTGTCAGACATGCAAATATAAATAGATGTGGTTTACAATTAGATCATTAGATCCTACTACTATTATAAAGGCGAAAGTTTGTAAGTATGGATGTATGGATGTATGGATGTATGGATGTATGGATGTTTGTTACTCTTTCACGTAAAAACTACTGAATGGATTTGAATGAAACTTTACCACAATATAGCTTATACATCAGAATAACATATAGGCTACAATTCATAAAGAATTTTTAAGATAAAGGCTTTCCACGCGGACGAAGTCGCGGGCGGCCACTAGTATAAAATATAATAGTAATAAACCCTTGAATTACGATGTCGACTCACACTTGTCCGGTTTTAACAAACGGACCAATTAGTCTTCCTAGGAACATTGAATACCTCTTCGCGCGCAGCCGGTTTGCAGCCAGCGAGACTCAGTCGTTATTGCGGACACTAATTAGAGGCTCTGCTATCACATGAGTAGTTTTCTACTCATGTGCTGCTATTGAGCAATGTCTTAAAGTTTTTTGTGTGGATTCACCAAAAAAGCTGATGGCGCCGACGCTTTCACAAAAGCTGTGTACATTATTATCTGGCATTTCGTTCCTGAAAACCTGACTACAGATACGTTTATTGGCGTAGCCTCGTTTGGGAGCCCCTGGTAACTTGTGTTATCCATACTTCCATACTATATAGTATATCTTCTCTATATATATAAAATTCTCGTGTCACAATGTTTGTTCCCATACTCCTCCGAAACGGCTTGACCGATTCTCATGAAATTTTGTGAGCATTTGAGTAGGTCTGAGAATCGGGCAACATCTATTTTTCATACCCCTTAGTGATAAGGGTTGTCCACCTTAAACATTTATATGGCAAAACAACGTTTGCCGGGACAGCTAGTATACTATATAAAATATTATAAATGTGTGTTACTCAATCACGCCAAAACTACTGAACCAATTTGCATAAAATTTGGTATGGAAATATTTTGATACTCGAGAAAGGACATATGCTACTTTTTACCGCGAGAAATGATGCATTCAAATACAAATATCTTTATCTATTATATATATATATATATATATATATATATATAAATGAAACCCGTTTCCCTTGGTCACGGCATCACGCGTGAATGGCTGGACCGATATCACTAATTCTTTTTTTGTTGTATTTGTTATTATTGGGAGAAGGTTCTTACGGAAAAAAATATTAAGAAAATCTCTCAGAAATATTAAAAAATATACAATTAATTTTGCATATTTTAAAAAACGCGCGTAACTAATGTCAATGTCATTCGATGACATTGTTCAATCATTGCAACGCTAAGGCGGTACGAAGTTCGCCGGATCAGCTAGTTCATAATAACATTCCCATGGAAAAATTCAGGTACTACTGAACAGATTAAAATGAAACTTGGTAAGAAATTAGTTTGAGAATTAAGAAAGGACATGAGTTACTTTTGGTCGAGGGAAAAAAACGGAATGCGTTTTTTTTTGGAAATGGGAAAAATACTTTCACTCCTAAATTACCAAATATTTGAATAATGTTTGGATAAAATTGGTATTACGGGAAAACAAAGCATTCCAAAAAACTACCTAACGCGGACGAAATCGCGGGTAAAAAGTTTCTCCTTACATTTTTATTTTACATTTCTTTAAAGAAGATATTTCATCTGCACTGGTGTTTAATAAAGATACTTTTATTTCACAACTGCTTTGTATCTGGCAGGACTTTAACCCTTTAACGGGCAGAATTTTTTTTGTTAGATATCAATATTTTTGATATGACGTTTCGTTAAGGACCTTTTATAGATGCTGAAAATTGAAAAATTGACTAGTTGTGTCTTACGGTTTTACCTGCAGGCCGTGGTTACATATGTAACCGAGGCCATTTAGGGAATAAGTTAAGTGGTTACATATGTAACCGAGACCATTTAGGGAATAAGTTAAGTGGTTACATATGTGACTATGACCGTTTAGGGCCTAACTTAATTCCCCATAGGAATGCCTAACCTTTAGGTATTCCTGTGGGCAATTAGTAAGTGCTTATGATAAAATGTACGTCATTTTTTAAATATTTCTTTTAGACATCTAAAACAAACAAAATAAATTGTAATGTGGTCAAAACTTTGCACAAGTATTACCTAAAGTGTAGTACTTTTATAATGTAAAACCTCGTCATACAAAAAACCTGACTTTGGTGTTCAATAACATCTTTACCCGAAAACCTCAACTTATTGTTATGTTATTTTCGTAAAATATATTTATTTATCTTACTAATAACAACTAACAAACTTTTCAATTCATACAAAAAGTAAATTTTTGTTTCAATTGAAAAAAAGAATCAAAAACTAACCTCAAAATTAACGAAACGTGCTCTTCATATTTAACTCGTTATAAAACTTTGTCACACAAAGCTACATGCAAGAATTATATATCAAATTACTGGAAAAATAATAAATAAACTATTTACATACCTTATTTTATTCAAATATCACAATTTTCTACAAAAAACAATTAAAAAGCAGGAGAACATAGTCCACGTGCACATCGCAAACTCTGAATGGACAGAAGGCACAAACGTAACCACAAATATTTAGCGCCATTGCAAATAGTTCGAAACAACTTCACACCTGTGGGTACGATTGTGTGTTACGCCCGTTCAAGGACTACGCGAAAAACATATAAGGGTCATTTTATATAGAAAGGTTTAGATAAAATCAACCTTACAGTCAGATGTGTCATGTGGTTACAGCCGCTATACTAGTTTTGCTTATGCCCTATAAAGGGTTAAACAAAATAAGGTACACTTCATATAACAGGAGTTTAGGAGTCGAGAAATTAAGCACACTTTAGGTACACTACACATCAATAAGATTTGGTACGCAGCCACAGCATGAGAACCTAGTTTGTCCTAAAAATAGTGCATTGTTAGATTAAATGCATTCTAACAAGTGAAAGGGAAACCAAATTAATGTACTTTGCATTACTTGTGCTACATACAAACATGAATAATAATAATAATAGTCCTCCTGGCCGATTTCGACCACGGCGGCCAATCTCAATAGAGATCAACCAACTACACAGGAGATAGTTAAGTACAAATGTGAGCGCAATACACAAGTTGGTTGACTGCCTCGTTGGTGTATTGGCAAAGTTTTTGGCTTACATCCGAGAGGTCCTGGGTTCGAATCCCAGGTCGAGCCAAAAAATTGTTTCTGTGATTTTCTGTCATGAATTTCTCAAAAACAGCTCGGAGTCGGGAAGTTGGTGGTGTTACACCCCCGTGCCTCGGAAAGCACGTGAAGCTGTTGGTCCAGCGCCTGATCTCTCTCCGGTCATGTCGGATTGCCGTCTCACCGAACTTTGAGAGTGATGGAACAGTGAGAGCACTTGTGTATTATATTACAAACATGAATACGTACTGTCTTGTCTTTTGTAGCGCTACGGTGAGGCCGCGCCGCTCTGACCCGCGATAACTTATCTCCGTTCCAAGCCCAACTATCTCTAGACAGTTGCATTGAACACAACAATGATCGACATTCTCCGGTTACCTACCCGATTTCCCAATGACAGTAAGCCCTTTTTAATTACACTACCTAAACATCTAGGATGGCTTTGTAATGGACGACACAGTAAAAATTAAACCTTTAATCACTTGCACGAAAATAAGAGTTTCATTGCTCGTCTCGTAAAAAAAAAATGTACATATTAAAAGTCCGAAGTCCTACAGAGTCCGAAGCTTACTCTCCATCTCCGTAAACTACATCCATTTACATACGTTTTTTTACTCCGAAGTCAGGACTTAGGGTATCGGAGATACGTTCATATAGTACAATTTTGTCTTCTACGACTATTATCTTTGATAAGACTACGTAAATAATTTTCTAAACAAGAAATCCAGCTTACGGACCCTTCTACAAAATTCTAAAGGATCGAATTAACAGCTTAACCATAAAGTCTTCTGTATGATATTTAGAAAAAGTTACAAAGAATGAAAAAATGCATTTTATCATTTATATTAAACTATCCAGACATTTGACCACCATCTCAAGTGAGATGGTAAGTGACTTAATTACACAGACAAGCAAAAAAAAAAAATGTTTTGTATCTAAGGTCGATAAAGATTGTAAAATATATTTTCTTCTGACATTTTAACTCGTCAGCACTATTTTATTTTTGGCGATATTTTTAGTAAATATACATTATTATAACAATAGCATCGATAAAGTTTGTGTTACTATTTCATTAATAATAATATACAGCAACATCTCATACATTGATCTGACTCCGTGGTAAGTAGCTTAAGCACTTGTGTTAGTACAAACAGACATGTTGATGCACACAAATGTTTGTGCAGTGCGGGGATCGAACCCACGACCTATTGGTTAATAGTCAACTTCCTGACCATTACACCAAAGTGAATTCATTATGGCTAGTACGCCCGGATGTTGTGTTTACGATCATGATAGATATTGCAATATTTTTGGTAAATACATACTGAGGAATTAGCGTAAATAAATTACTAACACTGAGTTATTTGTATTTTGGTTACTTCGGTATTGAATTTTGACTGCAAGACAAAGTGTGGGGGGGTCTCATAGTGTATGTTAAGTGCGTGTTGAACATTTGCGACAGTGGGTGAAAGGGACACGGGAAGTCTTTGTTAAGTTTATTGACAGAAATGGGAAATGTTCCCAGTTTATTCAACAGAAATATCCTTATTGTATAGTACTGAAAACTAAAGACACCACTTATTTTGAGGCTTCTATGAATGAACTAGAAACCGAATTTCCTCGGAAATCAAGGCTGACAACTATGTAATATTAGTAGAAGAAATGCTACTTCGTTTCAAAGAATTAGGCTGTAATATGAGTATAAAGTACATCTCAACAGGCGTGTGGATAAATTCGAACACAATTTAGGAGATCTAAGCGAAGAAAAAGGTGATCGTTTTCACCAAGACATAAAAACAGTGGAGAGTAGATACCAAGGAAGGACGTCCCACCTTCCTTGGTATCTACTCTACTACTCCATTCATAATATGATGGCCGACTTGCTGGGGAATCATGCGACATTGCCCAAGTCAGTTTCATTCTAGGAAATCACTCAAAAGGCAATTCCTTGATGTTTAATGCCAAGTAACTTTTTTTTGATTGGATTGTTTCATCTCGTGAACTAAAGTGGATGGTAACATTTATGATTTAACCATATCCTTAAAATCAGGGTTTAAATCCCCGACATCAAAATCGCTGTAGTCCTGTGTTATCATATCAATCTCTATTGTGGGGTGAGCACGAACAACTATCATAACGTATTTTTAGCGCTTACCTATCGTTAACTTGTCAATTTATATGGAGAAACTGTCAGTTTCTGACGTTTGTAAGACACGAATACGTCACCATAATGTTTGTGCTCACCCCACTGGAAAAATAGTTCATTCCGTATTAAAGCGGCTTGAACTAAAGTGTCAAGGAAATTAATCCGCAATGTTTTCTATCGAATTAAGTTGTTATCAACAATAATGTTTTACGACAAACTAATTAATGAACATAAATCACGCTTATCGCTGGCAATTATACCTACTCGTAGCGTGAATTTGACTAAATTGGTAGATTACAATTATTTTATCGCGTCCATTTTTTAATTTTATCTTTGCATTTATTGAAGTCCGCCTCTGAGGAGAAGTAATTTAAAACTATTCATTTCACCTCTAGTCAACTGACTTTTAATGCAATGTCCGGTTAATTTCTCGAAAAATAAACAAATTCACTCATTAAACACTCTGTTTCCTTATCTTAACTTTTGAAGGTTTGTTATTAATTGAATAAAGCAAATAAATCTTTATTCATTATTTACTTGGCTGCTTCTACAAAAATATGTAAAAATTATTATCAGTAATGCACAACCAAGACTCTACCTAAGGTGCTTACTAGCTAGTTGTTTGTGTGCATGTTTAAGAATGGTCTGAAGTAGCTCTTTACATCCTTTGTGGCTCTGTCTGCAGACCTTCTGCTCTTCAGCTTATATACCGTACTGTTCGATATGTCTATTAATTCTAAATGTTAAGCATGAAATGATAATTTTATATAGTGTACAAAGGCACGTTATTAGCCTGTACTGTGTGGGGTCAGATGAACTCAGATGTATCAGAACTTTTTGGCATCAGTTGTGTAATGTGTTTGACGATCGCTTTTGTGTAATGGTTAAGAAGTTTACTATTAACCAAGGGGTCGCGGTTTCGATCCCCGCACAGTACAAACATTTGTGTGCATGAACATGTCTGCTTGTACCCCCATGAACATGTTTGATGTACTGGTCTGGGTGTTACATGTGTTTATTTAAGTTCATTTGTAATACAACTGTTGATTCTGATATCTCTAACACAAGTGCTTATGCTACTTATCACGGAGTCAGATCTATGTTTGTGATGTTGTTGTTTGTATTTTTTTATATAATTGACTTTAAAAAGGGTAGGTGGTCTTCTTGGTCTTAGTTTCCTGATTCATGCCATGGCTCTAGTGCGCGAGCACCCTTACCTCGTTGCGCATGCAGCGCGCATGCGCAGGCGTGCGTATGCTAACGCCTCCCGCGCGCTAATCTTTAACTAATCGAGTTTGTTCATGCAGATAGCGTAGCGCGCACGCATCGGCCGTGCTTTGTGCTTTATATATATATATATATATCTATTTGTTGACCGCTAACAGATGACTATTGTCTGATGATAAAAAAGGTTATATGTGGTTTCCCACGTTGAAATGGTTAACCGCCAGGGCACCTTAGACTTTCTGTCGCAGAGCGTGTCGTCAACCAATAGTTACTCGCCTTACTGGCAATGTGTATTAAAAACCATTTAATAGGCTTATTACTTTACTATTTGACTGTTTTCTGAAAGTTTGCGTTTGCTCTACTCGTATCATTATATGAATACTTTGAATAGGTACGTTAAGTTATGAAATCCGACATATTCTTTCAATTCGTTATCCCAAAGGAAGCGCAAAGCCTTAAATGAATTTGAATAGTATTAAGATTTGACACGACACGTGCGTCTTCTATATTTGGCATCATTATCATCCATACAGAGACCCATTCAAAGGGCACTTACTTATCCCAAAATAGAAACTTGGTCATCAAAGTAACTATATCGATAGGCTTCTAGAAGAATGCGCCAATCAACGTTAAGGGCAATATCGCTTTTTTAAACACCTCTTATTGGGCGGTAGGTATTCGGTCAATAATAAATAAATAATAAATAATAAATATTTCACAACAATCACACCAATTCTCTAGTCCCAAAGTAAGCTACGAGGCTTGTGTTATGGGTACTAGACAACGGATAAACATACTTAAATACTTTTTTTTTTTTTTGTAAATAAATACATATTATGTATACATAGAAAACACCCAGACCAGTACAAACACACATGTTCATGCACACTTATGCTTGTACTGTGCGGGAATCGAACCCGCGACCCTTGGTTTAGAAGTCCGACATGCGGACCACTGCACCAAGCGGTCAATGGATCCTTATACAAAACATATCACTGACAATTTTTTCTTCATCCTTCCCAGGTATACCGGGTGAGGAAGCAACAAACTCGGAATACGACGCGACGGGCTCCAACGCGGGCGTGACGAACTGCGCCTCGGACGAGTTTCGATGCGCGGACGCGTCACGCTGCGTGCCCGCCGCGTGGCGCTGCGACCTGCGCGCGCAGTGCCCCGATGCATCTGACGAGATTGACTGTAGTAAGTGTTCTGTTCCTGTTTCTCCCTCCTTCCCAGGTATAACGGGCGAGGAAGCAACAAAATCGGAGTACTACGCGGCGAGCTACGTCGCGGACGAGTTCGAGTGCGCGGAAGCGTCGCGCTGCGTGCCCGCGGCGAGGCGCAGTGACTTGCGCGCGCAGTGCTCCCATTCTTAACTAAATCCAGTTTCTGTCACCTAGACTGTAGGAGATGGAAAGAAGTCCCGTCTGTTAGGTCTATAACGTCAGGAAAAAAACTAACTGCTGATGATGAGTGATGACTGCACCAGGACACTCATCATCTCCGTCTATCTAAGTAAATATTGTTAGGCGAGGCCAGGGCTCTAGGGAGGTAGTGTCTTGGGGTAAAATAGACATCTACGCTCACTAGGGGGTTAGTGTTCTTCATGACGTTATAGACTTAACAGTCGGGACTTCTTCTCGTCTCCTAAATCGTCGAGACGGATCTGTCCGATTTATTCGCGTCCCGTACACAGACAGCATGATAACGATGACCATCTGCCAAATTTATCCAAGGGTACTAATACTGATTATTTATACAAATAGGATTCAATGTGTTCTTTTCTTTCAGCATGGAACACAACATGCGGTCCAGGGCAGTTCCGCTGCGCGCTGAGCGGCCTCTGCATCGCGGAGAGCTGGCGCTGCGACGGCGACGTGGACTGCGGGCCCTCAGACGCGTCCGACGAGGACGTGTTCATGTGTAAGTCTTGGCGGAGTTTTATGGGCCACAGCCAACCCTGCCAGCCCACAGGCTAGGCAAGGCTCGAGCGGTGAATAGTCTCCACCTACAGATGGCAAAACACCCCAATAAAAATCAAAATAAAATCATAAAATCAATTTATTTCTGTAAGTAGGCTAACAACTAGCACTTTTACACGTCCTAATATAACATATAAATTAACCCTACCACCGCTTCGAGACAATTTGGGCCAGTGCTGAGAAGAAGCGGCGCAAGAAACTCAGTCACTATTGTCATTGCCTCTTTTCAAAATTGATTTACAATAATTGTAATTGTTTACATTTAAACATTTCCCCCTTAAGAGACAATGGCCCCTGGGCCACCAACTTCCGTGGGCTACCTGGAAATTCCAACAGGCTCCGTGCAGGCGTTGGAAGGTGTGGCGAGAATCGGATAAAGTGGGGTTTTTCCAGCACGACAAATGTGGTTGTGTTGAGCCACTTTTTATTGTGCCCCAGCCTCCCTGTTTTTATACGTTTTATATCATGTTCTCGCACTTGGACGGTATTTCGAACGCGTGTTTCGGCAGAGCACTAGACACTCATAGTTGCATGTTTAGCTTAGACGTTGTCCTTTGTGACTGAGCGACGCAACGCGACAAGTGCGACTATTAAGCCAGGGCCGTAGTTGTCAGTTACTTGTAGCGGCGACAGATTGCCGCATGTGTGCGCTGGTGGTAAGAGACATGAACACGCGCGTGTACGCGCTGAAGACACGAGTTTTAAGAATTACATGTGGGCTTATGTCTCACAACTGGATACGAATCGTGTTCGAATAACATTTGAAAATCGTAACACGCGCGTCTACCGCACGTTCGAAATAGTACAGGTGCTGAGGCAATAACTGGTACAATTTTTACAAGCATAGTACTTGTTATTGCAGGCAACAAGGACTTCAAGTGCCCGGGCAACTTTGCTCGCTGCGCGGGGCCTCACGAGGGCCGCTTCGAGTGCGTGCCCGTGTCCCACTTCTGCGACGCGCAGCGCCACTGCCGGGACGCGTCCGACGAGTGGGACATCTGCGACAACTGTACGTATTGCGGGAGAACTGTACGTATAACGGGACAACTGTGCGTATAGCGGGACAACTGTGCGTATAACGGGACAACTGTACGTATTGTGGGACAACTGTACGTATAACAGGACAACTATGCGTATAGCGGGGCAACTGTGCGTATTGCGAGACAACTGTACGTATAGCGGGACACTGTGCGTATAGCGGGACAACTGTACGTAGAGCGAACGGGCCTTGGGGGCAGCCAATGGCTACTTCTACCACGTTGATCAGTGTAGATCCTCAGATAATTTTGTAACCCAATCTACACTGACTTTGGATCTGCACACATTGGATATTTGCAAGTCCCTGTTTGAAAGTCAAGTGAAATTTGAAGATTTACGCTTTTGCGGTTACACGGTCTCTTGTAATTTAAGGCCCCGTTCACCAGGCATTGTCCTGCGCGTTTTTGCAGTATACGTCTTAACCTCACTGTAAACTTATGAATTTGACGTCACGGTGACAGTGACGTTAAAACGTATACTGCAAAAAGACGTGCAGGACAATGCCGTGTGAACGAGGCCTTACACGAGAAAATGCTGTATCATTTTCAATACAAGGGGTGGGGTAATATTTTTTTACAACTACAACAAGTATTTGTACCTATCTTCGTAAAATGGTCATGCTGAGCGAACCAGTGATTGCAAAGCCTCAAAACTCACTATGTTACTAACATTCGACATAGCTTTCGGTGTCTATGTGCTGACCACAAATATTGTATGTTACAGTCACATCAGCTTCGTGCGCGGGCCTGAACTGCGCGCTGGGCTGCCGGCCCACGCACGAGGGGCTGGCGTGCTACTGCCGTGACGGGTACGAGCCGCGAGACGGGAAATGTGTCGGTGAGTCATCCATCAGCTACCAGCTCTGCGAATTCCATGATTCCATGACTTATCTTTAGCATCTAGTTAGGAAAGCTGCCACCGAGGATAAAGCTAAAACCAGCCCGCCTATTCACTATTCCTATACAATAAAAAATTAATAATAAAAAAACAAAAAAATATATTTCAACACGAAAAGGTAAAGAAATCGCTAACGGATGACTGGACAGCAATTTCTTTAACGTTTCATTTAAAAATATTTTACGAAATAATATGCTTAGTGTAGTCAAAATCACTTCGCACGTGTGTAGTTTATGACTTACGCTAGCTAGCGTAGCGCTGCGTGAGGGAAAAGCATCTTTAAGGTGCATACCAACAGCTGGAATCGATCGCCGTTGCCGAGCTACGATTATTTAGACGACCACTTTGGTGTAATGGTCAAGAAGTTGACTATTAACCAAGAGGTCGTGGGCTTAATCCCCGCACTGTACAAACATTTGTGTGCTGGTAGCGTACCACCACATTTATTTAATAAAATTCTTTAGGTAATTTAACTTAAACATTTAGCATTATATAAAAAACTTAAAATCATAATATTTATTGTTTACATTCATTTGCATACCTAAACTGTAATCCTAACTTAATCCTAAACCTTAACTAAATATCTAAATTACTATTTACAATACTGATTTAATACATATTAGAGATTTCGACGCCGAGCTTATCGCTCCGCGCGTTATCTATCAAACCGGCCGGAGTACGGCCGAGCGCCGGCGACTTCTGCCGAGTAGTTCCGAGCGCCCGCGAGCTGTGGAATGTGCGCCCGCGCGATAGTCAGATCTATGCTCGAGTGATAAACGGTTCTTGACAACAGCTGATCGCGCGCGGCTAATATTATAACGCAATTCGTTTATGTTTTATGTTTTCTTCGTATGTAAAACCGTTCGTCCTACTCCTTCTATATTTTTGTTGTGTTGTAAGACTTCCTGTGACGTTTGTGAAATGAAATAAACAATAACTGTTATATTGTGTTTCGTGATTCAACCAATCCCGTGACGTCAACACACTTACACATCCACACTGGTGACCTAACAACGTTGGACACACGATGGCGAACGCTGACGAACCGATGCAGCCGAACATTGCTCCACCTGAAGAGGTTTTCAAAGTTGGTGTGCGAGTACCCCCATTCTGGCCCGAAAAACCGCAAATTTGGTTCGCGCAGCTTGAAGGCCAGTTCCAGATATCTGGTGTAACAGCCGACTCCACCAAATTCTACTACGTGATCGGCCAGCTTGATCAGCAGTACGCAGCTGAGGTGGAGGACATCATCACCAACCCACCCACCACCAATAAGTACGAGCGACTCAAGGCCGAACTCACCAAACGGCTTTCGGCTTCTAGGGAGCGTAAGGTGAAACAGCTTCTTGTCCACGAAGAACTTGGTGATCGCAAACCGTCCCAGTTCCTTCGTCACCTTCAGCATCTAGCCGGCCCCGGCGTCCCTGAAGACTTCTTGCGGACCATCTGGACCAGTCGATTGCCTTCCTCCACGCAGACCATCATCGCGTCTCAGGCGTCAATGCCGGTTGAGGATCTAGCAGACCTCGCCGACAGGATCCACGATGTCGTGCCATCCAGACCCAATGTGGCAGCCATGTCTGTAGCAACCACATCCAGTGGCGGCATGCTAGATACCCTGGTGCAGCAAGTTGCAGCTCTGACCAGGCAGGTCGAAGCCCTCACCACCACCCAAACCCGGAATTCGCGCCAGAGGTCAAGGACCCCACATCGTTCCCGGGACCGTTCCAGGTCTAGCCGATCCCAGTCCAGCTACAGGAGGTACCCGATATGCTGGTACCATGCTAAGCATGGACCGGAAGCCAGAAAGTGCACGAAACCGTGCGACTACAAAGCGGGAAACGCACCGGGCGGTCGGTAATGGCGACTAACGCCCGCCCTAGCACCGGTCGCTTGTTTGTCACGGACCAGCGGACGAAGATGCAGTTTTTAGTGGACACTGGAAGTGACCTATGTGTTTTCACCCGGTCAGCATTAAAGGAGCGACGTCAACCGACGAACTATGAACTGTGTGCGGCAAATGGTTCGACAATCCGGACTTACGGCTATGTGCATTTAGTTTTAAATTTAGGGTTGCGCCGCGACTTTACTTGGCAATTTCTTGTAGCCGATGTGACGAAGCCAATAATAGGCGTTGATTTTTTATCTTTTTACAATTTAGCAGTAGATTGTCGTCACCAACGCCTCATTGACAGTAGCACTACCCTCGTCACCCCTGCTTTACCTGCATTCTCGACCGATGCAATTTCATCCATTAAAGTCGTTACTGGAACCTCTGCATACCACGATATTTTACGAGACTATCCTGACATCACTCGTCCATCAGGTATACATAGGGCACCGGTTCACAACACGGTGCATCATATCCGCACCACTCCTGGCCCACCCGTTAGCAGTACCCCGCGTCGTCTTGCACCAGACAAATTAAAAATTGCCAAGGAGGAGTTTGACTCGATGCTGAAGAACGGCACCGCCAAACCCTCCGAATCCCCCTGGTCTTCTCCACTTCACCTGGCTTCCAAAAAAGATAGTGGATGGCGTCCCTGTGGTGACTACAGGATGCTGAACGCCAGAACCATTCCCGACAGGTACCCCATTCGCCACATCCATGACTTCTCTCACAGCCTCTCTGGATGCCAGGTCTTCTCCACCATCGATCTGGTCAAGGCATACAATCAGATCCCCGTGAACGCCGACGACATCCCGAAGACCGCCATCACCACGCCATTTGGCCTTTACGAATTCCCGTTCATGACGTTTGGACTTCGTAATGCCGGGCAGACATTCCAGCGGTTCGTTGACGAGATGCTGCGGGGACTGGATTTCTGTTATGCCTATCTGGACGATTTCCTGGTCTTTTCGAAAGACCAGACGTCTCATGAGACCCATTTACGCCAGCTGTTCTCACGACTTCAGCAGTACGGCCTCGTCATCAACACTGGTAAGTGCGTTTTTGGACAGGCCACGGTTAAGTTCTTGGGCTATAGCATCTCATCTGCTGGCTCCAAGCCCCTGCCTGAGAGAGTAGAAGCCATTCAGTCGTACCCAGCTCCGAAGACCGTGAGAGAATTGCGCAGGTTCCTGGGTATGATCAATTTTTACAGGCGTTTCATCCCAGACGCAGCCGAACACCAGGCACCCCTCCATGCCCTCCTGACTGGTTCGGTCAAGGGCTCCCACCCAGTCAATTTCACGACCGCTGAAAGCGATGCTTTTGCCAAATGCAAAGACAGTTTATGTCGAGCTGCCTTGCTGGCCCACCCAGACATCGAAGCCAAACTGGCTATCGTCACAGATGCCTCTGATTCAGCCATTGGTGGTGCATTGCAGCAGTTCAAGGACGGGTCCTGGGAACCGCTCACGTTCTTCTCGCGGAAGTTAAACGCCGCGCAGAAGAAATATTCCCCATACGACCGTGAGCTGCTTGCAGTGTACGAATCTATTAAATACTTTCGGCATATGGTCGAAGCACGGCATTTTACCGTCTATTGTGACCACAAGCCCATCTGCTACGCATTTCACAATAGAAAAGAAAATTGCTCACCAAGACAGTTCAGGCACCTGGATTACATCTCGCAGTTTACCACGGACATCAGGCACATTTCAGGCAAGGACAACGTCGTCGCTGATGCCCTTTCACGAGTTGAGGAGATCGTTCAGCCAATTGATTTGGTTCAGTTAGCTAATTGCCAACTCTCCGACCCAGAACTCCAGCAACTCCTTAGCGACTCGACGTCATTGCGCCTGAAAAAGGTAAAACTGCCGGGATCGCGCCTCGAAATGTACTGCGACGAGAGTAATGACACATGGAGACCTTACGTCACTCGTGAAATGCGTAAACAGGTTTTTGACAGCTTGCACTCACTTAGCCACCCAGGAGCTTCTTCTACCACAAAGCTGGTAACGGAGCGTTTTGTTTGGCCTGGAGTGCGAAAGGACTGCCGCGAATGGACGCGCTCATGCATCGCCTGCCAACGAGCCAAGGTAACTCGTCACGTCCATTCCCCACTCGGCACTTTCAAACTTCCACGTGCCCGCTTCACAAAGGTCCACATCGACCTCATCGGCCCCCTACCACCATCCCAAGGTTACCGTTATTGCCTCACGATCGTCGACCGTTTTACACGTTGGCCTGAGGCAATACCACTCCAGGACATAACGGCAGAGACAGTGGCAAGCGGACTTCTGCAAGGCTGGATCTCTCGATTTGGTTGTCCTACCGAGATAGTGACGGACAGAGGCCGCCAGTTTGAGTCCGCACTCTTCCAACGGCTATCTCAACTCGCTGGTTTTCATCATCGTCGCACCACCGCCTATCATCCGGCATGTAACGGCCTTGTCGAGAGGTTCCATCGACAGCTGAAGGCTGCTATCACCTGTCACGCCAATCATAACTGGGTAGAATCTCTTCCACTTGTCCTCCTGGGCATAAGAACTACCCATAAAGAGGATCTCCACGCTTCACCAGCAGAGTTGGTGTATGGAGAGACTCTTCGCCTTCCCGGAGAATTTTTCGAGCCTCAACCCAACGACGTCCCGGACTTGACCGATTTCATCACACGAATACGTCAGTTCGCACGTAAGTTGCTCCCATCTCCAGCTTCTCGTCACGTTTCTCACCGTCCAGTATTCGTTTTTAAGGATTTGGCCACCTCTCAGCATGTCTTCCTTCGAGATGATGCCTCTCATGGGTCATTCAAACCAGCCTACACTGGACCACACGAGGTACTGCAACGTGGTGCCAAAATTTTCAAAATTCTTTTAAACGGCAAACCAGTCACGGTGTCAATTGACCGTATTAAGCCCGCTTATTTCATCCCCAACCATAACCTGCGTTGTCCCGTCATGTGTAAAACTCCAGATTCCGGAGGACAAGAAAGTTCTCCTGACCCTCAGCCACACGAAAGGGTCCGAACAACTCGCTCGGGACGGAAAGTCCACTTTCCGGATTATTATCGCCCGTAACTCGGTCTCTGGAGGGGGGTGATGTAGCGTACCACCACATTTATTTAATAAAATTCTTTAGGTAATTTAACTTAAACATTTAGCATTATATAAAAAACTTAAAATCATAATATTTATTGTTTACATTCATTTGCATACCTAAACTGTAATCCTAACTTAATCCTAAACCTTAACTAAATATCTAAATTACTATTTACAATACTGATTTAATACATATTAGAGATTTCGACGCCGAGCTTATCGCTCCGCGCGTTATCTATCAAACCGGCCGGAGTACGGCCGAGCGCCGGCGACTTCTGCCGAGTAGTTCCGAGCGCCCGCGAGCTGTGGAATGTGCGCCCGCGCGATAGTCAGAACTCAGATCTATGCTCGAGTGATAAACGGTTCTTGACAACAGCTGATCGCGCGCGGCTAATATTATAACGCAATTCGTTTATGTTTTATGTTTTCTTCGTATGTAAAACCGTTCGTCCTACTCCTTCTATATTTTTGTTGTGTTGTAAGACTTCCTGTGACGTTTGTGAAATGAAATAAACAATAACTGTTATATTGTGTTTCGTGATTCAACCAATCCCGTGACGTCAACACACTTACACTTCCACATGCTTTAACATGTCTGTTTGTACTGGTCTGGGTGATAATGTATTTATGTAAGTTTATTTGTAATACCACTGTTGATTCTGATATCTGTAACAGAAGTTCTTAAGCTACTTACCACGGAGTCGGATCAATGTATGTGATGTTGTTGTATATTTAAAAAATATATATCGAGTGGC
Organism: Pyrausta despicata; assembly: GCA_963921415.1. NCBI lineage: Eukaryota > Metazoa > Arthropoda > Insecta > Lepidoptera > Crambidae > Pyrausta > Pyrausta despicata. The sequence goes on along the minus strand of OY992866.1, from coordinate 14,059,437 downwards.
GTATCGCTTGCTAACCTTATTAATTACAAGCGATCTCCGTAGCCAGATGTAATAGCGAATGTTTAATTGCAGACACGGACGAGTGCGCCACGGACGCGGCGTGCGCGCAGCGCTGCCGCAACACGGCGGGCGCGTACGCGTGCAGCTGCGCCGCCGGCTACGTGCTGCGGCCGGACCGCAGCTCCTGCGCCGCCATAAATGGTAATAATAGTCCCCCTAGCCGATTTCGACCACGGCAGCCAATCACAACTTAGATCAGCAAAATACGCAGGAGATATTATAGTGCACAAGTGTGAGCGCAATACACAGGTAATCCGACATGACCGGAGAGAGATCAGGCGCAGGACCAACGGCTAAACGTGCTTTCCTAGGGACGGGGGTGTAACACCGCCAACTTTCCGACTTCGAGCTGTTCGTGAGAAAATCATGACTGAAAATCTCAGAAACAATTTTGGCTCGACCTGGGATTCGAACCCAGGACCTCTCGGATGTAAGACAGAAACTTTGCCACCAACCAACGAGACAGTCATATAAACGGTATCAAAATATCTTGTAACAGTATCAATCGTTTTGGAATATGTATTTATCCCTTGAGTAACTCTGAGAGATGAGAGTGCTGGCCTAGTTCAATTGCTAGTCTCTATTTATCATTATTTGAATGAACTAATAAATGCCAATGAGTGCCCAGGCCACGCCTGCGACATAATTTCTTTGTCACTCGCGACTCTCAGCGTTTTAGCCGCTGCGATTGGATGACGCGGTGTCAATAGCGAGTCGCCAATAAAAAGTCAGGTGTGCCCTGGCAGCTAACTGGTGATAATAGGCCATTTACCGCTTTCCTACGATAAGAAGATATTCATCCTGTAGAAATGAGAAAGAAAGAAAAATAGAAAAGCGTTTATTTAATTGGGACATCACAAACATAAACCAAAATGACTACTGGCAGTAATTTGACCTCAACTCAAGAACAGTGGGTAAGAAATCAAATTACTCATGTCAAATACTTAAAATAGTCAGTTATTTTTCCGGCCACACGCATCACGAAATTTGAAATTATTCAAGAGAGCAAGCCTCACTTATTCCAATAACGTCAACTATTTATTCTTTCCTATACAGATCCGCCGGACGAGCCGCTATCTCTGATCGTGGTGACGGGGCGCGGCGTGCAACGCGCGTGGCTCGACGGCCGCACGACGCCGCACGACAACCGCACGGAGCTCGACGCGCTCAACGTGCGCGCCATTGACATACACTACACTAATAGGTACCGCATCCTCATCATATTCAGTTATCATTAATGCAGTTCACCACAGAGTGTCTAATGAAGTCAGACACTTTTTTGTGGGACCGAACGCTCAAGGAACGCGTCCACAGATCGGTATCAAATGCATCAGACGCATCGCAGATAACAAATTAATTTTTCACAGCGTCCACCAGCAGTGATCGGAATGCAGACGCGAGTATTAGCAGTTGGAATTGAATGTTAAAATACAAATTTTAGTTGAGTTGAATTTTTAAAAAATAAATTCTGTTACGTGCGATGCGTCTGATGCATGCGATGCCGAGTTGTGGACGCGTGTTTTAAGGTGGTGGGAAATGAAAACATGTATCTTACTAAAGCTGAAAAAGATATCAATTTTACATTCTGTAATGAGTGGCATAAATAAAAAAACCAGGCGAAACGATAAGCACACAGATTTTATTTAAATTAGGCTATAATCAACTATCAAAATACAAATTGGCAGAGTTTCGGCCTATTCAGTGGCTAAGAGGGCAAAAGTGGCTAGACTGAGCTGTCTGGCCGTTATAAGGGCTTGCTCCCACCCAAGGCGCACGGCTAGCGGAAGTTGTAGTGGGGAGCGTCAACTGGCATGGCGGTGGCTTCCTATTGGCTGGCTTGGCTTGGCTTGGCTCGGATTGGCTGGCTTGGCTTGGCTTGGCTAGGATTGGCTATGATTGGCTATGGTGGCTGAGGCTTGGCGTTACATTCGGCCGTCCTGAAACAATGATTGCTCCCGCAATGGGGAAGGGTAGTATTAGTTCTTAAGTAAAACAATGAGGTCTTCGGTTTCCAATTGCTCATCAGAGCTGCTAGCACTGTCAGACATAGGTACGGTGCTTGTATAGGGCCGCAATGAGTCTGCAGCAACTAGTCCTGTAAAAGCTTTATAGCCTTTTAAGCCTTTAATGCTCCGTATCCTATATCTGTCATTGCCAACAACCTTAGTTATGATATAGGGACCTGAAAAGAAATCATCGAGCTTGGTATTGACTTTAGCTGCACTATTTAAGGGAGCCTGTCTCCACAATACTAAATCTCCCTTTCTATAAACCCGGCTGGGCTTACGCTTTTAATCAAAATCACGCTGCATCTTTTCCCCAGCTTTCTTTAACTGGGTACTAGCTTTTCTACGCCTATCCTCAACAGAATCAGTCTCACGGTTTAAGACCTTTATCGCTACGAGGCCTAGAGCTCCTTGCAAACATTAAATCCTATGGCTTGTAAGTAGTACTAACGTTAAGTGTGTTATTTATTCTACACAAGACATCGGGCAAGCAGTTAGCCCAATAATTTGCAGCCTCACTAGGATCAGTGGCTCGCAACGCGTTAAGTATGGTTCGATTAGTACGTTCAACTTGCCCGTTAGCCCTTGGACAAGCAATAGAAGTTAATATGTGCTTCAACTGTTATCATTCGAAAACTGCCTAAAATTTCTACTCTTAAGGCTTTTCCATGGTCGCTTACTACTTTGTCTGGATACCCGAATAAGCTAAACGTCTTTTTTTATAATTCGAATTGTTTCTACTGCATTTACTGTCAGAGTGGGCTCTGCTATGACAAATTTAGAGAAAGCTTCTGTCAGGACCAACATGTACTGATAACCCTTTATGGTCTTGCAAAAAGGCCCTAAGTGATCAATGTGCACCATACGCATTGGCTCAGAAGGTTAAGGTATTGGGAAAAGTCTCCCTTCCCTTTTACCTTGATTTTCTTTGGCACGGTGTAAACAAGCATCTACATATTTGCGAATAAAGCAGGTTATTTTAGGAAACTAATACTCTTGTTTTATTAACTCTAAACATTTTTGAAAGCCTACATGTCCGATATTATCGTGGTGCATCTGTGTTATCTTCCATCGAGCCGAAAAAGGGACTTCTAGGCGATTTCCAAGTAATGTTTTACGATATAATCTGTCATTTATTAGTTCATAGTTATTAGTAATATCTGTAGAAGCACTACCACCCTTGAGTTAGTGAATGATACATTTAAGTTTCTCATCTAGATATTGCACAGTATAAAACCAGTCTGTTATTTCAAGCCGTCTAATGTTCATAGTATATACAACAGGGTCCCTACTCAGCGCGTCTACGTGTTTCATGCGATCCCCCGGCCGGTACTCAATGCTAATGTCGTAGTCTTGTATTGATAACCATCACCTAGCTATACGAGGGATAAGCTTGCGATTAGTCAAAGTTGCTCGAACCGATGTACAATCGGTGACTGCTTTTATTTATTTTCCTACAATATACACTCTGAACCTACGCAATGACTCAACAACGGCAAGAGTTTCCAGTTCATAGCTAAGGTACATACTTTCCTCTTTACTTGTAACCCTACTAAAGTACATAACGGGGCGTAATGTCTCATCGGCTTTTCGTTGTAATAATATGCCTGCAATACCTAACTTACATGCATCCGTATGTATCTCCGTAGGCAAATTAGGATCAAATAACGCAAGTAAAGGTTTTGTACAATAACAACGTTTTAACTCTTCAAAACTTTGACACTGATCACTACCCTAAACCCAAACACTGTTTTCCTTGTAAGATCGTACAAAGGACGCGCAATAACTGCAAAATTCTTTATGAATTTGCGAAAATAGCTACACAATCCCAAGAACTGTCTTATTTTATGAACGTTGGTAGGAGTAGGAAACTGTGACACGGCTGTCAATTTAGCTTGACCCGGTTGAATACAAGTAGCATCCGATAATATTTCGTGCCCCAAGTAGGTAATATTTTTTTTTGCAAAAACTCGCATTTACTCATATTAAGTTTAAGATTTTCAGATCCGAGTTTACAACGAACTTTTTCTAATACAGTGAACCCCGATGCAACGTCACAAGAAGGTAGTAAAATGTCATCAAGAAATGCTAAGACATTAAATTCGTGCGAAAATCTATTCGGGTCATCGATATGACCGGTGTGTGATAAAGTTTTCGAACTACCCCCGCAGTATTCTTTTTTTTATGGAATCAACTATTTTATTCATCAACCGCATGAAGACAGACGATGCATTTGCGAGACCAAACGGAACGCGTGTATACTTGAAGTGACCTTGAGGTGTAACAAAAGCAGTCTTATGTGTGTCTTCAGGGCTTATTTTAAGTTGGTGGTAATAAAAGCCTGCTAATTTTGAGACCTGACCATCATTTGTGGCAACGGAAATCTGTCTTTGACTGTGATGGAATTAAGCGCCCGGTAATCTACGCAAAGCCTATAATCGCCGTTCTTTTTCTTTACCGAAATTACTGGAGAAGCGAAACTGGACTCGGATTCTTTGACAATACCCGCATCTAATAGTTAGGATACTTTCGTTTTAACTTTCTCCTGCTCCCTGTGCGACATATGATAAGGTTGTCTATATATCGGCTGTGAATTTGTTAAATTTATTTTCATGTGTAATCAGTGCACCCTAGTTCGTTTGTATTACTTGCCAAACAATCATTGTAATCGGTTAATAAATTAATTAAATGATCATAAATCGTTTTTATTTAGTGGTCCTGCCTTAATTTTATTTATAAACCCCTCCTATGGTACTAATATAGGCTATGCTCGTATGTAAGACCGTTGAAACAATATTATGGCTGATGCTAATGTAATAGTATGGCGAGCTAATTATGGCTGATGGCTTGAGTGGCAATGGCAAAATACTATTGGCTTTTTTACTGACCTGTGTATCAGCAAGAGACGTGGCGTCGCAGCTGTCTGCTCTGGTCAGCACCTCGCCGCGCTGCCAGACGATCTTCCTGGTGCCAGTGTTGACGATCTTGATGTAGCCCGTTGAGCCACGCAACAGCGTAGCAGGGATGGAGTAGGATACGCTTGATAGCTCGCAGTGTTACGGCCGGGTGACCACATCGTTATCCTCGTCGTTGTCTTCTATGTAAACCTTAATGATTGATGTCCCAGGAAGGAAGCATTCTTTGCATGTAGTGACAACCTTAAATCGTTCGCGTATTTCCGTTACGTTCATACGTTTCAAAAAATCTGTGTCTTGCAGGTGAAATGCCTTGGTAGCGTCGTTCCATCCATGTATCTCACCCAGTTGGTTAATCTTTTTGAGTCACGCAGTTACTGCTGTACAATCGTCGCTATCCGAGTCAAATTCAGGTATGAGGGATGCTGCACGGTGCACCTTTATTTTGATTGCTGCGGGTACTTCTTCGTTCAGCTCACGCATGGCCTTCTGCACATCGTCCTCCAAAAGCCTTCTCAGAATCTTCCTGGCTGGTGGTGTACTTCTTCGGAATCCTCTTCTACGTTTTCGCTGCGAGTCCGTGAAGATTCAATCCATCCAGAAGGGCGAACAGACCTTCCGTTTTCAGGTATATCGGTGTGATTGCGCTTCATTGCCGAATCTTTTTATTTATCCCACTTCTGAAGTGTAATGAGTGGCATAAATAAAAAAACCAGGCGAAACGATAAGCACACAGATTTTATTTAAATTAGGCTATAATCAACTATCAAAATACAAATTGGCAGAGTTTCGGCCTATTCAGTGGCTAAGAGGGCAAAAGTGGCTAGACTGAGCTGTCTGGCCGTTATAAGGGCTTGCTCCCACCCAAGGCGCACGGCTAGCGGAAGTTGTAGTGGGGAGCGTCAACTGGCATGGCGGTGGCTTCCTATTGGCTGGCTTGGCTTGGCTTGGCTCGGATTGGCTGGCTTGGCTTGGCTTGGCTAGGATTGGCTATGATTGGCTATGGTGGCTGAGGCTTGGCGTTACAATTCTTAAAATTTCTACTAAACGACGCCAGCGCAGGAACCCAAATACATCCAATTGTGACCACATAAAAAACTAGAGCTGGAAGTCGCAGGACTTACAATACAACTCACAACGTGACACAAAAGATGCACCTGGAAACACAACACTGACACCAACAAAACACTTGACGCGTTTCGCCACTACACGTGGCATCTTCAAGAGATGTTGTCGCTTCGACAGACTACGAGCGACTGATTCCATCAACTATACATACATAATATGTATCTTACTTAATGTGTTTTACCCTTCTTATGAATATGGGTTATCCTAAGATGAATTCACAGTAAGAATATATTTATTGTACGCTCGTAGGACAATCTGCTACGTGCACCACAACATCAGCCGCTCGGGGATCGTGTGCGTGGACGCGGACGATTTCACCAACCGCACGCTGCTGCCCACGCCCGCGCTGTTTCCCAGCGTTGAGGGTAAGTAGTCGCCCAGCCCAGCTCACCCTAAACAGAGTACTCACTACAAGTAATAAATGCGTGCTCGTACGGACAGCGTAACAAAAAAAAAACACATTCAGATCATTCTACTTGACAATCCGTTGAAATCTGTTAAATTTGTTATTACGTGGTTGCATTTGAATTACGCATTATAGATAGGGGAGAGGGGGGGGGACTCCCCAAAGTTACGAAATCAATAGTTACTACGAAAACCCCTCCCCAAAGTTAGGAAAATATTGCATTTGAATTTGGGTATATTAAAGAGATTACTGTTGTCTGTTAAAAAAAAATAACCACGAAATTCAAGGCTCACGCTCCGCTGCGCTTCGCGCTCGCCTTAAATGTCTAACCTATCACGTGACCTACAGGACTTTGGCAAACTGAAGGCTTCCGACAAAATGGTGTCGTTGAGTTTCGTTCTTGCACAGTAAAACACGATATTTCATTTAAAATTAAATTAAATTATTAATCTTTTCAATAAATTACACGTAAATACACAAAATTTTTCATAGGGAGTTAATAAGGTGACACGCTTATGATTTTATGTCTCAGTTAAAACCTAATATGGAAACACTAGCTTATACATCTTAATTTCTCCCTCAGCGGTGAGCCACCTCCGAATCGACTGGATATCCAACAACTGGTACTTAGTAGACGAGCAGCGCGCCGTGCTGTACGTCTGCAACCCTGGCATGGACAGCTGCCGCATGCTGCTGGACTCTGGCCTTAGCAAGGTTCATGGCTTGGTGCTGGACCCTCTGCATGGGTAGGAATTTCATTTAAAATGTTTGATCCTGGCTAGTTAGTAGTCTTCTTCTGCAACCCTGGCATGGACAGCTGTCGGATGCTGCTGGATTCTGGCCTTAGCAAGGTGCAAGGACCCTCTGCACGGGTATGAAAAACTTGTACCTTGTTCTCTACGTGTGCAACTCTGCCCTGGACAGCTGGACAGCTTCTGGACTCTGGCCTTATCAAGGTTCATGGCTTGGCGCTGGACCATTTGCACGGGTAGGAACTTTATTTAAATTGTTTAATCCTGGCTAGTTAGTAGTCTTCTTCCTCTCTCCTTGCCTCGTTGGTGTAGTGGCAAAGTTTCTACCTTACATCCGAGAGGTCCTGGGTTCGAATCCCAGGTCGAGACAAAATTGTTTCTGAGATTTTCCGCCATGAATTTCTCAAAAACTGCTCGGAGTCGTGAAGTTGGCGGTGTTACACCCCCGTACCTCGGTGCGCACGTTAAGCCGTTGGTCCTGCGCCTGGTCTCTCTCCGGTCATGTCGGATTGCCGTCTCATCGCACTTTGAGAGTGATAGAACAGTGAGTGCACCCGTGTATTGCGCGCACACTTGTGCACTATAATATCTCCTGCGCAGTTGGCTGATCTATGTTGAGATTGGCTACTATTATTATTATTAGTAGTCTTCTTCTGCAACCCTGGCCTGGACAGCTGTCCAGCTGATGCTGCTGGACTCTGACCTTAGCAAGGTGCACGGACCCTCTGCACGGGTATGAAAATCTTGTTTATTTAGACCCCGTACTCTACGTGTGCAGCACTGCCCTGGACAGCTGCTGCAGCTGCTGGATTCTGGTCTTAGTAAGGTTCATGGCTTGGCGCTGGACCCTCAACACGGGTATGAATTACTTTATTTTTAATCAGTCAGTAAGCTCAAATGGTAGTTCGGCAGGGCACCCGCGAGGAACTGATGTCCTTTAAGACAGTTCTGCATTGAAGACTCTTGGACAGCTGTCGGATGCTGCTCGTCTCTTGTCTTAGCAAGGACACGGCTTGGCGCTGGATCCTCTACACGGGTATGAGCTTCATTTATTTAGTCCTTGTACTCTAGGTCCTGCATCCACGGCTCGGACAGCTGTCTGATGCTGCTGGACTCTAGTCCCAGGGGTTAGCGTTGGATTCTCTACATGGGTATAAACTTAATTTTACTTGCTTGCTTGCGAAACAGATTTATAGTCAAGAAGCTAAAGGAAAGCGATTCTTACCAACCGGGTGTTATCATTTATGGTTCGCGACTATCGTCAGATAGCAGACATAACCTTGATTTGTCTATGTTATCTTGGATCCAAATCTCATAAGCTATGGTTCATGTGCCGCTTACAGTGCCATCTAGCCTATGGATTGTATCAGTGCTCGCGGTTGAGCATGCACTGATAGGCATGTGTTTATGATGGCGAGGGGTAAAGGTCGCCAGTTGTGATCAATTATTTAAACCCAATGCTTGTGTTATTCCAGACTTGTCTGGAGAGACAAATGTGTTGCGACCTTCGTTGATTTCGTTTGATACGTTCTGGCATTATGGCTTAAAGTTAAGTCCATCAACATAGCGGGCTAACGTATCGCAAATCATTTTTCACTCCTGGTATCCCATGCTTTTATGATTTTTCGTGATAAGCTTGCAAACGTTGCAAACAATAGATAATATTTTGTAGTAGAAAAAAATTAACTGTCAGAGGCGAGGATCGAACCCGCATCCATGGGAATCTAGCTCGTGTGCCCATACCACTCGGCCCCCCAGACATGAGCAAAGTCTGTTGAAATTTTCCTTATGCTTAGGCTGCGTTCACTTCATCACAGTTTATAGGCCCATGGGCTAGATTCCCATGGACGTTGGTTCGATCCCCGCCTCAGATAGTGGATTTTCTCTGCTGCAAAATTATTATTCCATTAAGTTTTAAAAGCTAGTTAATATTACTTGTAATTCATCTGTCGTCAGGCAAATGTACTGGTGCGTGTGGGGCGGGTCCGCCCCGGGCATCGAGGCGGCGTCGCTGTGGGGCGGCGGGCGCGCGGCGCTGGTGCGGCTGAAGCTGGTGTACCCGGTGGCGCTGGCGCTGGAGCCGGCGGCCGCGCGGCTGCACTGGGCCGACGCCTACCTCGACACGCTGGACACCGCCGCGCTGGCAGCCCCCGCGCCCCCCGCGCCCGCCGCGCCCCCCGCCGCCCGCACCCGCCGCACGCGCGCGCGACCGCTCGCAGTGAGTGTGCGAAAGGCTACAGATTTAGATTTAATGCAACAGTTTTACAGAGGTAGATAGCTAGAAAGAAGCGACTGTGCTCGCTGGCTTGACATGAATATATGATCTAAACGTAAGTACAGCCTCGAGTGTTGTAGTTGGGGAACTAAACTGGTCCGCTCGACATCGTCTTGATTATAATATACTAGTGGTCGCACGCGACTTCGTCGGTCGTCCGCATTCAAGTTCAAACAAATGTTACACTTTTTTCCCAGTATACTCGCCGAGATCTTTAAATCGATACCCTAATCATATTTTTAGGTCCTAGCACCACACACAGGCTGGTGGGAAAGGTATGCTCTTGAACATATAAGATATAAAAGTATCCCCGATCGTAGGTCCACCATGTCCCGACAGACGTCGTCATGAATAATTGTCTTCTATATTATTTTAGATCCAATTTATAAAACCATGTTCAAGTTTATGTAAAAAAGAAAGCATACAACGCCTCAGAGCCGTATACTTGTTTGCTGTTTAGTTAACACTTGTTTGGGTATGTGGTGTTGTGTAGTGGGAAACGCTGGTAAAAAGCTCTTGGCATTAAAGCAGCGTGCACCACGCCGATAACCAATTTACATGATTTTAGCTCGTCCACGGACATACCAATTTTAATATGTTTTTTTTTAATTTTAGGCGCAACGAATAATCCAGATGTCGACCCTAGAAGACATCGTATACGTGCCGCAGTGGGCAGCGCGGACCGTGGTCGCAGTAACGGCGAACGGGAGCCGCAGCGCGCCGCTCGCGCTGAGCCAGCGCCCCACGCACGCGCTGGTGTTCCACCGCCAAGCGCAGCCTGAGGGTGAGTCCCTAGCGTCCTTAGTCCCGCACCACAGTGGCGCGGCGTGGTCGCAGTAACGGCGAACGGGAGCCGCAGCGCGCCGCTCGCGCTGAGCCAGCGCCCCACGCACGCGCTGGTGTTCCACCGCCAAGCGCAGCCTGAGGGTGAGTCCCTAGCGTCCTTAGTCCCGCACCACAGTGGCGCGGCGTGGTCGCAGTAACGGCGAACGGGAGCCGCAGCGCGCCGCTCGCGCTGAGCCAGCGCCCCACGCACGCGCTGGTCTTCCACCGCCAAGCGCAGCCTGAGGGTGAGTCCCTAGCGTCCTTAGTCCCGCACCACAGTGGCGCGGCGTGGTCGCAGTAACGGCGAACGGGAGCCGCAGCGCGCCGCTCGCGCTGAGCCAGCGCCCCACGCACGCGCTGGTCTTCCACCGCCAAGCGCAGCCTGAGGGTGAGTCCCTAGCGTCCTTAGTCCTGCACCACAGTGGCGCGGCGTGGTCGCAGTAACGGCGAACGGGAGCCGCAGCGCGCCGCTCGCGCTGAGCCAGCGCCCCACGCACGCGCTGGTGTTCCACCGCCAAGCGCAGCCTGAGGGTGAGTCCCTAGCGTCCTTAGTCCCGCACCACAGTGGCGCGGCGTGGTCGCAGTAACGGCGAACGGGAGCCGCAGCGCGCCGCTCGCGCTGAGCCAGCGCCCCACGCACGCGCTGGTGTTCCACCGCCAAGCGCAGCCTGAGGGTGAGTCCCTAGCGTCCTTAGTCCTGCACCACAGTGGCGCGGCGTGGTCGCAGTAACGGCGAACGGGAGCCGCAGCGCGCCGCTCGCGCTGAGCCAGCGCCCCACGCACGCGCTGGTGTTCCACCGCCAAGCGCAGCCTGAGGGTGAGTCCCTAGCGTCCTTAGTCCCGCACCACAGTGGCGCGGCGTGGTCGCAGTAACGGCGAACGGGAGCCGCAGCGCGCCGCTCGCGCTGAGCCAGCGCCCCACGCACGCGCTGGTGTTCCACCGCCAAGCGCAGCCTGAGGGTGAGTCCCTAACGTCCTTAGTCCCGCACCACAGTGGCGCGGCGTGGTCGCAGTAACGGCGAACGGGAGCCGCAGCGCGCCGCTCGCGCTGAGCCAGCGCCCCACGCACGCGCTGGTCTTCCACCGCCAAGCGCAGCCTGAGGGTGAGTCCCTAGCGTCCTTAGTCCCGCACCACAGTGGCGCGGCGTGGTCGCAGTAACGGCGAACGGGAGCCGCAGCGCGCCGCTCGCGCTGAGCCAGCGCCCCACGCACGCGCTGGTGTTCCACCGCCAAGCGCAGCCTGAGGGTGAGTCCCTAGCGTCCTTAGTCCCGCACCACAGTGGCGCGGCGTGGTCGCAGTAACGGCGAACGGGAGCCGCAGCGCGCCGCTCGCGCTGAGCCAGCGCCCCACGCACGCGCTGGTGTTCCACCGCCAAGCGCAGCCTGAGGGTGAGTCCCTAGCGTCCTTAGTCCCGCACCACAGTGGCGCGGCGTGGTCGCAGTAACGGCGAACGGGAGCCGCAGCGCGCCGCTCGCGCTGAGCCAGCGCCCCACGCACGCGCTGGTGTTCCACCGCCAAGCGCAGCCTGAGGGTGAGTCCCTAGCGTCCTTAGTCCCGCACCACAGTGGCGCGGCGTGGTCGCAGTAACGGCGAACGGGAGCCGCAGCGCGCCGCTCGCGCTGAGCCAGCGCCCCACGCACGCGCTGGTCTTCCACCGCCAAGCGCAGCCTGAGGGTGAGTCCCTAGCGTCCTTAGTCCCGCACCACAGTGGCGCGGCGTGGTCGCAGTAACGGCGAACGGGAGCCGCAGCGCGCCGCTCGCGCTGAGCCAGCGCCCCACGCACGCGCTGGTCTTCCACCGCCAAGCGCAGCCTGAGGGTGAGTCCCTAGCGTCCTTAGTCCCGCACCACAGTGGCGCGGCGTGGTCGCAGTAACGGCGATTCCCGGGTTATCTGGGGTCAGTGCTGTATGTTTTTCTCTGCCATACCATCCTATTTCGTCAATGAATCATCGTCATGAGTGGTCGGCCTCTTCCTAGCTCTAAGTAACTTAACAAATACCAAAAATTTTCCTCCGCAGTACCTCACCCGTGTCACAGCGCGCACCGCTGCGCGCACATCTGCGTGACGGCTTACGACGAGTCCAGTGGTGCGGCGCGCGCGCACTGCCTCTGTCGCCATGGTTACCGGCTAGTTGGACACGGGGACTGCGAACGTGAGTACATCATGCTAGTTCACTAGTATTCCATGCTAGAAACCCAGTAACCAGTTAGCAGGTTTTCCTTCTACAATAATTGATGAAATTATATTTGACGTAAAACCCAAGTATTACCATTTTCATTTGATAGTTTAAGGTTATTGTTTGTTTTTTTTTGTTTTTATAATTTAACTTCAACATTTAACTTTCGTCACACCACGTCTTATAATTTTAATCAGGATATGTACACTTTTTTTGGATAACCGTTCAATTTGTAATCTGTATAGTTTGCGCGGAGTAAGCCGCGGGCGACCGCCGTGACCCAGAAATATTCGTCAAAATATTATTATAATTAAATCTAAATTGAATACGTGCGCTTCACAGTCGTACAAATGGAGAGCTACCTGATCGTAGCGCGCGGCTCCCCGCCGATGGTGCAGGCGCTGGCGCTGGCCGGGGACTCGAACCTGGAGCCGGCCGCGCCCGCCGCGCACGCCACCCGCCCCAGCACCGCCGACGTCGACGCCACGAGCCGGCACCTGTACTACTGCGACGTGCACAGGTACTGGCTCACTAGCGACATGCAGCGCCGGGACTCGAACCTGGAGCCGGCCGCGCCCGCCGCGCACGCCACCCGCCCCAGCACCGCCGACGTCGACGCCACGAGCCGGCACCTGTACTACTGCGACGTGCACAGGTACTGGCTCACTAGCGAAATGCAGCGCCGGGACTCGAACCTGGAGCCGGCCGCGCCCGCCGCGCACGCCACCCGCCCCAGCACCGCCGACGTCGACGCCACGAGCCGGCACCTGTACTACTGCGACGTGCACAGGTACTGGCTCACTAGCGACATGCAGCGCCGGGACTCGAACCTGGAGCCGGCCGCGCCCGCCGCGCACGCCACCCGCCCCAGCACCGCCGACGTCGACGCCACGAGCCGGCACCTGTACTACTGCGACGTGCACAGGTACTGGCTCACTAGCGACATGCAGCGCCGGGACTCGAACCTGGAGCCGGCCGCGCCCGCCGCGCACGCCACCCGCCCCAGCACCGCCGACGTCGACGCCACGAGCCGGCACCTGTACTACTGCGACGTGCACAGGTACTGGCTCACTAGCGACATGCAGCGCCGGGACTCGAACCTGGAGCCGGCCGCGCCCGCCGCGCACGCCACCCGCCCCAGCACCGCCGACGTCGACGCCACAAGCCGGCACCTGTACTACTGCGACGTGCACAGGTACTGGCTCACTAGCGACATGCAGCGACGGGACTCGAACCTGGAGCCGGCCGCGCCCGCCGCGCACGCCACCCGCCCCAGCACCGCCGACGTCGACGCCACAAGCCGGCACCTGTACTACTGCGACGTGCACAGGTACTGGCTCACTAGCGACATGCAGCGCCGGGACTCGAACCTGGAGCCGGCCGCGCCCGCCGCGCACGCCACCCGCCCCAGCACCGCCGACGTCGACGCCACAAGCCGGCACCTGTACTACTGCGACGTGCACAGGTACTGGCTCACTAGCGACATGCAGCGACGGGACTCGAACCTGGAGCCGGCCGCGCCCGCCGCGCACGCCACCCGCCCCAGCACCGCCGACGTCGACGCCACAAGCCGGCACCTGTACTACTGCGACGTGCACAGGTACTGGCTCACTAGCGACATGCAGCGCCGGGACTCGAACCTGGAGCCGGCCGCGCCCGCCGCGCACGCCACCCGCCCCAGCACCGCCGACGTCGACGCCACAAGCCGGCACCTGTACTACTGCGACGTGCACAGGTACTGGCTCACTAGCGACATGCAGCGACGGGACTCGAACCTGGAGCCGGCCGCGCCCGCCGCGCACGCCACCCGCCCCAGCACCGCCGACGTCGACGCCACAAGCCGGCACCTGTACTACTGCGACGTGCACAGGTACTGGCTCACTAGCGACATGCAGCGACGGGACTCGAACCTGGAGCCGGCCGCGCCCGCCGCGCACGCCACCCGCCCCAGCACCGCCGACGTCGACGCCACAAGCCGGCACCTGTACTACTGCGACGTGCACAGGTACTGGCTCACTAGCGACATGCAGCGCCGGGACTCGAACCTGGAGCCGGCCGCGCCCGCCGCGCACGCCACCCGCCCCAGCACCGCCGACGTCGACGCCACAAGCCGGCACCTGTACTACTGCGACGTGCACAGGTACTGGCTCACTAGCGACATGCAGCGCCGGGACTCGAACCTGGAGCCGGCCGCGCCCGCCGCGCACGCCACCCGCCCCAGCACCGCCGACGTCGACGCCACAAGCCGGCACCTGTACTACTGCGACGTGCACAGGTATTATAACTAACTTCAAATAATAAATTATATAAAATCATAGACATTAAAAGTAATAATGATAGTCCTCCTGGCCGATGTCGACCTCGGCGGCCAATCTCAACAGAGATCAGCTATCTAAGCAGGAGATATTATAGTGCATAAGTGTGAGCGCAATACACCGGTGCACTCACTGTTCCTTCACTCTCAAAGTTCAGTGAGACGGCAATTCGACATGACCGAAGAGAGATCAGGCGCAGGACCAACGGTTTAATGTGCTTTCCGAGGCACGGGGGTGTAACATCGCCAACTTCCCGACTCCGAGGTGTTTTTGAGAAATTCATGATAGAAAATCTCAGAAACAATTTTGGCTCGACCTGGCTTTTTTCATAAACATTACTCTGATTGCAAGGTAGGTAGCTTAAGCACTTGAGTTAAGAGAATCAGAAAAGACGAAGGTACCACAAACAACCAGACTCAGAAGACCCGTGACAACATTAAATATTTGTTTCCAACATTGTCTCCGTCCGATGTGTTCTTATTCTTCTTAGCGATTTCTTGTCCGTTGACGGGGTTTGATTTCCGGCCATTTTTCTTCCATAATCCCTTATCTGAGACGATGCTTCGATCATATCGAAGCTGTCTCAGTCTTTTTTAATGAAACACTCAACTATCGCACTTTAGGCCTATTTTTTACTAGTACTACATTAAAATAGATTTCGTTTATCATTTACAGATATGAGATAGTCAGACAGAACCTGGACGGCAGCGGACGAGAGGTGTTCATCAACGAGGATGTCGACAACTGCGAAGGCATCGCTATCGATTGGATGGGTGAGTGGTGTTACCTACAACACCTATAATTTTTTCCTTTAATTATTCATCACTTCTTGAGCAGTGAACTAAGTAAATGCATGTACAATAATATTTTGGATAAGCATGTTACATTTTGCCAGTTGTTTCTTCGATGGGTTATGATAATCATTTTGTCGATGATATTTTCGAACCACTCAAGCTTCTTGACGGGAGCAAGGGCGTGTTAACATGTGGCGATCTCTCGACCGATTTCAAAACGGTTTTTTGATTTGAATTATTATTTAATGACTGTGACTCTTAGCTGAAAATCCGTCTAAACCTCAATAGTTCCCACAGAAAACCAGCGCCATGGCTTGCCATTGCAATAATGCTGAGTGGGCAAAAATGCAGGTATAACTAAATTAGTTATACATGCATTTTTCTTTAATTTTAATTTTATAATATACTTAGTTCAAGTCATAAGCCAAATAAACATTTTTTCTTTCTTTTTTCCTTCGTTGAAGCTTACTCTAGCTGTGTTCCTTGCTCATTAGAGGGTTTTAAATGGAAAGTTAGTTTTTGATACACTCTGCTATTTGACATTAAAGAAGAATGCAGACTCTATGTCAACGCATAACGTTGCGGCAACCGTGACTTAACACGAGCTTATCATACCTCTATTTTAACCAATTGGCGTGACGACACCTTTCTTAAATATTTTCAAGACAATGGCGTTTAAGAAACATAGCCCCTATGAAGTTAATACAACCAATACATATACAAATACAAATACAAAATATTTATTTTTCTTTTACAAAGATAAGCCTTACAAGATGTGGCCAGTATCTCCTTTTAAGCTTGATAAAGCCTGTGCCAGGAGTTACTGCTAGTTATTTCCAAAAAGCTGTAGAAACCAATTAATTAACACACAAAACTCAATAAATATTCGGTCAATTGACTCCGATTTTGATACATGACCGTGACGTCACGTTCATGTATTCCCATACAAAATCTATGGAGGCAGACCGTTTTGACAGATAATAAAAAGGATGTCAACGATTGGTGGTGTCATCTAGCCTATTGTACCCTGTTTTAGGTGGCAACCTGTACTGGACGGACGCGGCGCTGGGGCGCGTGAGCGTGGCGCGGCTCGGCGACCCCGCCCTGCGCCGCGCGCTCGTCGACCAGCGGAACTACAGCCCGCGGTCCATTGCGCTCGCGCCGCAGCACGGGTGAGTTAAAACTCATTTTTTTTATAAAAAAAATGTACGGACAAAGATTACCGCACAATAATGCATAACGTCAATGACTTTCTATTTAGGTCACACTCGCGACCGTTTAGGTAATAAGTTACTTACGCACACATACATAGCTTCCGTATGTCTGCTAAGGCATCGATAATATAATTACGTAAATTACCTTGAATATATAGTCCTCCTGGCCGATTTCGACCACGGCGGCCAATCTCAACAGAGATCAGCTAACTACGCAGGAGATATTATAGTGCACAAGTGTGCGCGCAATACACAGGTGCACTCACTGTTCCATCACTCTCAAAGTTCGGTGAGACGGCAATCCGACATGACCGGAGAGAGATCAGACGCAGGACCAACGGCTGAACGTGCTTTCCGAGGCACGGGGGTGTAACACCGCCAACTTCCCGACTCCGAGCTGTTTTTGAGAAATTCATGACAGAAAATCTCAGAAACAATTTTGGCTCGACCTGGGATTCGAACCCAGGACCTCTCGGATGTAAGGCAGAAACTTTACCACTACACCAACGGTGTTAGAACAACTTTTATTGGGTTTGTTTCGTATTTTAACTTTCCCTTACAATCAACCTAGCACTCATCTGACAAACGATTACACGCAACAAAAATATTTTACACGCCCCTTAAAAGCCTACCACTGCTTCGGGACAATTTGCGGGCTTGTAGTGTAGTGGTACTTAGTCTTATGTATAAATATGAGTAAACCCTATTTAATTGATAATTATTAAACGGAGTTACCTGCTTACATACAAAGTTTAATCCTTAATACAACTTTATTATTCTATCTTCTGGAACCTTTCGTAAGGCATTATGTTCGTACCGCATACTGTTCAGCTGGACTGCTCGTGATCCATATTTAGTAGTACAGATCTTAAGTATTATTTTGTGTATGAGGAGAAATTTCACGTTACGTCGAACAACTTTTTCCGCGGTCTACATTCATACTTCTTACGGTGTAAATAGCTGGGCTTCCGTATCACACCACCACCGGGCGCACCTCGAGTGCTCAGTGCGGATTGGTTGAGTCTAAAAGGCACTCTGCATGTATATTTGCAATAGTGAAATTCATTCGTTGATGGAATCTAAAGCTGAAAAAGATCATTATTTTGCTTTAAATTTTCCACTAAACGATGCCAGCACAGGAACCAAAATATATCCAACTGTAATCACCTGAAAAAGCTAGAGCTGGAAGTCGCAGGACTTACAATACCTACAACTCACAACGTGATACAGAAGATGCACCTGGAATCACAACACTGACACCAACAAAACACTCGACGTGTTTCGCCACTACACGTGGCATTCTCAGGAGATGTTGTCGCTTCGACATACTACGAGCGAGTCGCTCGTTGCTCGCTGGTGTTAGTGTTGTGATTCCAGGTGCTTCTTCTGTCAGTTGTGAGTTGTAGGTATTGTAAGTCCTGCGGCTTTCAGCTCTAGCTTTCTCAGGTGATTACAGTTGGATGTATTTTGGTTTCCGTGCTGGCGTCGTTTAGTGGAAATTGAAAGCAAAGTAATCATCTTATTTCGTTTTCCGCTCGCAGCGTGATGTACTGGAGCGTGTGGGCGGGCGCGGGCGACATCTCCGCGGGCGGGCGCATCGAGCGCGCGCAGATGGACGGCTCCGCGCGCGGCACGCTGCTCGCCGAGCGCCTGCACTGGCCCGCCGGCCTCACCGTGCATCCGGAACGAGAAGAACTCTACTGGTAAATATTAAAACATATCAAAAGCAGGTACTCAAATTTGGAAGAGGATGGAGGGGCGGGGCATCAAGCGCGCGCAGAAGGACGCAACTAAAAAATAGGTGCTCAATTTAGGAGAAACATGGAGGGGAGGTTTGCGCCATTACCCCTCCCCTTCATCTTTCTCCAAAATTGGGGGGGGGGGGGGGGAGATGGACGGCACGAAGCGTGTACTACTAGTTGAGCGCCTGCACTGGCCCGCTGGACTAACCGTACACCTGGAACGTGTTGAACTCTACTCGTACTGGTAGGGATAAACACGGGAAAGAAAAAAATCCAAAGCATGTACTTAAGTTTTGAGGAAGATGAAGAATTGTACTGGTAGTATCTTCTTCGTCTTGTCCTCATGGCTGAGGTTCGTGACCTCCACAGCTAGCGTCACGCTCTCCAGGAATTTGCTTTTTGGGCCAAATGTATCGTGCTCGGGGTATTGTAATGCAACAAGTATGAGCTGTTCGAAATTTCCCGGCGGGCTACATGACCGATAAAATAGATATACTATTGGAGACATACTGGTGCTCCATGATACCGTTGCTCTCTACGTTAGGTAGAGAGGTAGAGGTCGCTACAACAACGTACACCGTTGACCAAATAATACTAGCAGCTGATTGATTTGAATGCTGATGATGAGGTTTGAACTAATAAACCGGATTCTATTTTCTACTTGGTCCGAAGAGGTACATCAGACTTTAAACCGACTCTTATATTGATCATTTATTTATTTATTTATTTAACAGAAAACATACTGACTTACAGTCGCCCAAAGCGTCAGCATGCTAGTCGCACAGTAAACATGGTCAAACAAACATTTTATAGTATAAAATCAAATAAAGAAAAATAGATACATCAGGATTACCATATCATATGTCACAAATATTAAATATGTCAGAAAAAATACACATAAGAGTCAGTCAGAATTACAAAAATAATCAAATTATTATGTTAGTTCAGTAATACTACTTTTAAAACACTCGGAACACAAATTTTCTATATAATTAACAGCTTTATGCGTGAATTGGCCAAAACTGTCAGCAAATATGTCAATATCATAGTCGTCGGCGAGTATATAAGGCGTATTTGTTGAGAATAAGTTATATTCCAGGTGTGACACGTACTTGAACAAGATCGAACGCCTGATTCTACCGACGAACAAGCGGGAGATTATCGTGGCCAACACGCCCGCCACGCCCGTGCTCAAGCCCTACGGACTGGCCATCTATGAAGGTAGGATCTCCAAGATACTTCCAGAATCCTCAAACATTGAGGCATCTGCTGATATTGGTTATCGTTAGGTAACGGCCGAAACAAATTATTATTGTGGCGTCAGACTTAGATAAGATCAAACAACAAATCCTTTTTATGGTAGAAATAAAATTGCACAACCTCTGTTTGGTCGGGCAGAGGGTTATGTGGGGCGAGGCCTAGCCACTTAAACAATCACCTAGAGAATGCTCTCTCAGTGCGGGGTACACTGGCGTAGCGAGGCTTACCATTTATTATCTTAATGCCAGAGAACCCTCTTCAGACCAAAACACCTCAGCTATCAGCGGCTGTGCGCTACACCTTATCCGGAACCTCTGGTTTCCAAATCGGTGTTGTCAATCATAAAACCAAAATATCAATTTTTCCCGTCTATGTTTCTGATCAGGCAAATTCAAATACATTGTGTTCTCTACTCATAATAGTGAAATAATCATATCAGCAGTTCAACGCTCCCCATAATAGAAGTGCCAGAGGGATATACCGTCGGAGATGGGCAATAGCGTCTCCTTGAAATATAACTACTATTATAATTGGAAATGCTACTGCGATCGCCAGTCTGCCTGCCAAGCGTGGCCATTACGGCAACCCCCTTAAATGGTTTTACACAATAGTGTAATAAGCACCCAAAATTAATATTTTATTTCTCCTTCAGATATGATAATCTGGAGCGAGCACGACTCGGGCGCGATCCGGGCGCGGTTCGGCAACGGGACCGTGGGCCGGCTGCACGCGCTGCCCCCGCCGCTGTACGACCTGCGGCTCGTGTCCTCTACGGGGAGAATAGGTGAGTAAATTTATTACTTTATATGTTTAGTCTGTGGCGATGCGGCCGAGGATGTCTGGGATGTCTGTCTAGTAAAAAGTTTATTGATACTTTACTTTATTCGCTTAAAATTATTGTTACATACAACAAACTGTTTTAGACGTCGCCTTAATATCAAAACAAATTTTTGGCTTGGTTATGCGACTACAGCGCGCGGTGATATTGAAACAGTGGTTCAGAACATCGATGATGCTAATAGTGTTCCGAACAGATCTGGTTTTATCTGGTATAGTGGCATGAAAGCAATAAGGCCTTCTAGGGGGAATTGTTTGTTTGATGATCACGAGCATCTATACCTGCGTGGGTGATGGATGTTGATAAATGTATTTAAGTATTTCTTAGGGCTAGGAAATTGATGTGTTCGTTGAAACAAACTTCTATTATTTAAAAATGAATTGCAAAATGTGTTGGTAAGCGCATAACTCAAGAACGCCTGGACCAATTTGGCAAACTCTTTTTTTATGATATTTTTTAAAGTACGGAAATAGTTCTTTCGAAGAAAAAAAAATCAATGGGCAGGGACAGCGTTTGCGGGGTCCGCTAGAAATAATTAAAAAAACTTAATGAAATAGGTTTATACAAAGTCGTGTTCCTTTGTAGGCAAGAACGCGTGCTCGCACAACAACGGCGGCTGCTCGGAGCTGTGCCTGGCGACCAGCGCCGGGCGCGCGTGCGCGTGCGCGGCGGGGCGCGCGCTGGCGGGCGACGAGCGCGCCTGCGGGCCGCCCCGCGCCGCGCCGCGCCTCGCCACCCCCGCGCCCTGCGCCGACGAACACTTCCACTGCGGACGCGGGTAACTGTCTACGCATAGACATCGCCTTAAGGCTTAGCCCACGACTGTCGCGGCGTCTCAATCGATGGCCGCGCCTGATTGGCTAACAGTTGTGAGTCGCAGCGACGCTATTCCGCAGGTGTGAACTCGCTTAAAGTGTCTCAAACAATACCGACTGCTCGGAACTCGGCCACGTGCAGCAACAAGCAGTTACCTTTTCAAGTGTCTTTTTTTTTCTCGCTGTGGAAATGCTTTAACGCTTGCCCCCCACACATCTGCAGGGGGGTATGTGGGACTCAACGGCTGGTGTGCAAGGCCGTAATACGCACTAAAACCACAGCACATTACACCACTCCGCCATTGTGGGGGGTGCCATGGGGTTGCGTGAGCATTCACCACGGCACCCCGGCGGATAGCACGAGGGCCACAAACTCCTTGGCGGCGGAGCAAGGTGTTGGGCTCCGCCACCTCCCGGCCGCAGAGGATAGGGAGGACGGCAACGACACACCGCATCTCCTCTTCCTCTGCGGCCCCACCGCAGCGCCATCCAACGGTGCGCCCCCGTTTGGTCGCGGGAGATAGGCCGCACGGCAACGACACACCGAGACGTCTCTCCTCCCGCGACCGCACCCGACTGCGAGGGACAGCCAAAACTGTCTCCCACACCCGCACCCTTGGACGCATCCTGCGCAGGCCTCCCCAAGCCCACGTGGAGCGTCCCCTCCCAGGATCCCGCTTAGCTTCACCGTGGGTGGCAAAGCCACGGTTACTGAGCCCTCCCACCACGACAAGGTGGAGATCCCACAGGGGGGACCAACTAGTTTAATGAACCTAATAAAAACTAGCGGTCTGAATGATATTCCCCAGTATTAAACAGCAGATAGTTAAGATAAGGCATCAGTTGAGAAAAGTTTGGTTCGTCCACACCTAACTGACTATAGATACGCCATTATTGTGCGTAGTCACTGACTCTCGCTAACCGCTTATGCTACTACGCGGCAATGCATGTCGGTAGCTGATTTACTGCGTTGATAGCCTATGATCAGCTTAATGTGAACTGTGAACAAATACTGCAGACCGAAAAATAATTTTAATTTCTTTTTTATTTATTTTTTGGCGCCAAAATAAATAAATAAACTGTCGTGTTTGTCGCAGCCGCTGCATCGACTCCCTGTACGTGTGCGACGGTGACGTGGACTGCCCCGACGGCGCCGATGAAGACGACGGCCCAGGCGGACCCTGCGGTAGATATCACTAACTGTTGGACGTATTTCCATGGAAAGAATCCTACCAACTACTTTACTTAAAACGACTTAAGTATACCAAAATGTCCCTTATACCATATACTTATACGTTACGTAAATAGCTGTAGCAAAATGTTAAGCCAAAGTGTAATTTGCTTCCTAAGATACCATCCCACTACAACGACGTTACAATTACAAAAGTGATGATAAACTCTATTAAAGAGCTTAAGAATCGATTGAGATGCTTTCTCCTACTCAAAGTGGTTCAACAGCATCTTATAACTTTTTTTTCAAACACTCACACCTTCCATAACATCATTTATACCTCGACTAGTGTTGTAGAAAGTTTTGCAACTCTGTTTTACCTCTATAACCCGTAGACTAACGAAACAAGACACCTGTAAAAGGATGAGACCGTGATCAAATGAAAGACGTGTTGTTTAGATATTGGTTCCAATATAATGCGTCAAATAACGCTTACAACTACTTATATACTAAATTCATTAAGGGTGAAGTGAGCTTCACACTACACACCACTGTACTGCATACTAGATAGAATACGATGCTCTACAGGCTAAGCAGTTGGTTTTAGCTTTTTAACAGCAACTGTATCGCTAACAAGTTCTATAAAAGCTGTAGAAGCAGCTTATGTGTTCAAATGTTACTACTTTTTGATCACAAGTTTCATAAGTGATGTTTGTTTGATAGCAAACGTGAAGTGTGACGAGAACCACTTTATGCAGTGCGACAAGAACAGGTGTCTGCCGAAGAGCTGGGTCTGCGATGGCACCAAAGGTAAGAGAAGTGTAAAAGGTATATTTTAAACACTATTCTCCTAGCTTTAATTTTAGACTAAGTTGAATTTTCAGCTCGCACTAAGCCCGAAGATATTCAAGTTCAGAGTTACAAAGATAAAGATAAAGATATTTTATTTGCAGAAACATGTGTAAGAATATAACATTTCATACAGTAAATTCTTGATATTAATAGTTAAAAGTGTCAACATGTCTGACCAATATTTGGCATGCAAATTTTAAAGTGCTTGTCATTAACATAAAAATACAGTGAAGTCAGAATTAT
Organism: Pyrausta despicata; assembly: GCA_963921415.1. Classification (NCBI taxonomy): domain Eukaryota; kingdom Metazoa; phylum Arthropoda; class Insecta; order Lepidoptera; family Crambidae; genus Pyrausta; species Pyrausta despicata. The sequence goes on along the minus strand of OY992866.1, from coordinate 14,035,648 downwards.
TATAAGAAAATAAATTATTACATAATGAAAATAAAACAATGTCAAAATTTATCATTTAAAAAGTAATTTAAGCTATAGTAGCACTTGTCAAGTAGTAATTGTTTAAATTTCTTCTTAAAAATAGTGTCATTCAAGGATTTATAAGCCTGAGCCTAAGTGTGAGAATTCTATGTCTAATAAAATATGGCTCGCAACTATCAGTTGTTTGTAGACCAAACATAGCTCGGATACATTTCTTTTGACTTCTAAATGCTTTTTCTTTATCAGTTAAGTTACCCCAGAAAATAATTCCGTATCTAAGGACAGATTCAACGAGTCCATGGTAAGCAGTGAGCAGTGCGTCAATATTAACCAAGGTAGAAATTCTAAACAAAGCAAACGCTGATCTACTTGTTTTCTTACACAATTCATATATATGTATTTTCCAGTTTAGTTTTTTGTCTATTTGTAAACCAAGAAATCGAGTTGTATCCACTTCACCAATGATTGTGTCATTGTAAGATAATACATTATTAGATGGAATATTGGATCTTTGCGTAAAGTGCATAATATGAGTTTTAATAAGATTTATTTTTAAATTATTATTTTGAAGCCATGCAATTATAGATTTCAATGATTCATTTATGTCATTTTTATACGAATTAATGTCATTACAGTTTATAGTTATAGTACTATCGTCAGCAAATAAAGTCATAGGTTGTTTAATAGTATTTGGTAGGTCATTTATGTATATAATAAACAAGAGAGGACCAAATACACTGCCTTGCGGGACACCATATTTGACGGTACGCACTGTCGATGAGCTTATCTCTTCATATTTGGATCTTAGATTTAGTCTACATATTTCCGTTTTTTGTTGACGATCTTTTAAATAGGACTGGAATAAGCTTAGTACGTTGCCTCTTATGCCATAAGCTTCAAGTTTGCGAATTAAAATATTATGATCGACATAGTCAAAAGCTTGGGACATATCACAGTATATTGAGCAAACTGGTGTTCTCTTGTCAACATGAGATATAACATTTTTATAAAAATCTAAAATTGCCATGTTTATTGTTTTATTTTGACGAAAACCTTTTTGTTCTCTGCATAAAATGTCATTTTTTTCTAAATAATTATTCAATTTATTATATAAGTATTTCTCAAGTATTTTGGAAAATATTGATATTAATGCAATAGGTCTGTAACATTCCATTAATTCTTTGTCATTTTTTTTAAATATAGGTTTCAGAATTGTCATTTTAAGATCAGTGGGATAGATGCCTTTTTCTATGCTGAGATTGATTATATGACTCAGATGTCTACAAATTTCTTCATTTACTGACTTTATTATTTTAGTAGTAATGCCATCATATCCTGCACTACTTGTGTTTTTTAAACCTTTTATGATTTTATATATTTCAAGCGGAAGACTTGGAGCCAAAAACATAGAACCAAGTTTATGGCTGAGATTGCTAGTAACATTTCTTCCGTATCCTTCCACTGGTTCAAAAAAGTCAAAACAGCAATTTCATAGGTAAAGACCTAATATTATATTTGTAGGATTTTTCCCTTGTTTAAATAATATTCAACCAACTTGAAAAGTATGCCTGCTTGGGTTATGTCATTTTTGCTATCATTCACTTTGAATTGCCTGGCTTATATTTAAACAAGGAATAGTCACTGCCTTGTTCTATTGTAGTAGAGGGATTCGTGATTATTTATTTGTATTTGATAGTAGCGAAAACTAAGCTGAAGATGAAAAAAAAAATGCCTTGTAAGGCCGGCTCCACACGTTTGGCGAACAGCGATCTCCAATTCATGTACCTTATCCAATTATTCGTGTATCTTCTCGGCACCAGCCTACTAATTATCCCGAAGCTGTTGTGTGTTAAGTCCCCCTGTAGGTCTATTTACACAAATTAATGACTCTATGACATTTTTTATATCGATTGTTCGCAGATTGCTCGGACGGCTCCGACGAGTCCGAGGAGGCGTGCTCGCGCACGGCGTGCGGGCCGGAGCAGTTCGCGTGCGCGGCGTCGCGGCGCTGCGTGCCCGCCGCGTGGCGCTGCGACGCCGCGCCCGACTGCGGCGCCGGCGACGCCAGCGACGAGGCCGACTGTGGTGAGTGCTGTTTGCCTATGAACCAGGGACCGAAAACCTTTGCAAATTACGGTACAGGTATCGAAGAATTTTGGTCACCCCTTCGGTTAAGGTAACCGTAATCTGGGTAATCCAATAAGAAGAAAAATGTAACCTTTATTTAAGTTACCGTTATATACCGGTTACCTTGAAAAATACATTGATTACGAGAAAAAGATAGAATATCGCACTTTTTTCAATAATTTTGGCATTAGAAAATACATGTAGTACCTACGTACTGTACCAGTACCTACTGTTTACGTTTCTTTAGTGCGCGCTTTGACATGACGACACGTCGACGGTACGTGTAAAATAAAGGTAATTCTTAAATATTGAATACAGGTTGTATTCAATATTTAAGAATTAAGGTAACCTTAAAAAATACCTGTAAAAAATTAAAGCTTGTAACCGAAAAATACCGGTATTGATCATACCGGTTTCGGTCCCTGCTATGAACAGTGAGCAGTATTAAGATCGTGGCTTACTTTACCGGCTCGGCATTGGCACAGCTACAACACGACGTCGCGTCGAATTTAGGGTACTGCAAGCCGCCAGCGCGCTTGCTACGTCTAATCTTCAAAGCACAAGCTCATCACCCGCGCGCCAGTTGCAAAATATGTTACATTGTTGTTTTGCCGTCGACTCGGAGCCGGAGCACACTAAGCACGTCGTTAGCACGTCGTGAGTTTTAAGAAGCACGTTAAGCCGTTGGTCCTGCGCCTGATCTCTCTCCGGTCATGTCGGATTTCCATGTCACCGAACTTTGAGAGTGATGGAATAGTGAATGCACCTGTGCATTGCGCTCACACTTGTGCACTATAATATCTCCGGCGTAGTTGACTGCTCCCTGTTGAGATTGACCGCCGTGGTCGAAATCGGCTAGGAGGAGCTTTATTAATGATTGTGCTTTCCCAGAGCCCCCGGAGTGCAACAGCAACCTGATGTTCAAGTGCGCCAGCGGCGGCGCGTGCGTGCCGTGGGAGTACTACTGCGACGGGCACGCGGACTGCGCGGACGCGTCCGACGAGCGCGCCTGCCGCGCCACGCCCGCGCCCCCCGCGCCCCCGCGCCGCCCGCACCACAGGTACAGTGGCGGTCCGCGCCTAGTGAACACTTTCTAACGAGAATTGTTTGCATGCACTTTGACACTCGCGGAGCGACCGATGTGCAAATGATTTTCGCCGTAAAGGTGTTCATGCGGCGCGGACCGCGATAGTATGTGTCTCGGAGTCTAGTGAACATCAGGCTACCCAATTTGTTGTAAAATCGCCCGTATCACAAGCGCATAAGTTACCGCAGGTTTTACGTGACGAACTGACAACCGTACTTGCGATGGGCTATATGACTCCGTCGCGTCGCTCAGGATGACTCCTGACACATAGAGTCCCTCGCTACGCTCAAGATCCAACTCCCGTGATATAAGACGGTCCATTACGCCCTCGGCGCGTAATCTACTAATAATTGAATATTTTTGTAGCACATTTATTTTATTGCAGTATTCTTGAATATTGTAGTAACATATGGTCCCCGCAATATATTACATATAAACAAAATCTAGAAAAAATTCAAGCATTATTTGTCAAACATTTAAATTACCGCTCATTCAGATCTTTCGAAAATTATGATGATGCATGCAGATTTCATGGAATGTCTACCCTTGAGCATAGACGGACGCTAATTGATATGTCTTTCTTATTTGATATCTGTAACAGTGATATTGACTCCGTGAGGTTATCAAGTTCATTCTTGAAGTTTTTTGCTCCAGCCACCCGCACTAGACACACACCCTCATCCTTATTTCATACACCACTTTCACGCACCAACTACGCACGTAACTCTGTAGTAGCCCGAACTCTTAGAACGTATAATAAACTCTTCTCCTCGGTAGACGTGTTTCACCTAACGAAGGCAGCGTTCAAAAAAGGGGTTATAATCGTACTAGAGCCACTCTCTCAGTGTGAGAAAGAATAATTTATAGTTTTCTGTTTATTTTTAAATTTAAAGTGAAAGTTTGTAAACAGTTAAGTGTATCCGCGTCAAGACTTGTAACTCATATATAAATAATTAATGTTAAATTGGTTCAATAAGAATTTTAGACCATTGTTAGCAAGTTACACATACACATTATAAAACTTGTGTATTATGTCAACCCGTGTCAACTTAGATCTTTATTTGTTCTTTTTATATAAAGTAAATTCGTTATTGGCTGTAAGTTTAGCATGTAAGATAAGCTTAATTTTTGTAATAAGAGCTGTGAATTTTATAACAATAAAAAAAAAAAATTGCCCCGCTTGAGGCAACTTGACCTTCGTAGTATTGGGCTGATATAGACAATTTAGAAAAGCGCATCATAACCGACAATGTGGATGGCAGGAGGCTAAGAGGACACAGTCCCAAAAGATAAACTAACTTGGTAAGGGAGGAACTGCAAACAACAATATCTTAAGTTCTCCCGGAAGAATACGATCCTATTTAATTTACATTGATCATCGTACATTAGGAGTAGTTAGTTGTTATTTAATATGTTACCTGTGTAATGTGTTTTGAATGTGACTCTTTTCCGGCAGGCACCCCAACCTGTATGACAACGACAAGGGCGGCCTGTGCGAGGAACACGAGTTCCAGTGCAAGAACACCGAATGTATACGAATGGTGAGTTACAAATTGTATTGCTCCGTAGGTACAATTTTTCTTTAATAGAAAAAATGTTTAGAAAGAAAGCAAAAAAGAAAAGCTTTTATGGATTTAGGGCATCACATACTCAAAACTGTCACATTAGATTTTGGATTGGATTGTCACAATCGGATGGAATCTGTTATTTAGTGTCGATTAGGTTGATTTAATTGAGCACGCATGTTGTGGCAGCCTTTAATTGAGGCAAAACTATTATATCTAGTTTATGAAAAATCTGTAATAAATTAATGTGAAGTATATGCTTTGTTAGCTGTCCTTAAAAAGAAAGTTATACTTATCGAATGTACCATCTATGAACAATATCTACGTATCGCAGGAGTTTTGGTGCGACTCCCGCGTGGACTGCCTGGACGGGTCGGACGAGGAGGACTGTACCCACGCGCCGAGCACGACGCCGCGCGCGCCGAGCACGCCGAGCACGCCGAGCACGCCGCGCGCGCCGCCGGCGTGCTCGCCGCCCGCGCTCGCCTGCGACGCCGGCGCGCGCTGCGTGCCGCTGCTGCTGCAGTGCGACGGTCGCGCCGACTGCGAAGATGGTGCCGATGAGACGGACCGCTGCGGTAAGTGCGCATCAGAAGATTTTAAACTTTCGCGTTGCATTATTACAATGTAGGCTAATAAACGGGACTTAAACGCTTTCAGTGCTACTACGAAAGAACAGAAAAACAATGGTCCATATCGTGTTAACGTAATAACTGCCAAAACTATTAAGCAGGGCCTGGGCCATCATTTAGCACTTACGTACAACAAAACGATCTATTGACAGTGATTAGTTTACCACGTTCTAACTTCAATCATTAACTCACCATTCATTCAATTCATAGGAAAGCGTCGTTTTATAAGAAAGAAAGTTAAAAATAAATTCGAATCAAAATAAGTTTATGAAACGAAACGTGTTTGGACGTATGTAAATATGATAATTGCAAACTAGCCACATATTGTGTATGCGAATGAGATTAGGTCATAAATGTTCTCCTAAAAACCGTTCCCGTCTGGGCGTCTGGGTATAGTAGACAGCAATTTGTGTGCAGCAATACAATACTTGTCCCTGCCAAGGTCTGGCGCCTCTAAAGGTCGTATCTTACGACCTTGACCGGCTGTTGATTCTATCAGGTAAACCAACCTTATGTGTTCCCAGGCGAGCCGATGTGCGAGCTAGCAGCTTGCTCTCACACGTGCAGTGCATCACCCCAGGGGCCCGTGTGCTCGTGCCCGCCGCACCTACACCTGCAGCGCGACCAGCTCACCTGCGCGCCCGAGCACACCTGCACCGAGTGGGGGGTCTGCAGCCAGGTACATAGATACTAACTTCGCCCCGCGGGCCCGTGTGCTCGTGCCCGCCGCACCTACACCTGCAGCGCGACCAGCTCACCTGCGCGCTCGAGCTCACCTGCACCGAGTGGGGGGTCTGCAGCCAGGTACATAGATACTCACTTCGCCCCGCGGGCCCGTGTGCTCGTGCCCGCCGCACCTACACCTGCAGTGCGACCAGCACACCTGCACGCCCGAGCACACCTGCACCGAGTGGGGGGTCTGCAGCCAGGTACATAGATACTCACTTCGCCCCGCGGGCCCGTGTGCTCGTGCCCGCCGCACCTACACCTGCAGTGCGACCAGCTCACCTGCGCGCCCGAGCACACCTAGACCGAGTGGGGGGTCTGCAGCCAGGTACATAGATACTCACTTCGCCCCGCGGGCCCGTGTGATCGTGCCCCCCGCACCTACACCTGCAGTGCGACCAGCTCACCTGCGCGCCCGAGCACACCTGCACCGAGTGGGTCTGCAGCCAGGTACATAGATACTCACTTCGCCCCGCGGGCCCGTGTGCTCGTGCCCGCCGCACCTACACCTGCAGTGCGACCAGCTCACCTGCGCGCCCGAGCACACCTACACCGAGTGGGGGGTCTGCAGCCAGGTACATAGATACTCACTTCGCCCCGCGGGCCCGTGTGCTCGTGCCCGCCGCACCTACACCTGCAGTGCGACCAGCTCACCTGCGCGCCCGAGCACACCTACACCGAGTGGGGGGTCTGCAGCCAGGTACATAGATACTCACTTCGCCCCGCGGGCCCGTGTGATCGTGCCCCCCGCACCTACACCTGCAGTGCGACCAGCTCACCTGCGCGCCCGAGCACACCTGCACCGAGTGGGTCTGCAGCCAGGTACATAGATACTCACTTCGCCCCGCGGGCCCGTGTGCTCGTGCCCGCCGCACCTACACCTGCAGCGCGACCAGCTCACCTGCGCGCCCGAGCACACCTGCACCGAGTGGGGGGTCTGCAGCCAGGTAGATAACAGCACATCAAGTTACCACACTTTGACCTTAAGACCACCTGAATTCCCTTCGCAATCAAAACTCTTTGCGTAGTTGGCTTATCTGAAGTGCTGTCGACCGTACATGCAGATGTAATTACACCGATCGACCGAATTCACAGCATTGCCATCGAGCGATTAGTGTGGTATTTTCGATAAATCGATCGATAAACCCCGGCTACATCCCTTCAGTTTTTGTCGAAATGGGTTTACAAGAAGACACGTTCTTTTCGATTGTGTCCGCACTATTAATATGCTGACGCAAACGCAGGAGATTCTGGACGCGACGTCACAGAGATCGCTTCTTTTCCAATGGCTATTTGGCATGCTATGGCAACTTTGCTCTCCACTCCTCTTATTTTAATAGTCCACGATAAACCAAATATAACGAAATCTGTGTCCATATCTCAAATGCTGAGAGATATATAAGTCTCATCTTTGTGTTGATTCCAAGTTGTATTGTTGCAGACGTGTCAGCCGCAGAAGAACCGGTACAAATGTACTTGCTACGAGGGCTACCAGCTCGCCGATGACGGGTTCACATGCAAAAGCACCGGTAAGTGCTTTTGAACTACATATATCTAACATCTAGAAGAGTACACAGATTATCATCCATGAGAAAATACCCACAAGTGTTACCACTTTACCTTTCTGCATTTTTACTCAGTTGACTGGTAGAGAATGCCAAATCGCATTAAGTCCGCCAATCGTACTTTTTGGTGCAATTAAGTTTAAATAAAATAAAAAAAAGATTTAAGTGAATTCGTATACGGCCATAGATGTAACTTACTCGCGGGATCCGTCAAAACTATCTTTTAAATAAAACTTTTCTATAATAAACGAGATTGTCTTAAAAAAGAATTAAAAAAATAGACACGTAACGTGTCTGCTCTTTTTTTACTTTCTAGTCTAAGTTTTCGAGCGGCGAGAGCCCGTCCAGCGCTCATCGCCAAGTTAGACTTACCCTGCAATTAGGTCCTACAAATTATTCGATCTAGTAGATTGTGTGTGCTACTGGTATCAGTAGTGAGATGTATGTACTGCAACTGCGGCTCATTGTAAGGCGTTGTCCTACGAGATCGACGCGACGCGACCAATATTTGTATCAATGTCAATCGCGCTTCGCCACGTAGGAAACTGTCACAATAGTCCTCCTGGCCGATTTCGACTACGGCGGCCCATCTCAACAGAGATCAGCCAACTCGCAGGAGATATTAGAGGTATAGTGCACAAGTGTGAGCGCAATACACAGGTACACTCACTGTTCCATCACTCTCAAAGTTCGGAGAGACGGCACTCCGACATGACCGGAAAGAGATCAAGCGCAGGACCAACGGCTTAACGAAGCACGGGGGGGTGTAACACCGCAAACTTCCCGACTCCGAGCTGTTTTTGAGAAATTCATGACAGAAAATCTCAGAATTTTTTTTGGCTCGACCTGGGATTTGAACCCAGGACCTCTCGGATGTAAGGCAGAAACTTTGCCACTACACCAACGAGGCAGCCTTATTACTGCCACTGAAACTGTAACTGAAACTGTCGCGTCGCACTAGTCGCGTTTCTAGCTTACTTATGTCAACGAGTACTAGTGTTGATGTATGTCTTCCCTTCGCAGTAAACGCGACCCCACTGCTGGTGTTCAGCAACCGGCACGAGGTGCGCGGCGTGGAGCTGCCGTCGCTCGCGTCGCGGCCGCTGCTCTCCGCGCTGAAGAACACGGTCGCGCTGGACTGGTTCGGCGGCGGGGGGAACCAGACCGACACGCCGCCGCGTCTCTTCTGGACCGACGTGGTCGATGACCGGATCTACACCGGCACGCTGCACACGCACTGTAAGACATTTTTCATTAGATGTATTGGCTATTAACGCCAGAGCATCTATGCGGTATTCTGAAAAATGAAAATCGCGATGACTACCCACAAATGTGCGCTGGAGATAAAAGGTTAACATAGGTTCCTTGTTAGCACATTTCCCTGGAAACACAACACTGACACCAAAAAAAAAAAACACTCGGCGAGTTTCGCAACTACACGTGGTATGCTCAGGAGATGTTGTCGATTCGACAGATTACGAGCGACTGAACCTATATAGGTGCAACTTCTGTGTCACATTGTGAGTTCAATGTAAGTCCTGCGACTTCCAGCTTTAGTGTTTTTAAGTGGTTTCGGTTGGATGTATTTGGGTTCCTGCGCTGGCGTCGTTTAGTGGAAATTTAAAGCAAAATAATTCTCTTTTTCAGCTATAGTCGTGTACGGGTTACCGCACAATAGGCATAAATTAGCATAAGTCAATGACTCCTTAATTTAGGTCAAACTGCCTCTACAATTAATAACATTATTATAAGTATTTTATTTATGCACACAAGCGAATTCCGTACTTTTGCCAATGCATCATTTTGTAAAGTTAATAAGTTTGGTACGATGAAAATAAAGGTCAGTGTTAGAACGGCATACAACGGGTTTGTTTCATACTACAACTTCCCTCTCAAGCCGTAAGCACTCAACACATCCCCTAGCTGTAGACACACCCTACAGTTTTTTTGGTCCTTCGTAAACACTACCGTAGTTCTGGACCACAACCTCCAACGACGTCCGGAAACATCGGAACTACAAACCATACCTGTGGACTTACGTCAACATCGAAGAATATCTACGGATCGTGGACAGATAGCAGGTCAGTTTGTGTCCTTGTAAATTTGTGCGAATGCGAATCGGTTGCTGGCTTCCCGGAAGAGGGATTCCCCAGTTAATTGAGAAGGCGCAACAAAGTTCGTACTCATTTTGCAGGGCCATAGAGTGACTGAGACCACGACAACAAACATTCTTCGTTGCTATTATTTATCACGCACTACAAACAAGTATCAAGTAGTGAGCGTTACGCAAGTGGGTTCATTCTCAACTACATACAACAATGGAGAACCTACTTCAGCGCCAACATGACATCATCGAAGATATCAAGAAGATAGAGAGAAATTTTGCCAAGGATTCCGTTACTAGGAAGACGCGCAAGTACTTAGATGAACGGATTGACGCCCTTGACAAGCTGTGGGCTGAGTTTCAACTTAACAACGACAAGTTATGCCGATATGAAGATAATTCCGAACCTTATTTTGCCGAAGATCAATATCAACAATCAAGAACATACTTTGACATAGTACGATTCAAGATATCGTCCTTTCCGCCGACAAGTGAATCTTCCCTCTCGCCGTCACCAGAAACATCAGGATTACCTAAGGTCGAACAGTTTACTGTTACTGCGCCCCCACCACAGCCAAGAATAATCCTGCCGACTCCGATTGCGACAACTTCATCAGCCATGCCCTCTGATCAACTTCAAGCGGACAAGCTGCTAACCCTTCAGCGAACCAATTTCAGAGCCTTTCATCGACAAGTGAGGAGCTTGAAGCTTGAAAACTTACGTGACAAGTGGGAGTTGGAAGATGAACTGCGTAGTATTCAAACACGGTGGAATACAATCGATGCTCTACACCTACAAATTGACAACATACTTCAAGGTTCAGATATTCAGTATGATGCTGAATTTTATGCTCATGAAGAATCATACAAGAGCGTCAAGAGAGCACTCAATTACAAGCTCACATCTACCGTTCATCTTCAACTGTCGACACCGCAAATCGACATACCGACATTTAGTGGCAATTATACACAATGGCCAACATTCTATGACCTCTATGTAGAGAGCATACACAACAACAATCTTCTAACAAATACACAGAAGATGCAGCATCTTAAAGGAAAATTACGCGGAGAGGCCGAGCGTCTGGTTCAGCATCTACACGTCTCAGCAGACAACTACGAGACGGCTTGGGAACTTCTAACTCACCGATACAACAATCCTCAACTGTTGTTTACCAAGCAAATCGAGATATTCCTACCTAGGTGTTGATACAACCTCGTGGGACCCGTTGTTAGTCCACCTCATCGCTAAGAAACTGGATACTGAGACCTATAGTGACTACAAGGAAGCACGAAAATCACCCCGTGAACTTCCTGCACTCTCTGAGCTTATGGATTTCTTAGAGAGAAAAAGAGACTACAGCATCATCTTACAAGCCCTATCAACAGAAGATCGCTTACAATAAGCCATACAAGCCGGCTGGCGGTCATCGCGGTGGAAAATTTCAAAACAGAGAATTCCATGCTATTGCGACATGCTCAATCAGTTGTCCTGTCTGCAACAAGCCTCATGGCTTATACAAATGCTACAAATTCATGAAACTGACCCCAGACGAAAGGCTATTGACCGTAATAAAACATGAGATTTGCCAGAACTGTCTATACGCACACCAAAACAATAAATGTGAGTCGACAAAAACATGCCGAGCTTGTCAAAACAAACACCACACGTTGCTACATGGAGCGTATGAAACTATGGACGTTGCGAAACAGTTAACGAAAAAACCTATCGAATCCGCAAGTTCATCGCCCGGACCTACCGCCCCAGTTTCGTACAAACACACAACTTCTTCATCGCGACCTGATAATAAACAACACAGCGTCAATCACGTCGCAACAGATGATGAGGAGATTTTACTGACGACTCTACTAATCAAGGTCAAGGGAATTGATGGCACACCTATCACCCTGAGAGCCCTTTTAGATCAAGGATCTCAGATTTCACTCATAAGTGAAAACGCCGCTCAGATGCTGGGCTTGCCTAGACAACGGTATCACGCAACAGTATCAGGCATTGGCCAAGGAGCTAAACAAGGAAAAGGAATAATCACACTGAAATGCCAATCTATCTACGATGATTATGAATTTTCAACTCAAGCATTGGTCATCAAACACGTCATCAATAACTTACCAAATATGTCATTCAATAAACAGTCGTGGCCTCATCTACAACATATACAACTGGCTGATCCAGAGTACAATCTTTCAAGACCGATTGATCTGCTACTGGATGCAAGCATTTACTCCGACATCATCATGAATGGTCTAATTAAAGGTCCAACCACCGCGCCCATTGCACAACAAACAAGAATGGGTTGGATACTGTCAGGCAGCGTGAAAACCTTTCAATGTCACGTTGTTATCAACAATTTATCTGAGCTATCACAATACTGGGAACTCGAAGACATTACTTACTCAAGCCTCGAACTGACACAAGAGGAGCAGTACTGTGAACAATACTACCAGTCAACAACAAGACGACTACCTACTGGGAGATACGAAGTAGCGCTCCCGATGAAACCTGGATTCGAACAAGATCTAGGTCAATCAAAGTCGAAATCAACTGCACAATTCTACAACTTAGAAAACAAGATGTTAAGAAACAAAGAATTCGCCGAGAGCTACAAACAGTTTCTACACGATTATGAACAGCAAGGTCACATGACTACAATTACGCAACATACGGAACCATCGTGCTATCTCCCTCATCACGGTGTACTGAAAGCTGATTCCACGACTACAAAGCTGCGAACTGTCTTCAATGCATCATCAAAGACATCATCGGGATATAGCCTCAATGATCTGATGGAGCGTGGTCCTAATCTACAAAAGGACCTACTACATCTTATTCTAGTATGGCGACAACACAAGTACGTTATAACCGCCGACATTGAGAAGATGTTCCGACAAATAATGATTCGAGAGCCTGACCAACATCTGCAATGCATTATTTGGAGAAGCACGCCAGACGAGCCCCTGAAAGAGTACCAGCTTACTACTGTCACGTACGGTACTAAGGCAGCTCCGTACCTTGCAATGCGAACGTTGAAACAGCTAGCGTTGGATGACTCACAAAAATACCCGTTGGCTAGTGCAGCATTGATGACGTCATTCTACATGGATGATCTACTGGAAGGATGTGACGACTTAGCTCAAGCCAAACAACTTCAACAAGAGATAATCAATATCTTGACGGGCGCTGGAATGAATATTAGAAAATGGTCCAGCAACAGTCACGAACTAATCAGAGATTTATCTGCTGACCAAATCGACACTCCGCTCGACTTTAAAGGCGCTGAAAACAGGAAGACGTTAGGTCTACGTTGGAACCCTGCCACAGACACATTCACCTTCAAAAACGTGTTCCAAGACGAAACAAGCGACGGTACAATCACTAAGCGTCAGCTGTTATCAAATATTTCAAAGATTTTCGACCCACTTGGATGGCTGTCTCCAATTACAATACGAGCAAAGCTCTTGTTCCAAGGCACGTGGTCGGAGAATATAACAGATTGGGATACATGTTTAAATGAAGATTTTTACAAAGAGTGGATTCAACTAAAGTGTGATTTTCAAGACATAGAAAAGTTCGAAATTCCAAGATACTTGGGGGACAGGAAAAAGTACTCGATTCATGGGTTCTGCGACTCTTCAGAAAAGGCGTACGCTTGCGTTATTTACGTCGTCACACATAACGCTAAGGGCGAGGTCACATCGACACTTGTAGCCGCGAAAACAAAACTGGCGCCGTTGAAGAACAAACTGACGTTACCTAAACTGGAACTTTGCGGAGCTGTCCTGCTATCTGAACTCGCGAAGAAAGTCTCAGGGACTCTTTCTGATGAGATACCGATCTATGCGTGGACAGACTCCATGGTTGTACTTGGTTGGCTGCATGGAGACGTCAATAGGTGGAAACAGTTTGTAGCCAATAGAGTTCGCACCATACTCAACACAATTCCTGCAACATCCTGGCACCATGTGAAGTCTAAGGACAACGCAGCAGACTGCGCAACAAGAGGATTAACTTCGTTACAACTAACAGATCATCCCCTGTGGTGGCGAGGCCCTCAATGGTTGCTTACATTCAACCCGAGCAATATTCAGGATAACACATATAAACAACCAGAATTAGAAGCAAAGAAAAACAGTGTGAACGCAGCCGTATGTCACAAAAACGACCTGGTTATTCAATTGTTATATGAATGCAGCTCAATACAGCGCATAGCAAAAACAATCGGCTGGCTATCACGTTTCACGCAGTGGTTACGCAACAAAGAAACATGCAGTAAACAAAAATACCTATCGACTTTGGAAATGCAACATGCACTGAATTTAATAACGAGAACGGTGCAAGAAATTGACTTTGAAGAGGATATAAATCAACTTAAAAAACAAGGACAACTGAAGAAAAATAGCAAGCTTCTATGTCTTAACCCATTCATTGACACTAGTGATGGGTTGTTAAAGGTCGGCGGGAGATTAAACAATTCCTCGTTGAGTCACACAGCCAAGCATCCTGTTATTTTACCAAGTTACGGAAAACTTACAGAACTCGTCATACGACAAGCACATACCGTGACTCTCCATGGTGGTCCGAGCCTCACTTTATCACACATCCGAGAACGATACTGGATACTTAGCGGGCTACGCACTGTGAAGAGAGAACTACGTAAATGCGTCACGTGTCGTCGCTTCAACCAAGAAAACAGAACACAATTGATGGCAGACCTACCACAGCCGCGGGTTACGCCTTCACGCCCATTCGACTGAATGACTATACCGGAGTGGATTTTACCGGCCACTTTGACATCAAGGCCAACAAGGGCCGCGGCTTGCGAACACTAAAAGGATATGTTGCTGTATTCGTCTGCATGTCGACGAAGGCCGTTCGTCTCGAACTCGTATCGGACCTCAGCACACAAGGTTTTCTGGCTGCGTTTCGGCGTTTCTGCGCTAGAAGAGGTGTACCTGGTCACATGTACAGTGATCAGGGAAGAAACTTCATCGGTGCGGATAAGGCTCTAGGAAGAGAATACAAAGAGATCCATCAAACTATCAACGAAGACCTACTGAGAACCACCGATTATGACATACAGTGGCATTTTAATGCTCCAGCTTATCCTTCGGCAGGAGGCCTGTGGGAAGCCGCCGTCAAAAGCATGAAGCGACACCTGAAGCGAGTGATAGGTGAACAGAAGCTCACATACGAAGAGTTCATCACTCTTCTCCATCAGATTGAGGCTTGTCTTAACTCCCGGCCTCTACTCACTATGAGTGAAAGCCCTGATGATGAGTACCTATCACCGGGACACTTCCTTGTCGGCGGACCGCTGCTCTCAAGACCACACACCGATCCCGATCACATGAACTTAACTACAAGGTGGCAGATGATTCAGTCCATGAACAAACAACTTTGGAAGAAATGGTCATCTGACTACTTACAACAACTTCAAGTGCGAACTAAGTGGCAGACACCCTCAAGAAACCTGGAGATCGATGACATTGTGCTGATCAAAGAGGAAGGTTTACCTCCTGGCAAATGGGCAATGGGCAGAATCATCGATATTCACCCTGGCAAGGATGGGTAATCTTAAAAAGACCAATCCTGAAACTTTCTCTATTACCCGTAGAGAAAGAGAATCATACGACAGTTGACGTACAATCTCCGGCCAGTGATGTCGTCACCTCAGCCGATACAAGACAGAACCAATCAAGGCACATAAGTACTGGAACTCTGGGGAAGTTCCTCACACTGACCATGATGATATTCATGATCTGTTTCACCCCTGCCCGGTGCTCATTCAACACAACAACATTCAACGCTAGCCAACATATTTATTTCGATAAAATGGCCGACTTAAATATAATCCGAGACGATTGGAACTTAATTGTTTATTATAATATGAGCACTTATTGGTCTGCAATACGTAACGTACGGGACTATGTCGGACTTATGGACGAGTTTATGCATTCGACTGCACTACCGGCACAATATAGAAGCATCGTGTATCAACTACAACATGAGTTATCTGAAATCGAGCACTACAACAGAATACTCAAGACACAAGCAAGCAAACGGCAAAAAAGAGGACTGGTCGATGGTGTCGGTTACCTAGCTAACTCATTGTTTGGAGTCCTGGATGAGCGCTTCGCAAAGAAATACGAAATGGACATCGACAAGATTTCAACCAACGAGAACCATTTACAACTTCTCTTAAAAAACCAAACGAGTATCATCGAGGCCCAACACAATATCCTGCGACGAAACGAAGCTACCATGAACAAACAGTTTAGGATGATGCAGCAGTATATTCAGAACACAGGATTGGCCTTGAATAAAATGCAAGCAACACACAATAACGAGCTGCATATCTTATCATCTGCCATGTCCGCTGTAATCATCATCTCCAACATTCAAAACATGCAACAGGATATTATAAATACAATGACGAATCTTGGCCACGGATCCACATATTCTACCACCGGAACAATTAGAAGAGCAGATAAACATTGTGTATAGACATATACCGAATGACCTTACCTTACCTGCTGACCAGCATGATTTTAAAGAGCTGTATAAATTAATGAAGATCAGTGGTGACATTGGAACGTCATACTTGATAATCGAAGTAAAAATTCCACTAATAAGCAAGGAAACCTTTGAGTTGGACAAGGTCATAAGTCTTCCCCAGCCATCCTACATCGTGGAGTTTGCAGCTTCCTACATTGCGTTTAACCTTCAAAAGGACTTGCTCTTGATATTAACAGACACGGATCTCCAAGACTGTCTTCATACACAAGCCAACAAATTATTATGCTCTATTAATAAACCGATTTACAATATACAAATAGCTCAGTCGATTTGTAATATGAGCATGCATAACAAAACAATGTGCCATACAAAGGAGGCGCCATGCCACGAGCGATGGATTAAATTACAAACCGATAACAAGTGGCTATTCAATTGCTGTGGGAAATGCTCCGTCCGCATATTTTGCGCCGATGATGGAATGACGATGAACACCTTGAATGGAAATGGCTTACTGGAAATAGATCAAGGCTGTACGGTAAAGAGCGACACATTTTCGATACTCGGACACAACAACTATCTGAGTCGTGTCAAGGTCCAAACGGACATACAGATGTTGTCTGAGACATCCGTTCTCAATTCCTTGTTTAATACGACAGACTTTAAAACATTTACGCCTGAAGACCATGAAGTGGAATTGAACCAGATGAAGTCGAGTATCACTTATCTCAAAGAGCAAGAAAACACTCCGCTCACCATACACGACGTACACCAATACTCAGTCCTATATTCAATACTAGGACTGATTATCATCGTGGGTTGCGCATACTTATTTATAAAATGGCGAAGAAAAAAAGGAAATCTGGGCGTGACTTCGGCTAGCACTCCTGCGGTCTCTATCCCGATGGTGGCGGTGGCGAGCGGCAACCTGGCGGGAGCTACACCACCGACGACTCGACCACGATCTGTGCGACTGGACATTCCCGTCATAAGTGAAGTGCAGTGATCTTAAGTTGAAATGAAATCAAGTTTAACTTTATATTTTTATCATGTGACTTGTTATTTTCTACACTTTTACATTTTAGCCGTAAGCACTCAACACATCCCCTAGCTGTAGACACACCCTACAAGTCGCTTTTAATTTGCCGCTTTCTATTGAAACAAGGGATAATCACTGCCTAGTTCTTTTGTAGTAGAAGAATTTTATTCCAAGCAAGTTTTGTGCTTAACTCCACACATTGTTACAGCTATCAGCAACATCGAGGTGGTGGTGGAGCAAGGGCTGTGGACGGTGGAGGGCATCGCGGTGGACTGGGTCGCTGAGAACCTGTACTGGGTGGAGAGTGGCCTGCATCAGATCGAGGTATTTATTTTTCATATCAAATCATTTATTTCATAGGTGGCATTTTACAGATGGTGATGTAAATGGCAGCATGGTTCACTATGACTTGCCGTTATAGGCGTACAAAATATTAAATATCTATTACATGAAAGCTCTATTAATCTATCTCAACCCGATGAAAAAGACGGATGTTACAAATTTAACACCTATCTGAAGGTTGCGTGTTCCAATCACGTCGAGGTCTCCACTGTTGCGTCCCTAGCACTCTACTCTTGGTGTCTATCAAGGTCTTGTGAAGGGGTGCAAATGATTCGCTGAATAGTTTGTATATTTAAATTGTGATTCGTGTTCACATGGTGCTCTCCGCTTAGGGACTAAAGTTAGGATCACGGGTCGACGATGTGGCGTCATTTATCGGGTTACAATATTCCAACATTATGTTTCTAATAACGCACACATTGACTCGGGCGGCAGTACGTGTGTGTTGATTAAGCACCCACAGTCTGTGTGTGTATTTGTGTGTTTTGTTAAATCTTTTGATCGCTTCCTACAGGTGGCGCGGCTGGACGGGCGCTACCGGCGCACGCTGATCTCGGGCGACATGGACAGCCCGCGCGCCATCGCCGTCGACCCCCGCGTCGGTGAGACATACTTTTTCTCTATAAACCATAACCACTACTCTTGTTTTTAGCTTTTTACTCAATCTTACCTTAGAAATTAATAAAAAAATCGAATTAATATTGAGTCGGGATTAGTTTGCGGTAGGTTTTTAAACAGGAAAGCCTTGGCTCGGCTTTGGTTGTTGAGATTACACTAAAGTGAAGCGTAGTTATAGATCCTGGCTAAATAGGAATTGTCCTACTTTCTAAGCCCGTATCTGCGTAAGACCATAGCACGACCATGCAGGCTTCCCCATGCAAATCACTTAAGCAAATCAAAAGTTTAATTTCCGTTCCTATAACGACAGGTGAAATTTAAATGTTATTCCATCGTATCCTTACATAGAATCCAGACCGTTTTTTAATACAGTCGAATTTAGATGCCCCTCTTTTTTCAATTTGGGTAAAATATAAGTAACTGTTGCTCCGTGGTGCAGCCCCTACAAGATGGACCGACGCTCTGGTGCGCGAAGAAGCGCAAAATCTATCGCAGTGGAGATCCTTTGGAGAGATATGATGAAATGGCTGTCCAGTTCAATAATACGGTAGTTGACACCACCAATCGTTGACGTACTTTTTATCAACTGTCAAAACCAAAACGCTTTTCTTCATAGAGTTTGTATGGGAATAACACACTTTGACGTCATCGCGTGCAATGCCGACTGAGTGACTAATTATCATTTGAATTCCAATTAAAAATCAAATAATACTAACTGCAGAAAAATATTAGTGTAAAGGCATCTGAAATTATGAATTATTTTAGAGAAAATCAGTTTTTGAATATTTCTTTCATAGTGGAAACAAGCCTATTGGAAACATGTTACTGCTTGTATGTCGCAGGGTACCTGTTCTGGAGCGACTGGGACGCGGCCGCAGCGCGCATCGAGCGCGCGTCGTGCGCCGGGCGCGCCCGCCGCGTGCTCGTGCGCGTGGGCTCCGTGGGCGGCGGCGCGTGGCCCAACGGCATCGCGCTCGACCACGTCGCGCGGCGCCTCTACTGGATCGACGCGCGGTGAGTACTGCGCGTCGTGCAGTGCGCGTGGGCTCCGTGGGCGGCGGCGCGTGGCCCAACGGCATCGCGCTCGACCACGTCGCGCGGCGCCTCTACTGGATCGACGCGCGGTGAGTACTGCGCGTCGTGCAGTGCGCGTGGGCTCCGTGGGCGGCGGCGCGTGGCCCAACGGCATCGCGCTCGACCACGTCGCGCGGCGCCTCTACTGGATCGACGCGCGGTGAGTACTGCGCGTCGTGCAGTGCGCGTGGGCTCCGTGGGCGGCGGCGCGTGGCCCAACGGCATCGCGCTCGACCACGTCGCGCGGCGCCTCTACTGGATCGACGCGCGGTGAGTACTGCGCGTCGTGCAGTGCGCGTGGGCTCCGTGGGCGACGGCGCGTGGCCTAACCTTTCCACCCCGATGACGCCAAAAGGAAGCGCTTTCTACCGTCCGGGTGTCATGGTCGGGGCCAAGGACCGATAGACATGATCTTTATTTGCCTATCTATAGTATTCGGAATCTAAATCTTACATGCCGCGGTTCATATGCGGTACTAAGCTAACAGCGCCATTTAGCCTATGGAGCTGTATCAGCACTCACTGCCACAATTAGACATGCACTTTTGATGGTGAACGGTAGGTGTCGCCACCCATCGGCTAACTTAGATCGACAATAATATAAATAGTGAACAGACCCTAATAGAACCTTATCATGGTCAGGTCGGACGCGATCCACACGACGACGTACGACGGCACGGGCTACGTGGAGGTGCTCCGCGGGCACGCGGCGCTGGCGCACCCGTTCGCGGTCACGCTCTTCGAGTCGCACGTGTACTGGACGGACTGGCGGTCCAACAGCGTGGTCCGCGCGGACAAGTGGCACGGGGGCAACGTCACCGTGGTGCAGCGGACCACGCAGCAGCCGTTTGACATCAAGGTGAGTGGAAAATGAATGAAAACTAACTTTATTTTGTCTTTTCCTTTAAAATTTGGCAGCATGTACGAGCAAGCTCGACATTTCGATGACACCGCGGAAAATCGTTGCTACACATACTTACTCAGCCTGTTGCAGTCCACTGCTGGACATAGGCCTCCCCCAAGGAGCGCCACAGCGCACGATCTCCCGCCCTTTGCATCCAGTCACTACCAGCTGCCTTCTTCAGGTCGTCTGTCCATCTAGCCGGGGGGCGTCCCACACTGCGTTTACCTAAGCGTGGTCTCCATTCAAGAACCTTCCTGCTCCACCTCTCGTCGGTTCTGCGACAGACATGGCCAGCCCACTGCCACTTCAACTTGCTACATTTTTGGACAACATCAGTTACCTTAGTCTTATGTCGTATGACCTCGTTCCGGATCTTATCCCTTAATGAGATCCCCAACATAGACCTTTCCATAGCACGCTGAGTGACGTGTAGTCGGTGAGCCAGCTTAACTGTCATGTTCCACGTTTCGGCTCCGTAGGTTAAGACTGGTAAGACGCATTGGTTAAACACCCGGCTTTTTAGGTACTGCGGCAGGGTCAACGTGAAGATATGACGCAATTTCCCAAATGCTGCCCAGCCAAGCTGCACTCTTCTGGCGATTTCCCGCTCGAAGTTGTCTACCGAGCTGTAGTACTTGCCCAAGGTAGACGTACTCTTGGACAACCTCGAGCGTAGTGCCCTCGACGGAAATTGGTTCTGGGATGACATGATCGTTGAACATTACCTTTGTTTTGTCCAAATTCATCCCAAGCCCCACACGTCTCGAGGCAGCATTTATACTATGCAGCATTTTTTGCAAATCCTGCAGCGATTCTGCCATAATCACTATGTCATCGGCAAAGCGAAGGTGCGTAAGATATTCGCCATTTACATTGATGCCCAGTCCGTTCCAATCCAGCGTCTTTAACACATCCTCCAGCGCGTTGGTGAACAGTTTTGGAGATATGACATCTCCCTGTCTAACACCTCGAAGCAGCTGGATGGGTTTTGTTCGGTGGTTTTGTACTTGGACGGACATTGATGCCATACTGTACAGGCTTCTTAGTCACGTACCGCCAATCGACTTGGCATCGCTGCAAGGATTCCAGAACAGCCCAGGTTTCGACCGAGTCGAAGGCTTTCTCATAGTCCACAAAGGCCAGGCACAGGGGCTGGTTATACTCTTCGGACTTCTGTATAACCTGCCGCACCGTGTGAATGTGGTCCATGGTACTGTAACCTTTGCGAAACCCAGCCTGTTCCGGTGGCTGGAAAGCGTCAAATTTTGCGGAAAGACGGTTTGTGATGACCCTCGAAAACAGCTTGTAGACGTGACTCAGGAGCGTGATTGGTCTATAGTTTTTCAGGAGACTTTTGTCTCCTTCCTTGAAAAACAATGCCACCACGCCCCTACTCCACGCTTCCGGAGTTGTCCCATTGGCTATTACGGAATTAAAGAGCCTCTTAAGTTCGCCGAGCACTTGTTGGCCTGCAGCTTTTAAGAGCTCAGATGTGATTCCGTTTTCGCCAGGAGCCTTCCCATTACTAAGCTGTCCGAGGGCCGCCTCAATCTCATCCTCGTCCACATCTGGGAGATCTTCAGTAAAGTGGCGTGTAAGCTTGGCTCTTGGGTCGTTCGCGTCGAGCTGCGGCTGTAGCGAATGCGATGCGTACAATCATAGCTATCACATACTTACTTGCGAGACGTTATTTTATACCGTTGTAATCAATTCAGTGTAGTAAACACTCTCTACGAAATCGGACACAGTTTTTACTACATCGTGACGTGTCACGGGATCGTCGTATCACACCTACGTCTATTTCAAGTTGAATAACTTACCTACAATTACAATTTACATCTCACAACTATATTTATCAAGGGGTATGCCATACATACTCCTACAAAATGTTAGTCTCTTGATTCTTATTGTTCTGTGATTTTCTCTGATTTTTTCCTTGGAAAACAACAGCATTTTTCACAAGATTTTAATGCTATAATTATTGTATTTACAACTCTTCATAATTAATCATGCTCAGCTCTGACCTTGATATGTAAAAAAATGTTCTTAGTTTTTCATGCAGCCATCTATGTTACTTATGCAAGCTTGACTGAGAATGATGAAAAAATGTGTAGCTTGAGTC
Organism: Pyrausta despicata; assembly: GCA_963921415.1. Classification (NCBI taxonomy): domain Eukaryota; kingdom Metazoa; phylum Arthropoda; class Insecta; order Lepidoptera; family Crambidae; genus Pyrausta; species Pyrausta despicata. The sequence continues at coordinate 14,013,191 of OY992866.1, read as the reverse complement.
GAAACTTAAACTTAGGCATTACGTTCTCACAACCGTTTGGCCCGACTCCGAATTTTTTGCCGGTTTTGTTCACACGGTCAAACCCGCATAAGTGCCATATGCTGCCTTCGAAAATTCGAAACTGAGCATGTCTGTTTGAACAGAGGCCCTCCTACGACGCAATATTTATCCCTTGTTTAAAAATCCAATCAAATCGAAACGCCTCCTCTAAATTATGTCATTTGCGCTGTCATTCACTTTGAATTGGCCGGCTTATAGTTAAACAAGGGACTGCCAAGTTTTTTCGTAGTAGAGGCGTTAGTCTTTGGTATTCTAACTTTTTGTCACATTATTGGCCAGGTGATCCACCCCAGCCGACAGCCACCAGCCGACCACAACCCCTGCGCTAACAACGGTGGCTGCTCCCACCTGTGCCTCATCGACGCGCCCGCCGCCAGGGTCTGCGCCTGCCCGCATCTCATGCGGCTAGCTGCGGACCAGCTCACCTGCGAGGGTGAGTCCTGTCCCGAGCCAGCAGGAACACAGCACCTGTTCCTCATCGACGCGCCCGCCGCCAGGGTCTGCGCCTGCCCGCATCTCATGCGGCTAGCTGCGGACCAGCTCACCTGCGAGGGTGAGTCCTGTCCCGAGCCAGCAGGAACACAGCACCTGTGCCTCATCGACGCGCCCGCCGCCAGGGTCCGCGCCTGCCCGCATCTCATGCGGCTAGCTGCGGACCAGCTCACCTGCGAGGGTGAGTCCTGTCCCGAGCCAGCAGGAACACAGCACCTGTGCCTCATCGACGCGCCCGCCGCCAGGGTCCGCGCCTGCCCGCATCTCATGCGGCTAGCTGCGGACCAGCTCACCTGCGAGGGTGAGTCCTGTCCCGAGCCAGCAGGAACACAGCACCTGTGCCTCATCGACGCGCCCGCCGCCAGGGTCTGCGCCTGCCCGCATCTCATGCGGCTAGCTGCGGACCAGCTCACCTGCGGACCAGCTCACCTGCGAGGGTCAGTTCTATGGTTAAGTTTTATGGTTGATTCAACAGGATGATGGTTTTTCCTAGGCCCTGCCTGGTAAATAGTTTTTTTTTAATTATGCGTCCGGAACCGTCAAAATCGGTTCATAACAGCGTAAAGTGACCGTATAAAAGATTTAAGTAAGTAAGTTGACAGAGAAGATTTCAAAAAAATCTTTCTTTTCTCCCGGTTTTTTTACGTGAATTTCATCACAGATATCCGATAACTTATCGACCGATCAGAGTGTATTCAAATTTTATAATGTTTCCGGAGCGTTTTTCTGTATAAGATTGTTTTTTTTTTGTCCTCAGATTCTAATATTTGGCACTGTTTGTACACATGGGTCCACGTCAAGCTATTAATTTTCGTTGCTAAAAAACCGAAACACGTGTGGTCGTGCGTAAGTCTTATTTGCCATACTTTAGTGTAGCATCCACTTACCTAGCTTACTTTTTTACAGTCCACGAGAAAGTGATCCTCCTGGCCCGCCGCGAGGAGATCCGCGGCGTGGACTGGGACGCGCCGGCGCAGACGCTGGCGCCCGCCATCACGGCGCCCGCGCTCAGCGCGCCCACGCACCTGCAGAGCCTGGCCGCCGAGGACGCCGTGTTCTGGGCCGATGCCGACGTGAGTGGTCCTCCTTATCAGCCTATATGTCCCACTGCTGGGCAAAGGCCTATTCTCAACTATGAGGTGTATGAGCCGTCCACGAAGAGAAAAGAGGTTATACGTAAGCCAAGTAACCAACCTTACTGTTAAATGTCATGCTAAGAAGCCGCCTGAAGACCTCTAACCATGCTTAACAACTAATATCTATTAATAACAACCGGGACCAACAGCTTAACATGCCCCCTATGAACGCGGTCGTGTTTGGAATGGTCACCCATCCTAAACATGCGTCTTAGGTTACTTTGGTACACTACCAAAGTGCTGCCACCACTGCGCCACGAGCACCTTGAACTGGCGTGAGTGGTATACAATATTACTATAAGTTATTCTTTTATTGGCCCGGCGTGAGAAGATTTATACTCCAGCCATCCGCCGTTTAGCTGCCGAGGACGCAGTGTTCTGGGCCGATGCCGACGTGAGCACTGCTCAGCTGCAGCACGACAAATTCGTGCGGAACCTTCCTGCGGGGTGACAGAAGCTCAGGGGGTGAGGTAGCGCGAAATTTGACAAGACCGCTAAACACGTAGAGATTTGTGCCTGAGATATATTGGGACTGTACGAGCTAGCATCGTACATGGAAATTGCCGAACATCGGAGCGGCGTCAGCGACCCAAATACAGCGGCTGGCCGCTGAACCCTCAACGAGCACCGCCGGCACTCTACACCGACGGCACACAACAATATATCTTTACGTGTATTCATAGTTGAAGTTCAATATAAACAAAATAGATATCAACCGTCAGTGTTAGAACGGCATACAACGGGTTTGTTTCTTACTACAACTATCCCTCTCAAGTAGTTAGCACTCAACATATCCTTTAACTGTAGACACACCCTACAGAGACACATCATCTTAATGAAGCAACTATATCATGCAACGTTACAAACGAATTTTCAATTTGAACACTGCGTGTTTTTTTTCTTTGTACCGACGCATTTCTTCTTAAAAAATATGAACTACTGATAAAAGTTACAAGAGTAATTTAATGATAAATAGTAGCGCGTGTTCCTCACACTTTTCCGCATGAGTCGCAGCTAAGAGGTATAAATAAGCCTCTCAAGTGTCTTTGACCCTATTTTGTCTGTCATTTGTTTTATATGGGATGGCTGCACACTAACTTAACAAACTGCAGCTGTCCCTTAAATGATCCGTAAAAAGCTTTCGTCGTTAATGTTCGTCGAAATTTAATTAATTAAGTACTTTGTTGTGTACCCCATACATCATTTAAGGCTGTTAAGGATCAAATATGCAATGAAATCGATCTGAAAACTATTTCTACATTATTTTTTTTATTTTAATTTATTTAGCTTATATCATCCCACTGCTGGGCAAAGGCCTCCCCCAAATCTCTCCACCTGTTCCTGTCCATTGTCAACGTTTTCCATTCCCTTGTTGTATTGACCGGCTTGGTCACACTACATTTAATGTATACTGTTTTCTATGTATAATATGTATTTATTTACAAAAAAAAAGTATTTAAGTATGTTTATCCGTTGTCTGGTACCCATAACACAAGCTTCGAAGCTTAATTTGGAACTAGAGAATTGGTGTGATTGTTGTGTAATATTTATATTTATTTATATAATTATATTTTTTAAGCATTAACAATGCGAAATTCATTACAATGTGAAATTAGGACACACTTAAAGAAAACATGTGACAGCTACGGGCGGGTTCAAGTCCGCACCTCTCGCGAGCCGGGCGATTGCTCTAACCAATTGTGCTACCGTGGCACTTGTTCATCGGTCTGAATTTCTTCAGTGTGCTTTAATTTTACATTTTAATAAAATATAAATATTTCACAAGAATCACACCAATTCTCTAGTCCCAACGTAAGCTACTAAACTTGTGTTATGGGTACTAAATAACGGATAAACATACTTAAATACTTTTTTTATTGTTAATAAATACATATTATGCATAGAAAACACCCAGACCAGTACAAACACACATGTTCATGCACACTTATGCTTGTTCTGTGCGGGGATCGAACCCGAACATTTGTCTTCAATCTAGCAATGTGTGTTTGTGCCCCCAGACGGGCGAGATCAAGCGCACGAACATCCGCGGCGGCGCGCCGCGCACGCTCGTCGAAGGCGGCGTGGACGGCGCGGACGGCGCGAACGGCGCGGGCGGCGCGGCGGCGCTGCGCGTGGACGGCGCGGCGCGCGTGCTGTACTACGCCGCGCCGCGCGCGCTGCACGCCGCCGACTGCAGCGGCCAGCGCGCCACCAAGCTGTTGACGCTCGACGGAAATATCACTACGATGACCGGGGATTCGAGGAGGTAGGAAAATAACATGAGATCGTTTATGCTCTCTTCTAGTTGATTGCTACAAAATTTTGCCGAATAGCGTGTACCCGGCCCGAGCGTAAGTCCTTTAAACACGCCAGCATGCCAGGGTAAGCACTTCGGTACCTTTATTACTTGTAAAAAACGGTTGCCTGTAAAGTCGGTTTTACGGGCGAAGATTTTACGTGACACCGTGATCGGTGTTTGAGTGGGAGAGAGACGCAAGGCATTCGCCGGTCCGGCAGGCCTCTCTCTCGTTCGGTGACTCATCGTTACGTTACCGGGCGTTACACTTTTTCATGAGTGACTCCGAGCCGCAACCTAATTTAAGACGTTGTCACGTCAAAATGGGTAACGTGATGTGCTGTTGTCTGTGCTCCGCCTATTTTCCTGCTAAACAAGATCAACTGATACCCTCTGTACGGTTTTATACTGTTTGCTGATAAAACAATATGAGAACGCGCGGTGCGAATGATAGCTATACATGAACTAATAAAATTATGAACAAGTTTAAAAAATGCCAGTGTGAAGCGGATTATGAAATAATGCGCTTCCGGGGAAACACTGACGCAATGATTGTACGTGCTAGCTCGTACACCCTCCTAAACTATAGTTTATCAGCTTTTTTGTTTGAAGAAGAAGCATTATTATATTAAGAATACATACAAAAATTGTCCAAACAATCCATCGTTCACACACTTTTTATAAATTATCATTTATAATTATATTTTCTTATGGATATTGTAAAAAAAATATATAAAAGTCAATGCATGCTCGAATTCAAATCGAATCATTTGGCGTATGAAAGGTTGATTTTTCAATAGACAGAAAGCGCTAACAGATCGATAAAATTCCAAGGGCGATTTGAAACTTCATACAGAAGGTCAAACCGCATGTCATCTATAATTCGATCAACTTATATCTAACAGTTTCATAGCTATTTATCTGACCATTGGATCACGTGATCCTGCTAAGAAAGCTTTGTAACCTAGGCATACATGGCGATTTACTCCGATGGGTCAAATCCTATCTTACTAATCGCTCTCAGGCTGTTGTCCTAGGCGGATTTAAATCAAATTTCATAAATATTCCCTCAGGGGTCCCCCAGGGCTCCCATTTAGGGCCCCTATTTTACAATGCATACATATCCGATATGAATGAGTACATACATTTTTCGAAATGTCTTTTGTATGCAGACGACACAAAATTGTACCTTAAAATAAATTCTATTTCTGACTGTCAGTTACTTCAAAATGATCTCAATAGGCTTTTGCAATATTACAATCAAAACAGAATTAAAGTAAATATAAAAAAATGTCAATGTATAACTTTCACAAGAAAGATTTCACCTATCAAGTTTGATTATAAATTCGGGTATGAGAAAATAGACCGGGTAACTATGGTCAGAGACCTTGGTGTTTATTTTGATAGTAAGATGACACTTAATAATCACATTGATATTATCATCAACAAGGCTTACAAATGCCTGGGATTTGTTCTAAGGGTCTGTAAACCCTTTACCAATGCCTTCAGTCTAAAAATGGTTTATTTTGCCTATGTAAGAAGTATTCTTGAATATGCTTGCACTATATGGTGCCTCCGGTACGATACACATATAGCTAGGGTTGAAAGTATACAAAGCAAATTTCTTAAACATCTTAACTACCATTATTCTCGGCCCGCTGAGAACTACCGCGACCTCTGTCATAATCATGGCTTACTAACGCTTGAAGAGAGACGCCTTGCTTTGGATATGGGTTTTTTGTTTGATTTACTTAATGGACGCACTTTTTCGCCAGATTTACTTTCAAATATAAATTTTAACACTCCAAGACGACGCACTCGCAATACTGCGCTCTTTAGCCCAAACCTTCATTCTACTAACTATGGTCAAAATTCCGTCCTAACTCGTATTATGATTAACTACAACAAGATGTTTAGAGAGGTTGATATCTTTGCTTCTTCTAAAAAAAAATTCACTTCGTTTATTAAATCAGTTATATTAAGCAACAAATAAAATAAAAAAACACAATATAGTATAAAGCAAAGTAGCTTCAAGCGTCAAGTGTATTAAGTATGCTTAAATCTTTAAAACTACTCAACGGATTTTGAAGCAGTTTTTTTTTTTGAATAGATGGAATAATGTAAGAGGTAGGTTTAGTATAATAACATGCTTAATATATTAGAGGACCAAATTCCATATAAATAGGGAGTAAACACATTCTTTCGGGAATTAATGAAATGCTTTTGAATACAATTATGGTTTGCTTTGCTTAGCTTACAGTTATTTGTTTTATTTTTTTATCTTCTCGCTTAAGAGGTAGCTGTTTGTATTTCGGCTCGTTTACATAATTTAAACAAGTTGTGAAAACCTATAAACACTTCGATTTATATAAGCTCTGTAGCATAAGTGTAATGTATTATGTGGTTGGTTATCCAATAAATAAAATAAAATAAATAAAAAAATTGGAAAATTCGCCCTAAAGTGAATTAAAACCTTTAATAAACAAATCTTTTTTTTCTATAGAGGCAAGCTGTACTGGGCCATTGGGACGGGCGCCGACGAGCGGTTGGAAGCGGCCAGCGGCGACGGCTCCGGCCGCCGCGTGCTGCTACGCGCCCGCGACGCCGAACACATGGCCGGTGTTGCCAGTGAGTTGTTAGATTGCCACTACACTAGAACAGAAGCAAATTCGGGATTAATCAATTGATAAAAAATGCTTTGCATCCCACCATCTCGGAAAGAGTCATTTTGCTATTCAATATATGAGTGGAAAAGCCGTTTTTATTCACTAGAGGTTAGGTAAAGGTAAATTTGAATTGAGAACATCGTGTGCACCAAGTTTGTGAATTAAAAAAATCATTAAACTTATTTATTGCTACCTCTATGGTGCCAAATATATCATATAACATTTTTTTTAATTTGTTAAAAACTCAAACTCGGAACCTTCTTGGTGCTCTTTTTTCAATTTGCTTTTGTACGGTTACATCTAAAGAAAGTTTGGTAGCTGAATGAAAGTCACTGGCACGACATAATAAATTGTTCTATTCTGGTAAACTACTACGCTAATATGGTAAGTGTGGTAAATGGTATGATGAGCACGCGCGAATGGTTTGGTAGTTCGTCGAGTACTGGTGAAATATTGAAACGAATTATGAATGGAAAATTTCATGATTGACCTGAAAAATGCTGACGGCGCGCTGATGCGCCGCGATTTATGAAATAATGTACGTAGCTCGTACAGCTTTGTTGGCGGTTCTTTACGCGACATTTTTTCACGTCATTGTTAAACCTTATATTAAAAACAAGAAACTTGAAAACAAGTGAAAAAACTAAAATGAGTGATTCTAGCGACGAGGAAGTTTGTTTGACGCCAACAGAATTGAGTGAAACTGTTAATAATGCGCAAATGATCTTTCTCCCTCAACAATCACGCGAGCAGTATTTAAAACAGTACGTTATGTTCAACTCGTGGCGACTAGCAAAAGGAGCCAAAACTTTCTCAGAAAACGTTTTGCTGGCATATTTTATAGAATTGTCCGAGAACAAGAAAGCAAGCACTCGAAAACAAGAAGTCCGAGAACAAGAAAGCAAGTACACAAGTGACTAACACCAATATTACAGTACCCAACAAAAATATTAGACTCAATTTGAATAACTGTAGCAACGTTACTTTAAATTTTTATTAATGATACCTAAGTATTATTTTGTTATAATTCAAAGATTATTCTGTAATACTTACCAGTCATAATGCAATAGTTAATACCTAAACTGAAATAAAAGTAGTACTTGTGATTGTCAACGGTTTTATTTGTATTTAGTCATTTCCTCGCTGAGGTGGAATGAAAAGTTACGTATTGCACTCGAGTGCAAAGATTTTTCACCTCGTACTCTTTTGATTCCCTCGCTAACGCTCAGGATTCTAATTTTGAATCACTCGCTGCGCTCGTGATTCAATTTTAGGATCTTTTGCTTGCTCGGTCATCAAAATTGAACACGCGGTTAAAAAGCAACTTTGCACTCTTGTATAACAAATAACTATTGTCAGTTTTGGAGAGTGTACGGGGTCATGCATTCAAAGAAAGTTTGGTAGCTGAATGAAAGTCACTAGAACGAGATAATAAATTGTTCTATTCTGGTAAACTACTACGCCAATATGGTAAATGGTATGAATGAGCACGCGCGAAAGGTTTGGTAGTTTGTCGAGTACTGGTGAAATATTGAAACTTATTGTAAAATTTCTGAATGGATTTTTTTATGAATGACGTGAAAAATACTGACAGCGCGCTGATGCGCCAAGTTGTATGAAGTCGAAGGACTTACAATACAACTCACAATGTGACACAGAAGATGCACCTGGTATCACAACACATACACCAACAAAGGACTGAAAAGTGTTTTGCGTTGTTTAGTGGAAATTTAAAGCAAAATAATAAATAAATTCTCTTTTTTCAGCTTTCTTCATTGAATTAGTCAACAACAAGCTATCGTTTATAGTCTAAAATTTTCACGTGTCGTTTGTCATATACTAGACACTAGATTCCTCGAACCATCAACTTTTACAACCATGTGAAATGCATTTATCATTTTCATTTGCTCAGGTCTGACGATGGACGAGGAAGAGAACCGTCTGTACTGGGTGAACACCGGCACGGCTACTATCCAGTACCTCGACCTCAAGTATATGAATGTCACTACGGTAAGAAACACATTAATTACGAAAATTATTTTGTTATCCTTTTTATTTTGCACAATGTATGAGAAGTTTGGAACTACAACACTGGACAGTTGTTATTTACCCTTTATTACGTTACTAGCTGTGATTTGCGGTTTCACCTGCATAGAATTCCACCCTTATTCTTCATATCCCACAGAAACCGTTAAAGCTAGTTATTATTATAGTATTATAAATGTCACTCAAATTGGTCCATTAGTTTTGGCGTTCAAAAGTTACAAACATCCATACATACTTAGAAACTTTCGCGTTTATAATATAGGTAAGTAGGATTCCTTGAGTCCGTGTCGGTACTTAGTGTAGCACTAGGTTGAACAACTATCGTTACGCATTCGTAACGTTTACCTATCGTTAAATTGTCAATTTGTATGGGGAAACTGTCAGTTTTTGACGTTTGGACGACACGATTATGTTATGAAAATATTCGTGCTCACCAAGCTGTTGACGCGTCGGCAACCGTAGCAAAAATCAGCCCTGTCAAGATGGCGGACCGCTCTAGTGACGGCACTTTAGTGATACCATTTCAAAAACTCACTCGACATTGTTTTGTGACTAGTAACGAATGTAAATTGTTAGCAAAAAACACCAATTTTAAATACTTTTTTCGCAGTGGTCAAACCGTAATCTCATATTTATGACGTTGACTCGCACATTGTAGTTATGGAGTGTGGAATGCAATCACATATAAATTGTTTATATTTAAAGTTCTTTACACAATAGAGCAAAAGGAAAGCAAGCACTGAGCACAGTATGTGGAAGAGGAAGTATGAAAGAAGATGATAGACAAAAGATTGAGAGCGAGAAGTGAATTTTGGGATAGAAAAATACATCGCGTAAGCAATTTGTTAGCGAGCTAGCAGAGCGCGGCACAGGTCTGTCGTGGATCGCGTTTGGACGGCCACTGGCGAGTGGCGCAGGCGCCGGCGAGTGGGAGCAGGTTCCGGTGACTCGCCCCGCGTCGCACGCACGTCCCTCAGGTCTGTGGCAGTAGTGATGGGCGCGCGCACTAGTGACGGGCCGCCACATAGTCATGTTGTTTACAAATGTGATGTATTTTTCTCCAGTATGATTTTCTCAACGAGATAGAAAGCGGAGTTTGATTTTGCAAGGCAAAGCTGCTCACTTTGTTTTCAATCGCATAATCTGCATATTGAAAATGGGATCAGGCAGAAAACATTAAGCAACGCTTAACCCCACCAACTTATTTCCGTTCCGTAAAGTATTTTTCAACACGCTTGCTCATAAAGTGGTTGTTATTTCACTGCAATTAGACTAATAATGACACCTATAATCAAACTGTGACTTTTTCATTGCTACAACTCACTAGTGAGTTATAGATTTAAGAAAAGAAAACTTTAAAGTCCCCATTTTGTACGTGGCAGAATAGGCGCAACCCCTATGCGCGGAATATAAACTTTTTATCTACTAAATAAAATGAGTTTTTATAGTTATTTTATTCACAATTGTGTTGAAAAACGGTGTATGATACACGTGTGTATTGATGATTACCGTCCTCGACTCTCTTAAATCTCAATGGCGCCTCGGCGGTAATCTCCAATGTTACACACTAGTACCATAATGTACTATTTAATTCCAGGTCCCGCTGGAGTGGGGCGCGCGGCCCGCCAGCCTGGCGGTGACGGGCGCGCGGCTGCTGTGGGCGGACGCGGCGTCGGGCTCGCTGCGCGCATGCCGGAAGCACGACTGCGCAGACTCCGAGATCCTGCTGCCGGATGCCGGTAAGTGTTGATATAATTTGCTGAGAATTACTGAAAAACGACTTAGTTCCAGTGCAGACTTGACTTAGACTGCTTCGTTGGTGTTGTGGCAAAGTTTCTGCCTTACATCCGAGAGGTCCTGGGTTCGAATCCCAGGTCGAGCCAAAATTGTTTCTGACATGTTCTGTCATGAATTTCTCAAAAACAGCTCGGAGTCGGGAAGTTGGCGGTGTTACACCCCCGTGCCTCGGTGCGCACGTTAAGCCGTTGGTCCTGCGCCTGATCTCTCTCCGGTCATATCGGATTTCCGTCTCACCGAACTTTAAGAGTGATGGAACAGTGAGTGCACCTGTGTGTTGCGCTAACACTTGTGCCCTAAAATATCTGCTGCGTAGTTGGCTGAGATTGGCCGCTGTGGTCGAAATTGGCCAGGAGGGCTATTATTGGTAAGGTGCAGTAAAGACTGCATCAAGTCAGTAAAGACGGCAGCAGTGCTGTGGATAAAAAAGTCGTGTCATTTACTCGGCAACTGTTCAACCGCTTGAGTGAAACTCTGCAGCTATATCTTCATCTGGAAGTGCTCACGATAATAGGTCCAACCGCTCACTTAACCTTTAACTTATTAACCACCGTCGAATTGTCGTAAGCAGGTGTTGAGTCGACATACTATCACCGCTTCCATCCGTTTTTTATCACTAGAGTTCAATGGACTTATAGTTTTGTGTGCATTGTAACGTTGTAACTGACAATATCTTGCATATTTCATCTTTTCAATTTTGTATATCTTTGATTCGTATTGTTTCTATGACTGTGACAAACCAAACCCTCACTCTTTCCCAGGGCCTGTTGTCTCAATCCACGTGTACGACCCGCCCGCCCAGAACGCGACCCGCGGCGCGTGCGCACTGCGCGACTCGCCGTGCGCGCACCTGTGCCTGCCCGTGAGCGAGACACGCAGCGCGTGCCGCTGCGCGCTGGGCTACGAGCTGAAGGGAGACGCCTGCCAAGGTACGTGCTTGTTAGTTTTGACTGAGAGATAACTTTACAGTTTTAAAGTATTTGTAGCAATTGTATTTAAAAATCAACTGTCCCACAACCGACGATTTCCGCCAAGCCAACATTGCTGACCGAAACGATGTGTTAAACTTCTTTGAAGCGTCCGTGGTCATAGGTAGACTAAGGCCTAGTCTACCTGTGACAACGGACGCTCAAAAAGGGTCTGAAATGTGAGGTTAAAACAAAATGTAAATAAATAGCGAAATAATCAGTAAAAAGTGTCTCATTTTAATGTCAACTGTTCGCGTAAACCGAAGAACCAAATATGTCACACTTGTTGTCACTGAAGCTCACAGCGCGCCTTATTTGCGCTGTTTTTTTGTCCTGTACCAAAACATGAGCTAACTGTACCCCTCAATATCACAAAACAAAGAAACTACTTACTGCGTAAGAAAAGATGGCGTACGTGGGCAGGGCGAGTGTATAAGTAACTGCGCTGTCGAAGACGCACTTGATGGGTGTGTGTGCCTTTGGAGCGTGACTGGAAAGTATAGAAAAATTTGTAAAATACTTGTCGAATAATTAAAAAAAATATCTTGTTTAGATTTGATCGTACTAGTTATGTTTGCATTTCTAGGTGAACTCAGTAGCATAAATGCAATAAGTTCTTTTGTAACCGCTACGTTTGACCAATCAAAACTCTAGGTTTCATAATTGTAACTTAACGTATATCAGTGATTGGTTATATCGCATCTCGTACAAATTAGCGTTCATGCTATTTCTAGTTTATTCCTTTTGTTGTATGTATGTTTTGTCGTGATTCTGAAATCGTTTCTGTAAATAATTTTTACTTAATCACAATCATCATAGACTCTTATCAAGACTAGCCAATTTTTCTGTAGGTAGTTCCTTAATAGATAAAGTTATTAATGATTTCTCTACTGTGATTGTATACCCCACAGCGATAGACGAAGTGGTAATTTACTCTCTGAGCTGGGAGGTGCGCGGCGTGTCTGCGTCCGTGCCCGACGCCGACGCGTCTAACGGCGCCGACGGCGTGAACGGCGCGAACGGCGCCGACGGCGTGGACGGCGCGGCCCCGCTGCTGCCGCCCATACCGCAGCTCACCATGGCCAGCGCCATTGATTACCATGCTGGTATGTCACTCTGTCGATTTACCCAAATCAAAAGATTTTATTTTTTTGTAACGTCCCGTAATGTTTATTCAGTTTATCTTCAACCCACAGCTAAAAGCAACTTTGACGATACTTGGGGAGATACTGTATGGGGTGTAAAGTGGGTATTGTTAAGTTAGGTTAAACCATCCACAAAGTAAGCTAACTAGACTGTTGCATGTTTTTCATTTAAATCCAATTCAAAGGAGGATGTAATCGATTCGTCAAAAACCTTGCCTTTGACGTTTACTGTGTAAATAACTATTGTGCTTTAAGCTCGTGTTGCAATTACTTTTTTTTTGTAAAGACTTGAACTTTGTACAGTGGCGTGGCCCACATGTAGTGCACTTACGCCTCAGCTAAACCATGAAATGTCCCACATATGAGACACATGGGAACGTGTTGACCTTTTTCATAGATTTGTAAATATTTTTTGTGTACACATTAAAAGGACATAATTTTAAAACCCTGAAGGAAAAAGGGGTGTTATAAGTTTTTCCCGATGTCTATAAACACACAGTGTATATGTGTTTGTGTTCGTTTGTGTCTGTCTGTAGCATCGTAGCTTCCGAACGGATGGACAAATTTTAAAAGGTTTTTTATTGAAAGTTAATTTAATCGCGGTGGTTCTTAGCTACAGCTGCTCAAAATCCGTCCAGCAGTTGTGGCTCGCCAGATTTTTTCCTGGCTCATTCGGTTTTTTTTAAACTGGAAAGTTAGTTGTCTTTAGGTTTTCATGGAAATGTTGGATTAACATTGAATCAAATTTCCAGAGGGCTCGTGGCTGTACTGGGCGGACGGGGAGGGCGGGCGCGTGTGGCGCGTGCGGCGCGACGGCTCGCGGCGCGCGCTGCTCGTGCAGAGCGACCTGCTGGACGCGCAGCCCGCCGACCTGCTGGCCGGTAAGGGAACTTCCCCGACATTTTTTTCTTTTTTCTATTTATTTAGAACAAAAAACAGTCTTACAACGCATTACTATTTAAGTTACAGAATATAACTTTATTGTAGGACCAACAATATTGTCCACATATTAATATTAAAAATGTTAAGAGCAAACAATACTTCTACCGTTCGCCATCACAAATGCATGCTTAACAAACATTTACGACAGTGAGTGATACGGCTCTATAGGCTAGATGACGCTGTTAAACTTCTATCGAACATAAACTGCGGCATATGAGATTTAGATTCAGACTAATATAGATAAATAAATCAAGATGATGCTCGGTCGGTAGGAAGCGCTTCCCTATAGCTTCCTTAACCTTTGTCAAAGTATTTTAAGAGCCTGACCGCAGTACAGCAACCGCAGGCTACACCTGCGGTGCCGCACCTTTGGTTGCTATGATTCACCATAACGTATTACTAAGGCCACGAGGTGCGCTCGCTGCAGTGCGGTGCGTTTAGAAATTCGACCATAAATCTGTAGTGTGAATGATTCGTCTGACAAATATAACTATGAGGTTTTAATTCTAGAAACCTTTTTCCAGTATTGAAACCAATTCAGTTAAAAACCGATGTAAGCAGCAGATTGTGAATTGAACACAAAAATTGTGTTCAATTTGTACGACGGAACTGGAGACTGATTCTCTTCTATTTATCAATCATTGTCTTGTTATATCGTTTAAAAGCTTACATACAATGTACGTTACGTGTCAGTACGTTTGTCAACGATAAAAAATGCTACGCAATAACGGTTGTACTACGATGATGAAATTCGTCATAACAATGATCGTTTTTTGTTTTATGACACAAGTTCACATGACAGCACGTCAAGGTAAAAACTTTGGCATCTCATGCGCATGTAATACGGGCGATGAAATTCGTAACCTAATGTGTCGTATGTACGGTATCGTTTTAACGGAATTCGTTTCTCGTAGTAGGCCTGTACGAGCTAGCATCGTACATGGAAATTCCCCAACCTGGGAGCGGCGTCAGCGACCCACATACAGCGGCTGACCGATGGACCCTCAACGAGCACCGTCGGCACTCTACACCGACGGCACACATCAACATTTCTTTACTTGTTTACGATCAATAACTTCATTATAAATACATGTACATTATCACAAATAAAACAGATATCAACCGTCCGTGTTGGTTCTCATTTCCCTCCGCTGCGGCCAAGACACCCTTAGCCGTCACTATGATCAGCCTGGTGAGTCTGCCCGGCTGGCAGCGGGTCCGCGCCACCTACTTACCGTCGTGATGCTGCTACCCGGCCGACCTGGGTGCAGTCATCACGCATCGTCTCCTTATTATATCTAAGTATATATTGTTAGGCGGGGCTAGGGCTCTAAGGACTTAGTGTCTTGGGGAAAAGGGACAGCTACGCTCACTAGGGAGTTAGTTTCCATCCTTACGTCATAGACTTAACAGACGGGACTTCTTCCCGTCTCGTACATTCTTCGAGCCTGATAGGTACACCTTCAGTGACCTATCCTCTACCAACGTTCATAGACATACTGACTGACTGCAGTAATGACAAAGACGTTGACTGGTAGAAAATCTATTCAAAAATTAAGTCTGCCGTTCCACAAAACATTATTCCGTGCAGTACTTATATTAGTCAAATTAAATTTCGCTTGTTTACATCGCAAGTGAAATGTGAGAAGTCAAGAATTCTCGCATTATTATCAAATGCAATTTCAGCAATACCTAACTTTAGCATCATACTCGAATTTTATCAAGAGACAAATATTAATTACGAGTACTTTTAACATATTACTTGACATACTTTTTCACATAACAACTTTGGTAGGGTAGGTTAGGGAAATTAAAACATGACAAACAAACGGGAGTAGTGCCTTACAACCACCACTCCAGACAAAGACAGACAAAGCATTGACATTAGTATGTATCTATGCTTTTCTTAGGGCTCAACAAGGGGTTTCAAAGTAATTAACTGACATTTGACATGACATTTAGCATTATCATTAACTTGGACTCAAACAAGGAGCCAAAGATTTACCAAGCAGGGAAAACATCCCAACTTTTCACTTTCTTTGGACTCAAACAAGGAGCCAAGGATCTATCGAACTAAACTTATCAAACAGGGTCGGTGCCTTACAACCACCACCCAACATATCGTTAACTTTGAGCTCAATCAAGGAGGCAGGATTCACACACAAGCAGACGGGGAACAACATCCCAGCTTTACAACATCCTTGCACTCAATCAATCAAGGGCCAAAGAACTATCAAACATAGATTTATCAAACAAGAAAACTGTTAGATGCAACAGTAATTTTAATGTGAACCACTTCTCATCGACACTTGAGAACAACAGTGATCTACGACCCCTAAACTGCGTAATTCCATTTACATTTGGAAGGTACGTATTTCATCAACTTATATCTTACAATGACTTCATTATCATTACCAAAACAACGTTGACAAGGACATGACAGGACTTAGTAGGGACTATGAATAGGTAGGTAGGAAACTTTATCATTATCAACCTATCCCTTCCCTTGTCCTTTCCAACATCCTGAGAACCGACCGACGGAGGGCGTCTCAGGAAGCCTACAAACAATACAAAAGTCAAGACGTCGTGAAGACATAACAAACTTGGAGAAGACCGAAGATCAAGACACTGGCAGCAGCGGTTCGGCTACTGGCCTCCCAGAAGAGGGTCTCACCAGTAGCTGAAATCCCACCAATGCTGTCAGTCCTCAAGCAAGCAGCCTCGTCGAGCTTCGCCAGCTGCTTCATCGTCGAGCTTCAACAACTGCTCCAACTGCGAGCATCATCAGCTGTTGCAACTGCGAGCAACATCAGCTGCTCCAACTGCGAGCATCATCAGCTGCTCCAACTGCGAGCTTCATCTGCTGCTTCATCAGCGAGCTCCATCAATATCAAGCTATCATCCCTCCATCAAGAGGAAACTTCGGCAGCGCCAGGGTTGCCACTTCAACGAAGAAGGTCATCAACATCGGCTTCCCACTACAGAGCGAGAGCAGACTTCAACCACAACCACATCAATCCATCGGGTTAGCCCAACAACCGCAGCGGGTCTACAACAGACTGACGCCAACCACACATCAGCAGCATCTCACTTCTTCGGGACGCTAGGATGTACGAGCCATGCCTTACATTGGATCCATCCACACTTCAGCAGCGTTCGCCAGGGGACGGGTGCGGCGTCATCTTCCTCTTCTTTTGGAGTTGCCAATATGTACGAGCTAGCATCGTACATGGAAATTCCCCAACCTGGGAGCGGCGTCAGCGACCCACATACAGCGGCTGACCGATGGACCCTCAACGAGCACCGTCGGCACTCTACACCGACGGCACACATCAACATTTCTTTACTTGTTTACGATCAATAACTTCATTATAAATACATGTACATTATCACAAATAAAACAGATATCAACCGACAGTGTTAGAACGGCATACAACGGGTTTGTTTCTAACTACAACTTCCCTCTCAAGTCGTTAGCACTCAACACATCCCTTAGCTGTAGACACACCCTACAAGGCCTTTAGGATGCAATGTGACGTTAGACGTATCTCTGTGCACACTTTCAATTTATGTCTTCCTCGTTGGTGTAGTGGCAAAGTTTCTGCCTTACATCCGAGAGGTCCTGGGTTTGAATCCCAGGTCGAGCCAAAATTGTTTCTGAGATTTTCTGTCATGAATTTCTTAAAAAACAGCTCGGAGTCGGGAAGTTCGCAGTGTTAAACCCCCGTGCCTCGGAAAGCACGTTAAGCCGTTGGTCCTGCGCCTTATCTCTCACCGGTCATGTCGGATATCCGTCTCACCGACCTTGCAGAGTGATGGAACAGTAAGTGCATCTACGTATTGCGCTCACACTTGTGCACTATGATATCTCCTGCGTAGTTGATTGAGATTGGCCACCGTGGTCGAAATCAACCAGGAGGATTATTATTATTTGATCGCGGTCGTGGCGCACGTCGAGTTGCTTCTGTCACTGAATGTACGACGTTGTCTTGTGTTTGGTTACAATTATGCTATCTCGGGCACAGCCTAGATATTTCTTTCTATACGGTCTGGAAATTAGGTATTTTTGTTGAAACGTACACCTATATGTCACGCGAAAACATCAGCACTCTGGTTATTGCTGAGATGCCTTGTATACACAGACGTGCCAGATGTGTGTCCTTACTCTGTGTAATATCATGAATGTGTCTCGGACCTGCATCATACAATTTAAACATACATTGCCTATTAATGTGGTCATTTGAGTAACTGCTTTAGTTTTTCCCAGCACAAATATTGTTTATGAAAACGGAGCCGCCATGTTTGTTTACATTTTGTGCTTAGTGCTAAAAAATTGCTGTAATGTTGTTCACTATTGCACAGGCATCGCAGTGGACTGGGTGGGCGGCAACGTGTACTGGTCGGACCCGCGGCGCGGCGTGCTGGAGGTGGCGCGGCTGGACGGCTCCCACCGCTACGTGCTGCGCGCTACGGAGCCCGCTGCTGTTACCAGTGAGTGCACAGTGCTTTATGTTACACTCTGCTCCGAGTACAGGCGGCGTGGTGGACTGGGTGTTGCAAGTGGCGCGGCTGGACGGCTTTCACCGTAACTTGATGCTCGCTACGGAACCCGCTGCTGTTACTAGTGATTTTTCAATTGAGCTACCGTGACACTTACTCATCCGTCCGAATTTCTTTGCGTGCTTAGGCTGTAGCCAGTCATGGTTCATCTGCTCATCCGAAAGAAATACCTTCTCAGCAACAGCTGTTAAACATAACAACCGGTTAAGATGAATCAGCTTGTTTCTTTGAGTGTGTTTTAATTTGTTAACTTTATAGTGCTGTTTATTTGTGTCGCAGCATTGGCGGTGGACGCGGCGCGCGGCTGGCTGTTCCTGGCGGGCGGCGGCTGGATCCAGGCCGCGCGGCTCGACGGCTCGCAGCGCCGGCTGCTGCACAACGGCACCGCCGTCGCCGACATCGCGCTGGACCTGGAGGTAAGCTGCGGGGCCCGGCGCTGCTGCTGCGGGGGCGGCTGGATCCAGGCCGCGCGGCTCGACGGCTCGCAGCGCCGGCTGCTGCACAACGGCACCGCCGTCGCCGACATCGCGCTGGACCTGGAGGTAAGCTGCGGGGCCCGGCGCTGCTGCTGCGGGGGCGGCTGGATCCAGGCCGCGCGGCTCGACGGCTCGCAGCGCCGGCTGCTGCACAACGGCACCGCCGTCGCCGACATCGCGCTGGACCTGGAGGTAAGCTGCGGGGCCCGGCGCTGCTGCTGCGGGGGCGGCTGGATCCAGGCCGCGCGGCTCGACGGCTCGCAGCGCCGGCTGCTGCACAACGGCACCGCCGTCGCCGACATCGCGCTGGACCTGGAGGTAAGCTGCGGGGCCCCGCGCTGCTGCTGCGGGGGCGGCTGGATCCAGGCCGCGCGGCTCGACGGCTCGCAGCGCCGGCTGCTGCACAACGGCACCGCCGTCGCCGACATCGCGCTGGACCTGGAGGTAAGCTGCGGGGCCCCGCGCTGCTGCTGCGGGGGCGGCTGGATCCAGGCCGCGCGGCTCGACGGCTCGCAGCGCCGGCTGCTGCACAACGGCACCGCCGTCGCCGACATCGCGCTGGACCTGGAGGTAAGCTGCGGGGCCCCGCGCTGCTGCTGCGGGGGCGGCTGGATCCAGGCCGCGCGGCTCGACGGCTCGCAGCGCCGGCTGCTGCACAACGGCACCGCCGTCGCCGACATCGCGCTGGACCTGGAGGTAAGCTGCGGGGCCCCGCGCTGCTGCTGCGGGGGCGGCTGGATCCAGGCCGCGCGGCTCGACGGCTCGCAGCGCCGGCTGCTGCACAACGGCACCGCCGTCGCCGACATCGCGCTGGACCTGGAGGTAAGCTGCGGGGCCCGGCGCTGCTGCTGCGGGGGCGGCTGGATCCAGGCCGCGCGGCTCGACGGCTCGCAGCGCCGGCTGCTGCACAACGGCACCGCCGTCGCCGACATCGCGCTGGACCTGGAGGTAAGCTGCGGGGCCCCGCGCTGCTGCTGCGGGGGCGGCTGGATCCAGGCCGCGCGGCTCGACGGCTCGCAGCGCCGGCTGCTGCACAACGGCACCGCCGTCGCCGACATCGCGCTGGACCTGGAGGTAAGCTGCGGGGCCCGGCGCTGCTGCTGCGGGGGCGGCTGGATCCAGGCCGCGCGGCTCGACGGCTCGCAGCGCCGGCTGCTGCACAACGGCACCGCCGTCGCCGACATCGCGCTGGACCTGGAGGTAAGCTGCGGGGCCCGGCGCTGCTGCTGCGGGGGCGGCTGGATCCAGGCCGCGCGGCTCGACGGCTCGCAGCGCCGGCTGCTGCACAACGGCACCGCCGTCGCCGACATCGCGCTGGACCTGGAGGTAAGCTGCGGGGCCCCGCGCTGCTGCTGCGGGGGCGGCTGGATCCAGGCCGCGCGGCTCGACGGCTCGCAGCGCCGGCTGCTGCACAACGGCACCGCCGTCGCCGACATCGCGCTGGACCTGGAGGTAAGCTGCGGGGCCCCGCGCTGCTGCTGCGGGGGCGGCTGGATCCAGGCCGCGCGGCTCGACGGCTCGCAGCGCCGGCTGCTGCACAACGGCACCGCCGTCGCCGACATCGCGCTGGACCTGGAGGTAAGCTGCGGGGCCCCGCGCTGCTGCTGCGGGGGCGGCTGGATCCAGGCCGCGCGGCTCGACGGCTCGCAGCGCCGGCTGCTGCACAACGGCACCGCCGTCGCCGACATCGCGCTGGACCTGGAGGTAAGCTGCGGGGCCCGGCGCTGCTGCTGCGGGGGCGGCTGGATCCAGGCCGCGCGGCTCGACGGCTCGCAGCGCCGGCTGCTGCACAACGGCACCGCCGTCGCCGACATCGCGCTGGACCTGGAGGTAAGCTGCGGGGCCCCGCGCTGCTGCTGCGGGGGCGGCTGGATCCAGGCCGCGCGGCTCGACGGCTCGCAGCGCCGGCTGCTGCACAACGGCACCGCCGTCGCCGACATCGCGCTGGACTTGGAGGTAAGCTGGCGGGCGGCAGCTGGATCCAGGTCTGCAGAGCAATCGTCCGGCTTGCGAGAGGTGCGGGTTCGAGTCCCGCCTGTGGCAATCCCCTTTCCTTAATAGTGTTTGAATTTCACATCGTAAAAAAATGCATCGCTTGCGAGTTTAATGAAGTCATTAACACATCCCCGGACAGCCTTTAGAAGTTTTAATGGTAATAACGTCTATAGGCGTGCAGTGTCCGTGAATGTGTTTTTGGGTCCCGTCAGCTTATGGTGGAAACCGGGCTTGAAGATGATCGTTGACATTGCAGAACGCGGAGGTGTACTGGGCGGACTCGTGGGAGGCGAGCGTGTGGCGCATGCGCTACGACGGGTCGGGCGCGCGACGCGTGTCCGCCGCGCGCCTCGCCGCCGCCGCGCTGTGCGTGCACCGCGGCCATTTGTACTGGCTGGACACGTGAGTATAGCCAAAAGTAAAGGCAATAACTACATAAAAGTGAAAATCTTGCACCAAACGCACTCATTTCATAGCCTACTGTCAAACGGGGAACTTAACGGAAAAGTCACTCAGTGATGGTCCAGGCACGCCTCACCACTTGAACTATTATTCTACATAATTTTTCTTTTTAGATACTTACTTAATATGTCAAATCTTTACTTTTACTCGTACTAGCCTCATGTCGCGCAGGCGATGTTTTTTGGGCTTTTAAGGTTTTATTTGTTTTTATTGTCAAGTCATTAGCAAAAGTAAGTGATAATTTAGTGATTTTAATACCTATCTATTTTTATCCTCGTTTATTTACATACCTACCTAGTGTTTTAATCAAGTTACAGCCCTATCACAAAGTCAAGGACTCTGCGGGGGGTAACGGGCTGAGGGGAGAAGTAGGTATTATAACGCGGCTTTCGGCCTTGACAAAGGAGTTTCACTTCTACGTTGTTATTACCTATACTTTTGGTATTGGCTGGTAAGTTCGTGCGTGATTCGTAACCTACAGATGGGATGCACATATACAAAAATGATAATGACTGACGTTAAAACAGTACGAAGCAATATCTGCCCTTTTTGACAACCCGTCTTTCGGTTATATCCAGATATTTTATTAATTTATAGAGAACTATCCAGACATTTGACCACAATCTCACATGGTGGTAAGTGACGCTATAGCCGAGGATGGATCCTCTCTGTCCTTATCTAGACAACTATTTTATATTGACCAATGATATTTAAAATAATAGATATGCTATACGCTCACGAAACAAACAGAAAATCTGTGCCGATCGAGAGCGAGTGCACACACGCGCAATTCTTATTAACCACATTAATAAATGGTGTGAAAGGAATGTCATAATTCAAACAGTAAGAACAAAAGAGATAGGTAGTAACTCTCTGTTCGGCACAAGTGTAAACTAAACGTCACTTTTTGACCAATTACTGCACTGCATTGCACTTTGACAAAGACTAATAAAAACAACGAAACAGAAGGTACAAACCTTACGTGAACTATCTGCCTTCTATTTCGTTCGAAAAACAGAATTTTACTATTTATTTTTTCATAATGCTATTTATATATTGTTTTATTCACTCGGTATTGTGCGAAGGTTCGGTTTTAAAATAAAACATTATTAAAAATACAAAATCATTTATACCAAAAATCATTTTTTTTTAGTCACTTGTTTTGTTGACAAATAACTTTTTTCTGTAACTGCTCCTTTTCAAATGTCAATTTACGCACACGTTTTCTAAGTGCCGCCTTTCTGGGTGTTTCTAAAACTTCTTCTATATCTGGTATGCTGAACGTTGTCAAGACTCGACGGTGAGATAAGGGTCTTCTTTGCTTCAGATTTCTGAAAGAATATGATTAATATTTAAGTGTTTGTAAAAATGTAATTATTGTTTGAATAAGTACGTTGATAATAAGATGTATGTACCTATTGATAAATAGATGTATGTACCTATTAACCTCAATTATAGGAATTGCATTTTCTTAAAAGCAATGTTCGACCTTTCTTGGATATTTATCATTAGCATTAAAATGGTCGCTTCATATTCTATTGCTTTTTGAAGGATTCCAGTCTGATTCGTTTCTTTGCCCACTCACAATTGCAATCCAATCTTGGAGTTGAACCTCAGAGGTAGAAAACCTGGAACGGAGAGACAAAAATAGAAAAAAAGTGTTAGTCATAATAATAACCAACATTAATAAAAATAATTTATACTATAATAAACATATATATGTATCCTCTTTTCTTTTATTTACGTAACTAAATTTCGACGACTTTTTAATTAACTACCAATCCAATTACATTCGGTACATAACAATAAATTAACATCACAAAAAGGCTAAAAGAATAAAACACAAGTATGCCGTAGGTATCAAACCAATGACATCGCATCTAAAGTTTCTATTTTGTTAATCTTTGACCGAGCACTTGTCGAGGACATTGTGTCCTTGTCGCACTTGTTAAAAAAACAATTTACTTTCTCTTTCACCTTTGTAACCGTATTTTGAAAAGGATTTTACGTAAAAATATTAAAAATTTAATGATTTAAACATTAATCTTGTTTAATTACATGTGATACGAGATCCCCTGACTTTTATTTACTTTCTTATCATAGTTTGTACATCTTCGAAACACACACGATGTCATTTTACTAAATTCACAATTAATAACAGAGACGTCACACTCGTTGTATCGCTTTATCCAGACTGGAGGCAAGACGTCCTAATTAGGACGTTTTCGCGTCTTCATTTTGTGCGCTACGGTAACATATCTATTATTTTAAATATCATTGATATTGACTAATTTAACTTGTCATTCCAAATATCGTCTCGCTTGACGTCAACGTATCGATTCTATCGAAGTTATAAAAGAAATATTGCAACATTTTTTGGTTGAATTCACTTTGTTACGTTACTTGTTCCCAAAAAAGTGTGTGTGTCAGCTCCGACGCACGAATGGACTCCTTAAGAACGGTTATAAAAAGTAAATCGATTATAAAAAGAAAAAGGGAATAAGGATAAATGAATGCATTTTTTATGTTACTTAAAGCATTTATTTTTATTAATTATACAATGAATCTGTTTAAATACATAACAAATCCATAGAAATATAAACACTAGTCTCCATAATACATACATACTACAATACACCTATACAATTCTCGGTTGAATGCAGGTCCATTCGACTCTAATCGTCGAAATAAGGGCAATGTAGGCGGGATATTCTGTGGGTTACCCGATTGAAAAAATGAATAATTTTTTACAAAATTATAATGGCAGCACCACTTAATTGTTTAACATTACAAGATGGCGGTGTTTGTTTTCTCCCAGACTCAGATTTTCAGTTTCTTGTGAATTTTCAAGTTCTGGTTTGCATTACACATCAATAGCGACGTTGAGTTGAGCTTATGTTCTTCCGTCTTACTGTGACAAGTGTTTGAGACATTGACTCTTTTTGAAAAAGTGACTCTTTTTGAGAAAGTGTATCTTGTGAGAAAGTGACTCTTATCTCGTTTATTCCTACGAGTAAACGCTTGCCTTGCTTCGCTCCAGGTCAACAACGGCCTTGGATAATTAATAGATTATCAATTGAGTCTCGCTCGATTACAAAAACAAGGCAAGTTTGCGGAAATGTTTCAAGATAAAAGGTGACATTTAATTAAAGAAAGTGTATGTAACAAAATCTTTATTGCAGGAGGCTTACAAAGTGTCTTTAAAATTATGAATTGAATTGTTAAAAATAAATAAAACACAACATTACTCAATTTCCATTCATTTTATTTCCTGTTTTGATTTTTTTGTAGAGGAATGCTGCAGTTTTAATTTTGGTTGTACAATGGTTGAGAATGCTCATTATTTGTGTGGTTTGAGATTTGCATTTTCAACCGTTGTGCAACCAGAAAGAACTGCAGCTTCCAATTTTTCAAAATGTACCTATTTAGTATTTAAAAGCTCCCGCGTCGCGTTTTATTCTGGGAGGCCACTAGATGGCGTTATAAAAAATTGTCTTCGTCTTTGCTCTATGGACTTGTCATTCTTCCCCTGAGTAAATATATTCCTTGGTTGAATGTGTCAGAAAATGACCGATGCGTCTTCGGGTAACATCGTGTGACATCGTCGTGTGATATTTTCGTGTAACATCGGATAACATCGGGAATTTGATTTTACTCCCGTAAATTTTCATACCCCAGACTTATATTTCAAAATCGATTCATAAGGAGTAAACTCCAATAATTTTGCAGCGTGCTGCACCAAGGCTCCGTGCTGGTGGCGCCGCTGAGCAACGTGTCGGACTACCGCGTGCTGGTCGCCGGCGCGGGCTCCAGCCTCAAGGACATCCTGGTGAGCGTTGCGGTCAATCGGCCAATGTCTTTTTTCTCAAGTTGGAAATGCTTCTTGATTAGAACATATGAATCATGGAATAGCAATTCCAAACTGACGTCGAGTTTATTATCAATTTGAGGACTCCGCAGACGTTGTCCTGCCTGTCCTGTTTTTAGACGGAAAAAAGTTTTTTTTTTAATTTTTTAAAGTGACAAACTTTAGAACTTTAATACTAGATTTTAGCCAAGGGTGGATTTGTTGCGCTTCTGAGCGAAGGTCCTTTAATAATTCACTATCATCATTATAATTCACTATCTTCATGACTTTTTATTTCAGAAGCCTGTTACTTCAAAATCACTCGGTGTAATTATTTATAAATTTGTTAATTTACAAAGTAAAGCCTAATTAATAGGTAACTTGTAAATTTTAACGTTTAATTTTTTTTCTCAATTCTCTCAATTTGCTCGAATATGCACCAAATCAGAAAATCAACTTTTGTTTATATGTGTTTATGTTTTTGTGTGTGTCTGTCTGTGGCACCGTAGCTTCCGAACGGAAGGATCGTTTTCAAGGCAGGTTTTTTATTGGAATGATAATTTAATATATTTTTAGGTTGCCGACTGGCCTTAAGTTTAGCAAAAAATATTGTTATAACATGTCTGACTGTAATCTGTAAGTGTGCCTGTAAATCTTAGCTCATCAAATACTTCAAACCGTTGAACCTCACAAGCTATTCCTGGCTCATTTGTGGTCTTTTTTTTAATCAAGAAAGTTAGTTTTAGCTGCTTTGGATCGGAGCACTGTAGGTGATGTTGTTCCGTTAACCTCAGGTATGGTCGCGCGACGCGCAAACGATGCCGCCCTTCAACTCGTCGGTGGTCGCGGGCGCGGGCGACGCTGCGATGGGCAACGCAATCTCAGGCGACGAGGAGGGCGGGCTCAGCGAGTGGAACACGTGCGCGGGCGGGGGCGGCTGCGCGGCGCTGTGCCTGTTCGCGGGGCGCGCGCGCTGCGTGTGCCCGCACGGGGAGCTCGCGCCTGACGGGAAGAATTGCACGCGTATGTATTAACAAAGTATTCATATTATTGTAATTAATTTGAGATTGAAATTTAATTGAATTTTAAATATAAATTATAATTTACCGAAAGCTTATATAATTGTAAACCACATATATTTGCATGTCTGACAAGACAAAACGTGCTCAGCTTATACGAGTACCTATTTGTGATGTCATTATTGTTACCATGTTTTGTGCAAATAAATATTTCATTCATTCATTCATATTAACTTCTAATCTAACCAACTAAGTGACGTTTATTTACGAGCATTAAGCAAGGCTATTTATAAACTAAAATCGGATGAAACAAATATCAGTGCTATTAAGTATATTTTTTGTGTAATCTTGGAACAGTTGCACTGTAAGTTAGCGGAAAGCAAAATCAGGGTTCTTTGGTCAAACTATCGACGCACACGCATATCAATATAATGCTAGTGTGTAATCCACGGATTTTTGAACACAGATAATTTTAGAGCACAAACCCGTTAATCTTCACCACCACCTCATAGTTAAGGTGAGGCCTGTGCGCAGCAATGGCACGGATGATGAAGATATGATGTTAAATCTTAACAACGTTGTGTTGGTTGCAGCGTACAAGTCGTTCATCATGTACTCGCGGGTGACGAAGATCGACAGCATCCACCTGACGGACGAGCACGACCTCAACTCGCCCTACCCGCCCATACAGGACAAGTGAGTGCGCCTTGCTTATAATTACAATATATTTTTGCTGTAATCTCTATATATATAAAATTCTCGTGTCACAATGTTTGTTCCCTTACTCCTCCGAAACGGCTTGACCGATTCTCATAAAATTTTGTGAGCATATTGAGTAGGTCTGAGAATCGGCCAACATCTATTTTTCATATCCCTTAGTGAAAAGGGTTGTCCACCTTAAACATTTATATGGTAAAACAACGTTTGCCGGAACAGCTAGTATATAAATATGTTTACGTGTTAACTTTGTGTAAACCTTATGTAAATAACTTAAGATTTCGATACGCTTGAATGTTTTTTATGTTTACTAGCGGACCCGTAGACGTTGTCCTGCTGAGGGTGGACAAACCTTATTGATAAGGGGTAAAAAAGATGTTGGCCAATTCTCAGACCTACTCAATATGCTCACAAAATTTCATGAGAATCGGTCAAGCCGTTTCGAAGGAGAACGAGAACGAATATAGTGACACGAGAATTTTATATAGGTACTAGCTGACCCGGCAAACGTTGTTTTGCCATACAAGTTATTGTGGACAACCATTATCACTAAGGGGTATGAAAAATAGATGTTGGCCGATTCTCAGACCTACTCAATATGCTCATATAATTTCATGAGAATCGGCCAAGCCGTTTCGTAGGAGTAAGGGAACGAACATTGTGACACGAGAATTTTATATATATAGAGATATAGAGATTTTGCCGCTTCTGCTGTATGTGAGAGTTATTGCTCCTTTCATAGGTAATGGAAGTCTGAGTCGACGATGAAACGAGCTCATTTAGAAGATGTCTGTTCACGCTTGTTTTAATGATTTTTGAGTTTTTACTGCACTTACTTATAATTGGAACGTTTCAGAAGTGAAACCACGTTTTGTTATTAATCACTTTATTTTCACTCGATGATCGCAATTATTTTAACGCTCCCTAACTTATCGTAGTAACCAATAACTTAGTTTAAAAAAAAACGGACAGAGTTACGGCTTATTATGAGTTGATTTGTATAGACGAACACCTAGAAATGGAATGTGTGAGTTAAACCCCACCAACTAAGTGGGGGTTGAGCGGTTGTGACGTAAATGTACTGTGGGCATTGACAGGGCATCCGTGTCGTTTATTTAGCACTTGAGCGTAATCGATAATATAATTATTAAAAATATTAATATAATGTTTGTTTATATTGACGTGACAACTTCTTATAAATTGGTTTGCCGGGTGACACTTCAAAAAACTGCGTTACGCTCCGCTCACGTTCCGCGCTCACAATGAGAGCGAGTGAGAGGCACGCGTCCCTTCGACTCGGGCATGGTTAGCCCGCCAAAGAGCGAGTGAGACAGACATAAAAAGTGAAAGGCACGCGTCCCTTCCACTCGAGCACAGTTAACCCGCCTAAGAGCGAGAGAGACAGAGCGAGAGAGAGAGAGTGAGAGAGATAGGCATACACACCGGTTCATGTTATACGAATGAATATGCACATTAAAATTATTTTACCACTCAAAGTCGTTGTCACGTAAAACTTTCGCCCGTATACCGACTTTACAGGCAACCAATTTTTTTTTTATTAAAATCGCATACTTTTATGTTACTAACTTTTTAAGTAGTTTGGTAGTGTTACCAAAAGTTAAGCAACAAAGCGCAGTCATGTTTGGGATGGGTGACCATTCTAACCATTTAAGTGTCATCTACTTACAAGTATCTCCGTGCTTCGGAAGGCACGTTAAGCTGTTGGTCTCGGTTAATATCGATAGATATTAGTCGTAAAGCCTAGCCAGAGGCACTCGGGCGGCTTAATAACATCTGACAGTAAGGTTGGTCACTTACCTTACAAACACCCCTCCACCGCACCGCACTCAGCCCGCGTGGTGGAGTATGGCTCTTTTCATACTTTTATACGTGCCAATAATAGGATGATTTTCACATACTACTATACGAAGCACCCCACGCTTTTTACTCTACTGTAATATAAATTCCGTGTACTCAGAAATTATTTTCTCTTTTTTGGTTAGCAATAAAAGCGTGTTTTTTAGTTTTTTAAACTATTTTTTATTTTATTTTTTTAGTTAAATCTCCAAATTATTGCATTGTCATTGGTACTTAATCACAGATTACTAAATAGTTACTACACTTAATGTGTTAGTTAATAGTGACATCTATTGGCAAAATACAGAGCTTCTAGTGCAAATCAATTGCATCAGTTAAAACTGCATAGCATTAGCAGCGACTTCTAATGATTGCTATCGAAACTAACTGGCTAAGCGAACGCTACTAGATACTTTCGTAATATTTGTGAAAGAGATGGCGCCGTGCGGAAAATGTAAGAAGGCGATTTCAGCAATATTAAAATTAATTTTATTTTTTTAGTTAATAAGGATAATCGAAAACTCTTATCAAATTATTGCATTGTCATCGGTCCTTGACCCCTGTGCAAATTTCTATGTTAATCAGACTCCTAGAAGTAGGTGAAAATGAAGTGCAAAGATTCCGTTACATACATACATAGTTACATACAGGTCAAGCTAATAATATATATATATATATATAAAAGCGTGTTAAAAAGCGAAAACAGCGGGCTGGACGACGTCTGTCGGGTCCGCTAGTAAGTAATAATCGAAGTTGTCGCACCGCTCACTAATAATTTCTGCTTAGCCCAATGGTATGGCTGGTAGAGAATGTCCTACGGCGTTAAGTCCACCTTTTGTGCAATAAAGCTTAAAGATATAAATAAATTTATTTGTATAAAGAAACATCAACACGATGTTCCGATATTTAAGATTATGTTCTGCTGCACTCGTCATTGAGTATCGTCGTGTTGTTGCAGAGAGCTGATGCGCAACGCGATAGCGCTGGCGTACTCGTACAACATGTCGCGCGTGTTCTACTCGGACATCCAGCGCGGCGCCATACACAGCGCGCATTTTGACGGCACCCAGCACGGACCGCTCGTGGAACGTAAGATATCATCATTCGTCATTACTTTGTAAGGTTTTTTGTTAACAGTACAACTCTCAAATATATGAGCACGGGCCCAAAAAGCCTTTAGCAACAGGCTTTAAACTAATGTCGATGTGATCGTTAGTATCCATGCCATTGACTGCCTCGTTTGTGTAGTGGCAAAATTTCTACCTTACATCCGAGAAGTCCTGGGTTCAAATCCCAGGTCAAGCCAAAATTTTTTCTGAGATTTTCTGTCATGAATTTCTCAAAAACAGCTCGGAGTCGGGAAGTTGGTGGTGTTACACCCGCTTGCCTCGGTGCGCACGTTAGTGCGATCTCTGTCATGTCGGATTGTTCCGGTCATGTGATAGAACAGTGAGTGCACCTGTGTATTGCGCTCACACTTGTGCACTATAATACTCGTATCTCCTGCGTAGTTGGCGGATCTCTGTTAAGATTGGCCGCCATGGTTGAAATCGGCCAGAAGGACTATTATATGAATAAATTTAATTATTGTTATGTGTTTTAAATTTCATTATAATAATTTTATGTAATCTTTCAAATTATGGGTTGTTATGACCTATATAAATGCTTTAAAATTTTAATTTAATAACTTTGTAAGGTGTTTTTGTAAACAACACATTTTCTCAAATATATGAGCACCGTCCCCACACACCAACAGGCTTCAAACTAATGTCGATGTGATCTTTAGTATCCATGCCATTACTTCACAAAAATATTTAAACAAAACGATGATTTCGCCTATCTATAATATGATTTACTCGTTGAGATTGTCCATTTAAATATCATTTCTTTTCTGTTGGTGGGTGGGGCCAAAAACTGTCATCTTCCATTATTTTGTCACATGTTGTGTATTTATTAAGTAATGCTATTTTGTTAATCTATACATTAAATTAAACTTTTTTCCTGTGTTCAGTAATCTATATATGGCGACTTTTGTAACCCCCGACGAAAAACAGGAATGTTAACAGTTTGACCCCTAGTCTATTCGTGTTTTGTTTGTCTGTGTGTGGCAATGTAGGTCCCGAACGGATGAACCGATTTCGTGATCGGTGGAAAGATATTTCCACGGTGGTTCTATGCTATGGCTGGTGAAAATCTGTCCAGCCGTTGCAAGTCTTCAGCTGTTTCCTTGTCTAATTCGGGGTGCTTTATCTGGAAACTTAGATTTTTTGGTAACGTAAAAATGTTTTACCCAGAGGTGGGTGCAGTGGAGGGGCTCGCGTTCGACTGGACCACCGACACGCTGTACTGGACGTGCGCGAGCGCCGCCGCCATCCGCGCCGCCGGCGTCGCCGCGCCGCCCCGCGCCGGCAGCGTGCGCACCGTGCTGCGGATGGCGCACGAGGACCGGCCCAGGGGGATCGATATTGACCCGTGCGAACAGTAAGTTAATAGACTCTTGCTACAACGGCGCGAAGTACTCCAGGAGCGGGGTCCTGGAGTACTTCGCGAGAGTACATCGCTTCGGGCCAGGGTTTCGAAGAGTCCATCTGGAGTATTTTACTGGAATATAAATAGACTGTTAGTGATATTAACTGTATTTTTTAGGTTGCTACCGTGACGAAATAAAAAACGTGCTCTGCGCGGTGAGCACGACCAACTATCGTAACGTATTCGTAGCGTTCTAGTGTGTGTCACGTCCCCTTACGTAAGCTGCAATATATATTAATATGTAAAGAGCCAGTAATAAACCATACGCTAAACGCGCAACATCCTTACAGCGTTTACCTATCGTTAACTTGTCAATTTTTATGAGGAAACTGACGCATTTACATTGGTCGATAACTCGGCCAATTCAAGTGAATATGATAAAGTAATAAATGAAAATGAATTTGTACATAGCTAACAGATTTATTATACGTTGGTTCGCATCAGCCTTCATCCGTCCCACTGCTGGACACAGGCCTCACTTTAACTTTGAGGTGATACAAGCCATGTATTCACGTTGCCATCATAAGATTATATTTCTTCTAACTAGAAAGCTGTAGCGTACAGGCTTTGCTAATGTCTGGGTGGCCGAGTCGTTAACGCACACAGGCCGGATTTCCGTGGACGCAAGTTCGATCCCCTCCTCGAGACAGTTGATTTAATCTACTTCAATAAATAAATAAATGTTTCACAACAATCACATCAATTCTCTAGTCCCAAATTAAGCTACAAGGCTTGTGTTATTATGTGAATAAATACATATTATACATAGAAAACACCCAGACCAGTACAAACACACATGTTCATGCACACATATGCTTGTACTGTGCGGGAATCGAACCCGCGACCCTTGGTTTTAGAAGTCCGACATGTAGACCACTGCACCAAACGGTCGTCAATGTTTAAAGTTCTTGAATTTGTTCTCTGTATTTCTTACCGATTTATATTTCTTGACTTTTTGTGCAGACGAATATACTGGACGAACTGGCGAGCGGACAAGCCGTGCGTGGAGCGGGGCTGGGCGGCGGGGGGCGGGCGGCAGGCCATCATCGCGACGCAAGTGCTCATGCCCAACGCGATCGCACTTGACCGCGACGCGAGGCAACTGTATTGGGCGGACGCGAGGCTTGATAAGATTGAACGAGCGAGGTTGGACGGCTCCCATCGGCAGGTCAGTGAACTGAGCGAGGCTGGATGGATTCCATCGGCAGGTCAGTGAACCTTACAGCTTGCGCAGTGGTCCACCATCAGCATAGGAGAGGTCATTGACCCCAGGTCATCATCGTGACTCGCGTGCTCACACCCAACGCGATCGCGCTTGACCGCGACGCGAGACGACTGTACTAGGCGGATGCGAGGCTGGACGATAGAATGCACAAGACTCGTTTGGCCAGCATAATCGGTTATTCACGTCTCATCCTCGACAAACGTGTCTCTTTATATGACATTTCATGTCTCTTTTCTCATCTCTCATCAGCCTATATACGTCCCACTGCTGGGCACAGGCCTCACCTCAATTAAGAGGTGGTCCAAGGTGTCTCTTTATATGACGCGAAATGTTAGAGTCAAGCAAGTCTTTTTTTTTCGGGAGGTATAATAGTACGGAAATCCCCTAGGGATTAAAATGATTTGAATTTGGGACATTGAAATTCGTATGAAGACTACATATGAAGCATACAGTTTTTTATTCTTACATCAAACTTTTTTCGAATCGGCTACCATAACACCATAAACAAAATATTTAAAAAAAGCGCTATTCAGAAGAAAAATCAATTTACAATTTGAAACCTATAAATACTTTACATTAAATGTAACAAAAATGTACTAAAACACATTTTTGTTTATGTTAATGTAAAGTATTTATGATATGATAATGATTTTATTCTGCACTTTAGAGATTTTGAATAATTTATTTAAAAAAATCTAAATATAAATATCCAAAAGCTTTTTTAACAATGTAGAACAAACAAAAAAGCGAAGGCCCTGTTAATATTGCCTTGCACATGGTGTTGAAAAACTACAGTATTCACATCTGGAGTAAGGACTGACGTAGACTTGGGCCGATTGAATTCCTCGCTTCACTCAGGACTCTATATTGACAGTCCTTTACGCCCTTAGTGTATAATCTTCTTTTTTCCATCCTAACATCATTATTTATTTGCAGATCGTAACCCAAGACAGCACGTCGCACCCGTTCGCTTTGGCGATCGCGGGCGACTGGGTGCTGTGGACGGACTGGGTGTCGCGGGGGGTGTTCCGCGCGCACAAGCTGGGGGGCGGGGGGCGCGCGCTGCGCAGGGCCGTGCCGCGTCCCATGGGCATCGTGGCCGTGGCACCGCCCCGGCATGCCTGTGAGTACCCCTCTAGCTAGCTCGCTGTTGAACGGGCTGGGGGTCGCGGGGGGTGTTATGCGCCCCATGGGCGTGCTCTCAGCGTTAATCTATTCATTGCGATGTCAAATTTCGCAAACTTCGACGAAAAGAACGGCACACCTGGCGTGCACAACACCACACGATAAGAAAACACGCCTGGTGCGTCTTCCGCCATGCGGTAATGAAAACAGTGTTTTGTAATTTTTTTACATGTTCATAGCATGAATACGTTTAGCTTACCAAAAATATCTAAAGTGAACGACCAGGAATGTCGTTTTAAATGATTAGAACTGGCAAAACAAGTCTATTTTTGGAAAAAATCCAATTAACTAAACCTTTTCAACTTCCACATATTACATTCTCATGAGTAACGCAATTTTAAAAAGGACGGGTTGGGTTAAACGAGCATGTGTTTGAGTTACGTAAAAAAATAAAATAGATTTGTTTTCAGTAGGTCTCTATAATACTATGTTTGCAGTACTAGGGCGTTTTGATAACTCCATGACTTTCAGGCTGAATAGAAACTTTTTTTATTTTTAATGATATTTTCTTAAAAGTAATATTTTTGCGAACCTAAAATAATTCTATTTTCAAATATGGCGCGAAAACAATATTTAATAACAAAAGAAGTTTGGCGGCTGTGAAGGTGTTCTTCGAAAATGGAGAAATCCGAGTTTCGAGTCTTGATTAAACACTATTTTTTACGCGGGAAAACCATTAAGCAGACCGAAGACAAGTTGAAAAAATATTACGGGGATTCAGCGCCGTCTCATGGAATGGTACATAAATGGTTTACTGAGTTTCGTTGTGGACGTATTACATTACCAATGATGCCGAGCGCCCAGGAAGGCCGATTGAGGTAACCACTGAGGACATTGTTAACAAAATCCGATATTGTTTTGTTTGACCGTCGAGTAAAGATACGCGAGTTAGCTGAGGCTGTGCACATCTCAACTGAACGAGTTTTTCATATTTTGCACGATATTTTGGGAATGAAAAAACTTTCTGCAAGATGGGTGCCGCGCTTACTGACAGTCGACCAAAAGCGAAAACGCGTGACTACTTCTGAGGCATGTCTGGCTATGTATAATCGCAATCCAAGTGAATTTTTGCGTCGGTACGTAACCGTGGATGAAACGTGGGTCCACCATTATACGCCAGAGACTAAACAACAGTCAAAGCAGTGGACTTCTACCGGCGAACGTGCACCAAAGAAGGCAAAAACGGTATGTTCGGCTGGTAAAGTGATGGCAACAGTATTTTGGGACAGTCAAGGGGTTATTTTCATCGATTTCTTGGAGAAAGACAAGACAATAACCGGTGCATACTATGCTGCATTGCTGGAAAAATTTAATGAAGAGTTGATGAAGAAACGACCGCATCTAGCAAAGAAAAAAGTTCTATTTCATCAGGATAATGCTCCGGCCCACTCGTCTGCAGTCGCGACTTCAAAACTTGTTGAATTAGGATACGATTATTGCCGCACCCTCCATATTCACCAGATTTAGCCCCCTGTGACTTCTTTCTCTTCCCAAACATGAAGAAATGGCTTGCTGGGCAAAGATTTTCATCCAATGAAGAGGTGATAGCTGCAACCGAGGCCTATTTTGCAGGCTTTGACAAAAAGTATTTTTTGGATGGGTTGAAGAGATTGGAGCATCGCTGGAAAAAGAGTGTAGAGTTGAAAGGAGAGTATGTAGAAAAATAAAATGTTTTTGTACACAAAATATATGTTTTTCTTTTACTTATCAAACCGCCCTCGTAGTTACCATGTAATTCATGACGACACGCTAAGGGTGCACTACGTCACACTACCATGCTGCGCAAAAAAAAATCGGTTGTCTGTAAAGTCGGTTTACTGACGATAGTTAAACGTGACAACGTCTTTGTCACGTTGCCTCTTTGTCGCTCGTTCCGCGCTCTCGCTTGCACTTCAAGCCTTGAATGGAATGCCTCAGAGCGAGGTAACGCCGTATGCGTCATGTTTTTTGGTGCGTGCAGCCGGCTCCATCGAATTATAAGACGTTGTCACGTCAAAAAACACAAACACTGTATCCTTGTAATCGTGTTAAGCACTTTCCCCCTCCAGGCCCCGTGGACCCGTGCGCGGTCCTGAACGGCGGCTGCGCGGAGCAGTGCACCGCCGTGAACGGGTCGGGCGTGTGCGGCTGCGGGGGCGGGCGGCGGCTGGGCGCGGACGGGCGCGCGTGTGAGTCGCCCGGGGCCCCGCCCTGCGCGCCGGGGCTCTGGGCCTGCGCCGAGGGGCCCTGCGTGCCGCTGCGCCTCGTGTGCGACGGGGTGCCGCACTGCAGCGCCGCCAAGACCTCATCCGATGAAGACTTGTACTATTGCAGTAAGTTGCAGTCTTAATACTAATGATAATAATAATTATTTAATTATTTTATCAGATAGAGTGCTGCTCATACACTGATTTTATTGATTGAGGTGCAATGTGAAATTGATGTGTTGACAAAATAGGTGTGTAGCGGTTTCTACAAGGCAAGGCGCGCCGCTACACTGCTAATGATATACAACAACGACATTTTTACATAAATTGCTCGTACAGGTAACATGACTCATAATTTGTTAGTTATAAAGGGCTCAACCTATAATTTATAATTTTATTTATTTATAATTGTATTTTTTACTCATTTTCACATCTCCTGCGGAAGTTGTGCAAAAGTAATGAATATAGCGGCAGTCCAGTCTACTCGCTATCATAGACTGGATGCTGTTGGGGCCGCACCGAACCCCGCGCACCAGGGAGGCGCATCTCTTTCGCATGGTCGCGTTAAAGATATCTACTCGCGCCTCTGCAAACATTCCCGATGCGCTGCTGTATCTGGGCAACCCCATTAGCACCCTGAACGCGTTGTTGAAATATGTTATATAAATATAATGTTATCTTAATGACTATACAATCCTTAAAAAGGATTTGTCCTATTAATAATATGGCCGATTAATGGACAATCGCCACTTTCGTCTATCTCCTTCAGCACGCTGTGGCAGCTGACACGTACCCTGTATAGGAACAGGGCTGTCTGGTTTTTACACATTTTATACATGTATTAATCACTCATGTTGTTGCAGCATCCCGCATCTGTCCCGCGGGCTGGTCCCGCTGCGGGGCGGGCGGGCGCTGCGTGCCCCGCGCGGCGCTGTGCGACGGCCGCGTCGACTGCGACGACGGCTCTGACGAGACTGACTGCGAATGTCCTCCTGCTCACTACAAGTATGTACAAGTTATACAATAAAGACACGCTCGCGTCCCACACTTTCTAATAACCCGCAATTGCCTTGCGGGCTGGTCCGACACCTATTCTCCCGGTACTCTGCATTTTCTCATCTTTCCTTGAAATTCTTCTTCCTCTTGATATTCAATCTCTTCTCAATTTTGACCTAACTGCACCGTCATTTTTCTCCATGATCGTGATTTCCGTTTTAATTTATATTGTAACAGTTATTTGCCAAAACTTGCAGATTCTAATATCTATCTTTTATTACCGTTATTTACGTCTCTAATCAAACAGCAACATATTAATTTTCGAAAACACGCGCGTCCCTGTATTAATGTCAGACCACAGGCGAATTAAATACCTATGTTGTTTTTCCGATATATTAATTAATACTAAGTTTACAAACTAGGTTACATGGCTATATATTAGGTGCATATGAGGAGAGTACAAACAGTACAGCCTAATCTCTCTTTCGTCATGGGAAATCAGAAATTTATTTGCAAGAATACATACATAAAATAAATGGGATCGCCGTCTTACCATTTGAGAGTGATACTCGTAGAACAGTGAGTGCACCTGTGTTTGCGCTCACACTTGTGCACTATAATGTGATCTCTGTTTAGATTGGCCGCCGTGGTCGAATTCGGCCAGGAGGAAGTTTTCTTTTTTATGAATTGGTAACATCGGTCGGTAGATGCGCGTCGGGCGGGTGCGTGGCGGTGTCTGCGCGCTGCGACGGCGCGGCGCAGTGCCCCGACGCGTCGGACGAGCGCGCCTGCCCCGCCGCCGCCTGCGCCGCGCTGGGCCCCGCCGCGCTGCCGTGCCGGCGCGGGCCTGCCACGTCGCCCGCCACCGCCACCGCCACCGCCACCGCCTGCTACCTGCCCGCCTGGGCCTGCGACGGGCACGCGGACTGCCCCGACGGCGCTGATGAGATGGATTGTCCCACAGGTTTGCTATTTATCATCAACATACTACAGCCGGCAGATGCCCCGTGCTGAACATTAGCTTCCTCTGGTTCTGTAGTTGCATGTGTGTAGGATTAGGGTCTCGTAGGGAAACAAGCTTAATACAACAACCTTAATAAAACCAAAATCTTTCGTTCTGTCATGCTTCTTTAAATGATATTTTTCTTATTCACTGTCACTTCAAAAGTCCTCTTTTTTGCGTTTCGTTCCTTCATCCATATCCTACTTGTATTTAGGTTAAGTTTCAATACAATAAATTTATCTAATTCCTTTAAAGATTTCCAGGTCGATCGGTTGCAAACTGCCTACATTAAAGTCAATCCTGCGATCGTCAACCCATGTCTTGGTATCAAATGAACTCCAATCTAGTTTTTTTTTGCGCCACTAGCATATGATACGAAGTCAACTTTTTCAACTGCCTGCTTCTAGACTTAAATTGCAATCGCCTCCACTATCAAATCTTCAAATCAAAATGATTTCTATCAACAGAAGCACCAGAAGCAACGGACTCCGGCACGGAATCCAACGACGGATGCGGTCCGGATCAGTTCCGGTGCGGGTCCGGGTCGGGCGAGGCGGACGGCAAGGCGTGGGGCCCGGAGTGCGTGCCGCTGGCGTGGCGCTGCGACGGCCGCTACGACTGCGCCGACGGCTCCGACGAGACGCTGCACTGCCGTGAGTTTCATCATTTTGCTAATAGGGGTTTTAGGCAATTGGGTTGCAAAGGAAAAGGGAAGCGCTTTCTACCGACCGAGGTGGTGTGGTCACACACACACGCACGCACACTCACACACACACACACACACACACGCACACACACACACACACACACACACACACATGCACGCACACGTACACATACAATCAAACATAGCACCATATAGTAATAATATAGGTAATTTTTTTTTCTTTACCTTATTTTATATAGTGATAAAATTTATGAGGCAAAATATTTGTACACTTGCGAACTTATCCTTGGACCACACACTAGGCATACCAGTTTTGTCGTAAGGATTAAGTGGGTATTTGTTATTTTTGTTTTAAGATATTGTTTTTGTTTGTTGTAAAGTAATGTTTTTATGTAGAATAAATTAAGTCATCACAATGTTAATGAAGAGCAGAGGCTCCTGGCACAAGTATTTTTATACTTAAAAGAAGACTCTGGCTCCTAGCTATAATACTACGATTATTTAAGGTAAATACATAATTTTTTTTTTTTTTTGAAACGACCACACAAACAAACGTCGACGTGGTGTTTTGTCTATATATGCTGAGTCCGAGCTGTAACTTATATTGCGCGATTCAGGTTTGTATGTGCGCCATGGGTAGGTGTCGCCACAGGGGACTTCGCCAATAAAACGAGTAGTAGAGATAATATAAATATAATGCTTTACATAATGATATTGATTATTTATTATATTATTATTACCCACGACAGATTAACAGATACCCGATGACATCGTGAATAAATTGTTTTCTAATCGCGCCGATCGCTCAGCTTAAACTTTGTTGCGATAAAACAAAATCCGTCAAAACGATAACGGGCACAGACGACACTACTTCAAGCTACGAGTTTTTATTTCAAAGTACCCCCCCATTCCGTGCGCCTAAGATGCCACGATTTTTCCTTGTCCTGCTGTCATGTAACGAAAGAACGAAAAGAATCTTTTTATTAAATTTAGGGGCTTCGTACTTCGGCACCATGAGCCGTATTACATTCGTGGTTCACGCGTATTGGCAGCATCCTTTATTTCAAAAATGTAAGATAGCATAAACATAATCCATACAATAATATTATTCATGCGAAAGTAATTTTCAATCAATCTTTTCGAAATTTGCAATCAATTTGCATGAAATTTGGTAAGGAGATATTTTGTACGGTTTCGTACTCTTTGCTGATAGAATGATAGTAGAACGGAATGAAAGTCCTTGATAGTGATTAACTGATAGTTGTATTGATAGAAGGTCTCTTACGACTAAAATGATAGAATGATATGAGAGCGCGCGATGCGAATGATAGCTATACACGAACTTATGGAATTATGAACAAGTATGAAAAATGGCAATGTGAAGCGGATTATGAAATAATGCGCTTCCGGGGAAATGCTGACGCGACGATTGTACGTGCTAGCTCGTACATATTTTGATACCCGAGAAAGGACATAGGCTACTTTTTAACGCGGGAAAATGACGCATTCCCATGGGAAAATGACGCATTCCCATGGGAAAATGACGCATTCCCATGGGAAAATTACGCATTCCCATGGGAAAATTACGCATTCCTATGGGAAAATTCAAGTGGGCAGATCGCTTTTACGCTTAAACTACTAAATAGATTTAAATGAAATTTGGTAAGGAGATTTGAGAGTTTGGAGTTTGAGACTTTAGAAAGGAAATGAGTTACTTTTTAAAATTGCTTTCCGGGGAATCTGATCGCTTTCACTCCTAAATTACCAAAGATTTGAATTTATTTATTCAAATTTGCATACTAGGTACTTTATTGTATTATTTTTGTATAAGATTGATTTACAGGAAAACAACGCATTCTAAAAAAACTACCTTATGCGGACAAAGTCGCGGGTAAAAGTTAGTATATATATATGATATGCATCGCTTCTGTTGAGCAAGAAGCGAGATCGTATTAGTTCCCCAGAGGCTACATGAGGGGTAAAGTGTCTAACCTGCAATTGTTCCCGCAGGCCACACGTCGAACAGCACGTGCACGGCGGAGCAGTTCCCGTGCGGCGCGCGCGGCGGGTGCGTGGCGCGCGCGGCGCGCTGCGACGGGCGCGCCGACTGCCCCGACGCCGCCGACGAGGCCGGCTGCGCGTGCCCGCCGGACCACTTCCGCTGCGCCACCGGCACCTGCGTGCACGCTGTACGTTTATTGCTTTATTTTCTTCTGACTAGTACCTAACCGTAAGAATATGTTTTATTTATTTAAGCTTTATTGCACAACAAAACTTTGTACAAAAGGTGAACTTAACGCCGTAGGGCATTCTCTACCAGTCATATATACCTATATGTAATAACTAAGTAGAAGTAAAACTTCTTTGTTGACGCCCAAAAGCCGCGTTATAAATACGTACTTCCCCCTTTAGCCCGTTACCCCACTGACTCCTGGATTTTGTGATAGAACTATCACCTGCTAGATATCGTTAGCTCATCCAGCTTTAAAAATGAATAAAACATATAATAAAATATATATATAAAATCGAGGACATCAAAAGTAACAGTATTAGAGCAGGTAGCGATCGATACACGTATAGAGGTAGAATGTGTATTTCATCTTACGCGCTCACTTATAAAGAATCAGGTTAAGTTTCCTTAAAGTTATTTGGTATCTGTATTAATCCGTAAATTACGTTTACAAATAAGTAACTACACCAACTATTTTAAGCCGTTATGACTTATATTCTGCTTGATGATCGATAGCTGTTGCAATGTGTAAGTTCATTTTGCCGCAGCATAAAAGAAAAACTTATTTCAAGTGGCAAATCAAAAGCTAAGCATACTAATTTAGCTTATTCGCATATTTTTTCATACTGTTTTAGTTTGCACACAACTATGAACAAGTATGGGAATCGGTGTTAGCTATACTAAGTAATCTTAGCTCTCGGCCTGCAACTCGCATGATTTCACCCCCTCCACCAACCCATGGTTCTACTGGCCTTAAGGCATATGAACCGAATCCACGGGAGGACAGTATGATAGGGTTGGTGCTCTTCTTCTTCTTACCATATCGACCTAGGCATGAATATATATTCCAAATCCAAAACTTAGCCACCGACAAAGCATTAAATATAAATACATATAAATGACAAAGATATATGGAAATGTTTGAATGTAAACAATTTCAATTATTGTAAATCAAATTTGAAAAGAGGCAATGACAATAGTGACTGAGTTTCTTGCGTTGCTTCTTCTCAGCACTGGCCCAAATTGTCCCGAAGCGGTGGTAGGGTTAATTTATATGTTGGGACGTGTAAAAGTGTTTATTGTGAGTCTACTTACAAAAAATAAATTGACTTTATTGATTTATTGTTAGTAGTCTTGTAGAGGTCCTCGCGTGTACAGGTGCTGGGACACGCAGGGCAGGTCAACAGATGTGCCATTGTCTGGGGGAAACACCGCACAGGCGTGCGCTCTCCGAGCTGTAGCCCCATCTTTGCATGTTCTCCTCACTTCGGCCTACTTGGGTCCGTAGTCTGTGAATGAATGAATGAATGAATGAAATTTATAATCAGCTCATGAATAAGGTACACTGAAGATAACATATTTTTAGGATGTTAATGGTTCTCTTACGAGTATGTTAACACCATGCATTAACCAAACAGGAGATGTACTGCGACGGCGATGCCGACTGCGCGGACGGGTCGGACGAGCCACCGGGCTGCTCGGGCGTCCGGGGCCCGCGCCCCACTGCTCTCCACCCGGGCACCGACGCCCCCGCACCCGCCCCCGGGTCCCCGCTGTGCGCGGCCGCGGGGCAGGTATGTTTGCTGAAATCTTAACTTATTTTAAAAAAATGTGATACTCACATCTTTACCTTTATCTTTACATCTTTAAATAGCGGCCGCCTGCGACTTTATCCGCCTTTAAGTTAGAACAAATGTTAGAGCTTTGGTTTACTCGCCGAGTTTTTTTGGCACGGTACCTCAATCATATTTTGAGGCTCTAGCAACGCGACACAGGTTGGTGGGAAAGGAATGCTTTTAATACTAGAAATAAAAATAAGCTTGCCATTCGAAAATAAAGGCTTCAAAAGGATGGTTTCTCGTTCATGAGACTCTGTATTTTTTTTTAAATAAACTACCACCGAACATTATAGACCTACTTATTACCAATTTTAAAACAGTTATAAAAATACATTAATGTCTAACCTTACTACACAATAAACGATTATTTGAATGATAAACATGTATGGACTAGTTCACAGCAGCACAATGTGGCAGGGTGTAATGAGACGTGTAAAAGTGCCCGCTGTGGGTCTGTTTAAGGCAAACTTCCACATGTCGATATCGTACGCATCGCACACAACGGATTCTAGTTTGATTTGTATAGAAACTCGTAGAAAAGCGTCTACTGTTCCGTACCGTACGGTTCGCACATCAGCAATGCCGACATGCGATGCGTACCGATGACGTCATACGGAATGCCGATCTACAAAAAATTAAAGTAAGTGGCATAGGTAATTCGATGCTGCCGATACAGTGGACGCAGTGAGCAATTAGTCCGTTGCGTGCGGTGTGTACGATACCGACCTGTGGACGCTCACCTTAAGGGTCTATTTACAGAAATAAATAACTTTTAGCGCAGGTGGTTATGGCGCAGTGGTTGCAGCGTTTTGGTAGAGATACCAAAGTTAAGTAACTTAAGGCGCGGTCATGTTTGGGGTGCGTGACCATTCTGACCATTTAAGAGACGTCTATTTACAAACATATCCGTGCTTCGGATAGCACGTCTTGCTGCCCCGGTTAATATCGATAGATATTAGTTTGTTAGCTTAGTCAGAGGCCCTCGGGCGGCTTAATAATATCTGACAGTAATCACAAGTTGACACACCGCACCGCACCTCGCTCGCGTGGTGGAGTACGGCTCGGACCACCTCATAGTTGAGGTCAGGCCTGCGCCCAGCAGTGGGACGAGGAAATGAGTTTGTGGAGTTGCAGGGCGCGCTGTACTGCGCGGGGCGCTGCGTGCCGGCGGAGCGCGTGTGCGACGGGCGCGACCACTGCGAGGACGGGCGCGGCGCCGGCGCCGGCAGCGACGAGGACCCGCGCATGTGCAGCTCGTTCGCCAGTGCGTTCGGCGCGGCGGCGGGCCCGCTGGCGGCGCCCGCGGCGTGCGCGCGCGGGCTGTGGCGCTGCGCGTCGGGCGCGTGCGTGCCGCCCGCGGCGCTGTGCGACGGCGCCGACGACTGCGGCGACTACTCGGACGAGCGCGCGTGCAGTGAGTATACTGCGACAAACTCCCGCGTAACCAGGATCCAGGGGTTTCCCTCGATGACGCACCAGATCTTCGGACCAGCTTGCAGGAGACCGCTCCACGGAGCGTCAGCAGCCGGCACGCGGAAGTCATTAGGGATCCTTTCCGCCTGAACGGCCATATAGGAAGAAAACATATAGGAAGGAGAAATAAAGTGTATCGGCATATCGCAGTAGACATTCATTACTTATACGGGAAACATTTGTTTTTGTAGTTAACGTTTTGTGTGTCAGTGAACAGGCAGTTGTGACCTCACCTTAGGCTCTTTACACACTGCGACATTTAGAATCAATGTAGCAGTCACGACAACAGCAATGAAAATTTTTTTACATCGTTATCCGTTGTCCTACATGAGCAACGCAGCGCGACAAAGGAACGAGACGCGATTGCCATTGACACAAGGTATTTGAAGTAAAGGTCGCATCGCGGCTCGCAAAAGATCCTACGATGAAGAGGCCTATCGATGCAGTCGCTCGTAAACATTAATATATACACGCGAAAACATCGAAGCAGAGGCAACTCAAAATATGACTCACGCTGAATATCTATACAGTCGCGAAGTTAACGCGATAGTGAATCGATGCTGCATCGCGTTCGAAAGGTTCTTACCCGTTGTCCTAGTTGAACAACAAAGGCAACATAGCGGGGCGACGTGAAGCGACGTCAAATACCAAATAGAAAGTGACAAACAGCCGTCGTTTATGATAGTGTCCTACTTGACGAAACGCGACTGACATTGACACAAGGAATTTGAAGTATTGGCCGCAACCGTTCATCCAGGGCTACGTCAGGCCCAGTTCCCACCAATGCGGAGAAGAAAGGAGACGAGAGGAGAGTGTTTTGAATAACCAATCAGATTTCGTCATTTCTCCTCTCCTTTCCGCTTGATCCATTTTCACCGAA
Source organism: Pyrausta despicata (assembly GCA_963921415.1). Taxonomy (NCBI): domain Eukaryota; kingdom Metazoa; phylum Arthropoda; class Insecta; order Lepidoptera; family Crambidae; genus Pyrausta; species Pyrausta despicata. The sequence goes on along the minus strand of OY992866.1, from coordinate 13,968,717 downwards.
GCTAAGCGGAGAGAATATGCGGAAATAACGAAATCTGATTGGTTACTCAAAACCCATCTCCTTCCGTATCCTCTCTTCCCCGATTTGGTAGAAACCGGGCCTTAGTTTAACAAAAGTTCTATGGACACAAATTATATGTAAGTTATTTTCGTTTGTACCTAAATGAATGAATGATTGAAAAAATGATTATTATTATTAGACGTAAACGAGTGCAGCGTGCTGAACGGCGAGTGCGCGCACAACTGCACGGATTTGGTGGTCGGGCGCGCGTGCTGGTGCCGGCGCGGGTGGCGGCGCGGCGCGGGCGGGTCCTGTGCCGACGTCGACGAGTGCAGCGAGGACCAGCCCTGCGACCATCATTGCAGGTGTGTAACAACGTCTTTGGGGTATCTTAGGCGCAACAGATTGAGAGTTAGGACGCTAAAGGGATGCGCTTCCTACCGACTGAGTGTTATGGTCGAGGACCAAGGTCCGGTAGACATAATCTTGATTTGTCTATCTATATTATTTCTAGATCTAAATCTTATATGCCGCGGTTCATGTGCGGTAATAGGCTAACAGCGCCATCTAGCCTATGGAGACGTATCAGCGCTCGCTGTCGTGCGCCACCTTTAGGCTTGTGATAGCGAACGGTAGAGGTCGCCACACATCTGTTTGATACATGTTCAGAAACCGTATAGTATATGACAAAGCTAAAAAATATAAATTTTTATTTGATTTGATGTAACTCTTTCAATGGCATCAAATGAGTTTAGCTACCCTCATAAATATTTTTACTTTATTGCTCAATAAAATGAGATTCAGAATTTCAAAGAACCAAAAAGATTATTTATATGATCACATCGGACGTTGAAATGATACACTTTTACAGATTATTTAGCGATTTATTTACTTTTCAGCATCCGTGTTCACAAGTGGTATGAAAATTAACAAGTTGTTATTACATAATTTTGAAAAATTGTAAACTACCATCACTCAAAAATATTAAGCTACATTCCTATCTACACAAAATGAGCTCACAGTACCTAGCAACGTGTTTGTTGAAGAACTCGATCACACACTATTATGCCTTGATTACACGCGCCGAATAAATAGGCGAGATAGTAAAAATATTCTCGGCTGAGACAGTATTTATTATGTGGTCAGCACGCTCCAATCTGTTCACACGGAGCGAGCACCCGGCCGAGTGCACTGTCTCGCCCAGCCACTTGGCACGTTTGATCAAAGCATTGATCTTCAAAATTATCTCTTACGTATCATAGTGTTGATTAGCCTTCGCTGCAACAGTGTCAGAATAGATTTCCCGATGATATCTGATCGTAATGAAGCTGTTATGTGCAGGAACACGATGGGCAGCTTCGTGTGCTCGTGCGCGGAGGGGTACAAGCTGATGGCCGACCGCGTCAGCTGCACGCCGATATCATGTGAGTCTCCCTTATCTATCTGTCAATAAATGTATTTTTTTCTATGACGATGACGTCGATATGCAAATAACGTCGGAAAAGCGATAAAACATGATTGGTCTCTTGATAATTTTAAGAACTGCAATATGTACACATACTTCTACCATGTTTTGTGCAAATAAAGATTATTCTAGCATTATTGATGTGATTATTCTATTCTATTCCTTGATCTGCAGCCGTGAAAGCAACTCTGATCTTCACGAACCGCTACTACATCCGCGGTGCGTCCCTCGAGGGCGGCGCGACGTGGCTGCTGGCCAGCAACCTGAGCAACGCGGTGGCGCTCGACGCGTGGTGGGACGCGCGCTGCGTGTACTGGAGCGACGTCACGCGGCTGGGCTCCGCGCTGCGGCGCTCCTGTCGTGCCAGCTGGGACCGCGCGCCCGCACAGGACTACCAGGCGAGTGTGTAGCAGCATCGTCACCGCCCGCTCACCACAATCTCGATCGAGGGTTCTTTTAGACTTCTCTCTCTCTCTCTCATCAGCTTATATACGTCACAATGCTGGGCACAGATCTCACCTCAGCTATGAGGTGTTACAAGCCATGCTCCACATCTCTTTACACTTAAAATCAACAAAGTATGTAGTATATCAGGTATTAAATGAATTTGAATCTTGTGTAATGAAACACATCATAATTCATATTCTTACATGGTATATCATTGCAGCTACTGCACGGCGCGACGCTGCAGAACCCGGACGGGCTGGCCGTCGACTGGGTCGCAGAGAACCTCTACTGGTGTGACAAGGTATGTGCTCTTATCGTAGACAAAAATCGGTTGTCTGTAAAGGCAACGTGACAACATCTTTGTCACGCTGCCTCTTTGTTGCTCGTTCCGCGCTCTCGCTTGCACTTCAAGCCTTGAATGGAACGCCTTTTTGGTGCATGCAGCCAGCTCCATCGAATTATAAGACGTTATCACGTCAAAAACTGTCATTAAAATGCGTGTGTTGATGGCAATAATCTATCGAATGGCACTATGTCGCGGTTTCCTATTTATTGATGTACCAATAAGTGGTGTCACCTGCCTGAGGCTGAAACAATTAATCAAAGTCATTTTAATTAAGTAAGCCACGCAATGACGGAATGCCGCGAAGGTTTAAATGGGCCCTGTTCAAGTCGCCATTATAAATATATATCTATATATATAAAAGAAAGTGGTGTTAGTTATACTATTTATAACTCAAGAACGGATGAACCGATTTGCCTGAAAATTGTTGGAGAGGTAGCATATAACCAGGAAACAAACATAGGATACTTTTTATCCCGTTCGACCGCGATTTCGAAAACAAAGGGATTCCACGCGGACAAAGTCGCGGGGGGCCACTAGTATGTATATAAAAGAAAGTTGTGTTAGTTATACTATTTTTAACTCAAGAACGGATAAACCGATTTGGCTGAAAATTGGTGGAGAGGTAGCTTAGAACCAGGAAACGGACATAGGATAATTTTTATCCCGTCCGACCGCGATTACGTAAACAAAGGAATTTCTCGCGGACGAAGTCGCGGGGGGTCACTATAGTGCTTTGAGTGTTGTCTGTGTGCAGGGCACGGACACGATCGAGGTGTCCCGGCTGGACGGGCGGCACCGGCGCGTGCTGCTGCGCGGCGACCTGCAGGAGCCGCGTGCGCTGGCACTACATCCTGCCAAAGGGTACGTGTACTAAACCAATAGGGAATATTGATGTTTTTCTTTTTTGTCTTAAATTAATAGTTTACTATTTTATAAAATAGAAACAAATATTAATGGGCTTCAAAATACTATAGATATTTTTAAAAATGAAATTTAAAACTTTTAAAAAAATTTAGCAGACCAAACGCCGCCATTTTGCGCGCGCTTGCATGACGTCACATGACACGTCCAGTGGGTGTTTACCTTAGTGTTTACTGTGGACTTTTCAGTTACTTCGTAATTTTTACAATATAATGTCATGTCAGATGACGTCACATTTCGTTCGACCTATGGTGGCGCGTTTTGGAAGTTTGAATTTCGCTCCCTTATGTTGCACTTTTTGAATATTGTTTTAGGGGTTTCAATAATAAGTAAATAGAAAAAAATATTTTCATTATTTTATTACGATAATAAGTATTCGAGAAAAAATATTTTAGGCCATTTAAAATTTTATGCATATTCCTTATTATCTTGTATTTGTAACCAATGTTCTAAGTTTTTTTTTAAATTTTGGCCCAACTTTAGACTTAGGAAGCTAAAGGAAAGCGCTTCCTACCGACCGGGTGTTATGGTCGGGGATCAAGGTCCGAAAGACATCTTCTTGATTTGTCTATCTGTATTATTCAGAATCTAAAACTTACATGCCGCGGTTCATGTGCGGTACTAAGCCGGTACGAGGTTAACAGCGCCATCTAGCCTATGGAGCCGTATCAGCTCTCGCTGTTGTGCTTGCCACCGTTAGGCATGCGCTTGTGATGGCGAACGGTAGAATTCGCCACAAAATTATATTTGGGATAGGTTTGCTCTTGACCTAAAACTAAGCCTAACGAGGCAAAGACTGAGTCTATTGTGTTCGCCATAAACTAAGTGATAGTAATTAAGTTTTTTTTATGGGCTCCACGGAATTGATTGATTAAACGTTACTTTATTACATAAACCTTTTCTTTGTGTAGAAGTAGTTGTTATTTTCAGAGAGGACAAAATATATTTTTGTATGATTTTAAGTGTGATTACGGAGCAGCTTCTTTGTAATCTGATATTATTATTCGTGTTTTTGCTATCGTTTAACCTCTTGTTTGTCGTCTTCCTAGTAAGTGATCTCGTATGCTTGTATCGTCGCACAATCTTTCCCAGTAATTTAACTAGTATTTGTTTCTTGGGTTTACGCGAACAATAGACATTGAAATGAGACACTTTATACAGATTATTTCGCGATTTATTTACATTTTGTTTTAACCTGACGTTTCGGACCCTTTTCAGCGTCCGTGGTGCGTTTCAGTCTACCTGTGACGAATAAAATGTAAATAAATCGCGAAATAATCCGTAAAAAGTGTCTTATTTCAATATTTAACTAGCGTTGGTCCCATTTGTCAGCACGATGTACTGGTCGGACTGGGGCTCGGAGCCGTACATCGGGCGCGCGGGCATGGACGGCTCCGCGCGCCGCGTCATCGTGTCCAGGGGACTCGGCTGGCCGAATGCGCTCACTGTGTCCCACGCCTCCAACGAGCTGTACTTTGCGGATGCGAGAGAGGACTATATTGCTGTCGCTGATCTAGATGGCGATCATGTGCGAGTGCTATTCTCGAGAGGTGAGTCACCACACTAAACTTCACACGCTAGATGAGACGCTCATTGTGTCCCATGCCTCTAATACGCTATCAGGTACACATCGTGACTACTCTGAATAAATGGAAAATTATTTGTTAAGAACGGTAAAACTGTCAAAATATACACTTTATACATATATACAGGATGTAAAAAAACCTTAACGAAGCCGTCAACCACGCGTTCAGTACATCAAACCAAATCGTATAAAAGAGAATTTTTGGCCGGGAAACAACTTTTATTTTTTGACATAAAAAAAATCAATTTAATTCTAACCTGCAATGTACAGCGCGCACGCGGGGCAGTCACCGCGGTTCGGTTCGAGTGTGCGCTGTTCATTGCGGAGTGTGCCATTTAGAAGCTTTTTATGAAAAAACTAGTGAAAATTTGTATCATGCTTCTTTGGAAAAAAGTTCAGTAAAACGGACAGAAGGCATTTCTGAAAAATCATATTTTTTTTTCAAACTTAGTTACTCAGTAACCGTTAACTTCCTAGGTATGGTATAAAGGAAAAAAATGATCGTAACAATTGGTAGAATATGTGGTATTCGGCTTCGTTAAAGTTTTTCTACACCCTGTATATACATATTTCTCTGTTTTTTGAAAAAGTGTAGGAAGTAAAGATGCGGAATAAGTGTTTCCATTGGTGATTTAGATTACCTGAAATATGATTGAAAATAGGACAAATACTGCCTATTTCTTTAGTAGTAAGGTTAGTGTTAATTATGTCGTTGTGTGTACACAGAGCGCATGCCGTGGCTGCGGCTGCACCACGTGTTCGCGCTGGGCGTGTGGGCGGGCCGCGTGTACTGGAGCGACTGGGAGACGCGCGCCGTCGAGACCTGCCTGCGCCGCCCGCTGCGCGCGCGCAACTACACGGTCAGACAATCTCTATATATCATTTGTGTTATAATAATATAATCTATTTGTTTCTTCGGTTTACGCGGACAGTAGACATTGGAATGAGACACTTTTACAAGGAGACAGTCTACCTGTGATCATAGATACTGAACAAAAGCGAAATATAATCTGTAAAAAGTGTATTAATAATTATAAGTTTATTTCAGATAAAATCATGCATAGATTGTGTAAATGAAAAATAAATGCGTCAGTAACGATTTAACTTATTTACTATGAAAGTAAAGTTAATTTGAAATTCATACTTTTTTGTTTGTTTGTATTATTTCAATGCCTAGTGTTCATGTTAATCAAAGACAAAACTACTATACCTTTTCACTAACGACAGTTCCACTTTAAATTAATTATTTTAGTATGTGTGTGTTATTAAACATGACAGTAAAACTCTTTGAAACACCATCAGGTGCGCAACGAGACCGTGGAGCTGGAACAAGGCGGCGCGTACATGTGCCGCACGCTGGCGCAGACGGTGCACAAGCCCATGGACCTGCGCGTGCTGCACCCCGCCCGCCAGCCGCCACAACCTGGTAATCATAATAATCATAATCATAATACTTATTGCAAGTCACACGTTACAGTAAAGTCTCATGAGCAAACTAGTACAGTGACGCCCGGCCAGGGCACAGCAACTTAGTTACAAAATTAGCACCGTCAAATAAAACACCGATTGTAGGATTAAGTCTGCACTAAAGACTGAATCAAAATAAAAATAACAAAGTATATAAGTTGAGGAAAAATCGCTTCTATTGCAAGAATCAAGCGAATGTCAACGCCATCTGTTGAGCGGATGTTTTAAATCACGCAGACCCCGTTATCCCGCCCGCCAAGGACTTTTGTACCTTATTTGGGAATGAGACCCTCATCAAATCAAATCAGTTCGACGCGCACTGCTCGGCATAACCCTATCTGCGGATCTCCACAGTGATCGGACCGCGACCTTCATCAGTTCGTCGGTATTACGCGGCTAAGCGCCGTGAATGACAATTCGTGCATAAGATAGCACATCTATCGAACGTCTTCCAAATGTTAGTATACGCAGTCGTAATAAGTGTGATTCATCGACAAAAATGTGTTATCAGATTCGCTGAAAACTACGCACGGTGCGTGATCGTAAGCCGCTAACCGATATAAATAAAATAAATAAATGGGGACATCACATCACATACATTGCTCTGATCCCAAAATAAGTAGCTACAGCACTTGTGTTATGGGAGTCAGTAACCACGAAAGCACCAAAATCACCCAGACCCGTGACAACATTGAAATTGGTTTCTGGATATTATTCTGGATCTAAATCTTATATACCGCGGTTCATGTACTAGGCCGGCACTAGGCTAACATCGCCATCTAGCCTATGGAGTCGTATCAGCGCTCGCTGACGTGCTTGCCACCGTTAGGCATGCGCTTGTCATGGCGAAAGCTAGAGGTCGCCACATATTAAATTCTAAACTAACTGAAAAAATGGTTGTCTGTGAAGTCTGTTCACTGACGATAATTAAACGTGACAACGTCATAAGATTGTGCCTCTTTGTCGCTCGTTCTGCGCTCTCGCTTGCACTTCAAGCATTAAATGGAGGTAACTCCGCATGAGTCATGTTTTTTGGTGCGTGCAGCCGGCTCCATCGAATTATAAGACGTTGTCACGTCAAAGAACTTCAGCTATATAAATTTATGTGCAGAACTATCAGCCCTGTGCGCGTCCCTCAACTGCACCGGGCTGTGCCTGCTCACGCCGGACACGGACGGGTCGGGCGCGAGCGCGCGCTGCGCGTGTCCCGAGCACTTCGCGCTGGGCGCGGACGGGCGCACGTGCGCGCCCAACTGCACCGCCGCGCACTTCGTTTGCGAGACCGCGCTCAAGTGCGTGCCCTTCTGGTGGCGCTGCGACACACAGGTACGTATTGGGGGCTTAATAATAATAATAATAAACAAAAGTAAAACAACAGTTTCCCCAGAGCCGAGAGTAGATGTTGTGCAGCCAGCAACCGCTGACTATTCTGCACCCACTACTGGAACTACCCGTGCGCGCAAACAATGGAGTGAAGAAATGAACAAATTCATTTGGCGCACATACCTTATTGCTACAAATACTGGGACCGAACCATTATCACAGACAAAACAATTCACTACAACCGACCCGACATCACAGTACATAACAAAGAAGATAACACAGTTTACCTCATTGACATTGCCATCCCAAACACTCACAACTTACAGTCAACAATATCTGAAAAGGTTACTAAGTACCATGACCTCGCCATTGAATTAAAAACCCAATGGAGAGCAAAATCTGTTTTCATCGTACCGATCGTCATAACTTCCACAGGAATAATACCCAAATCACTTCACAAAAGTCTCGAACTCCTACAGATCCCCAGCAAATTAATTAACCTTCTACAAAAAGCAGTCATACTAAACACTTGCCGCCTCACACGTAAATTTTTATCAACAGATATTTCCGAAGTTGTTTAACGCTGTTATGCTTGGTTAATACCCGCATAACAGATGTAATACCTATCTGAAAAGATGGAGTAAAATGTACAAAGACTGTCGGGTGTAAGTCCAACAAATAAAATGGTTAAAATGGTGAAAGACGTTTTGAATGTTAAATGGTATATTAATTGGTAAAAATGGTAATGGTTAATGGTGTGAGCACACGCGGCGCGGCTGATGACCGATCGTGAACTGTCTTTATAATAATTTTCCACTAAAACGCAATAATTGGGTCAAAGCGAAAATGCTGACCGCGCGCGCTCGTGATTGAATTCACTGTACTTCGTACATATTCCCGAGGGAGCAAGAAAGAATGGTGAGGGGTGCATGGTGATGCAATAATAATTTGGTGCATTTACAAGATGATAATAACATAATCACTTAAAAATTCAATGTCTTAGTGTCTCTATTCCACTACACTAAAATTAAAAGAATTTGGTAAAGTCACTTTTTTCACTCGCGCATATAATCGATCATCTGACGCACTAACACTGGCATTCACTTGATCATTATCTGAATGAACACGCTCACTAACACTAAAACACTGGTTACGTTCACTAAGACACTGGTGTGGTGCGGCGCTGCGGGCGCGGGGCCGGGGCTGCGGCGGCGCCGGCGCCTCCGCTGCTGCTCGCCACTGGACGCGCGCGCGGACCCTCCGCACGCAGTACGCTAAGCAAGCTATCATACCAGCCGTTGCTATTAGGTAGATAGCGATGTAATGATGGATATCATGACTGTCGAGGGTTGTGTCGTCTTCCGTAATAGATCTCGTTCCATTCTTGACTTGGTTAATCGTCTCTCCGATTTTCTTTAATTCCATTTCAATGTTTGTTGAAGTGGTTGCATCTTCGTAAATAGGTTGCGGCATTGGTATGTTTACAATATTATTAATCGTCGGTATTTCAATATGCAGTATATCGGGTTTCATTTTGATATCGTTCGTTGATTCCTTTTGTGACAGTAATGTGATTTCCTCGTCTTTAATGACGCATCCGTTTCCCAGTACGAGTATCCCGGCCTTGTCTAATCGCTCAATGGTAATTTGAGATTCGCATATGATTTGTATCGAGCATTGACCGCAACATGAGTACAAGTAATAGTTTATTTTATGTAATTGTACCCAAGTGTTTTTGCACTTTGTGCTTTCTGTCTTACAACTTAATGATCTTTTTTCCGTAATACAGTAACCCAGTTCCGTTTTGGTAATTGAGATAGGTATTTGGTGGGCACATAGTAACGTATCTGCATCGGAGTTTATGCATTGACTTAATTGAGTCTCTAGAAATGGTATTTGTAAGTCTTTTTGAATATTAATAGCCAAGAGATTGGATGATAGTACTATTTTCTGCATCTCATTACCGATTTTCTTAGGTATAGGTATTAATTTGTAAAGGTCAAAGTAATCTCTGTCGACTAGTGGTATTTTAATTTCGAAGATGAGATATTCGTTTGTAAATCTGGTCTTTACAGTTAACAAATGGTAAATACTGGTCAAATCTGTCTGAACGTTGTTAATTGGTAATGATAATTCCTTTGAAATTTGACCTGAGATCATCAGCAGTTCTTTTGCTAGTTGTTGTGGTTGTATTAAATGTATGTTGAATTTGCCATGAAAAATATCTGTGATAGTGTTTAATAACATTTGTTGTATATCTTTCAGGTTCATAAGTATACTATTTGCTGTAATAGATGATAGTGCGAATTCATTTGTTAGAGTATTTTGTTGTATTTGCTTCTGCATTTGGTCATTTAGGTTGTATAATTTATTTAGATGTTGGTTAAATGTTTTATGTTGTTGCCTAATAGAGGTTTCCATTCTCTTGATTACGTTATACTCTGATTCAATGATGGATGTTTGGTTTTTTAATAGTTGGTTGAAATATTTATGGTTGTTTCTTAGCGTTGTCAAATCTTTTTTGTACTGTTGTGCAAATTCGTCGTCAAGGACTCCAAACAAACTATTCGCTACATAGCCGACAGCATTCACAAGGCCACGGCGAATTCGGTTATGGTTTTCTGGTAGTTGCCCATGGTTAGATAAGATTTCGTTGTAATGTTCTAATTCTGACTGACAATGGTGTAAATGTAGTAAGACTAGTTGGCAGTGTGATATTGTTTGTATTTTCAAACACACATTCTCCAAATGTTCTATGTATTTCTTTGTTAATGATATACCTTCCCAATAAGCGTTCATATCATAAAGTACTACAAGTTTCCACTCATCTCTAATCAATCTCAGTCTGCTGATATTATCAAAATAAATGGTTTGGTTACTGCGTAAGCTCGTTGTGTTAAAGTTAGCCTGAGATGATGTGACTAACATCATGATGAGCATAAGAGCCATGGTTATAAGATTACATTTTCGAGTCTGTCTTCGTCGTCGTGGAGGTTGTTCTTCTTGGTTTATAATTGGTTCTGGTGCAACTTTTGAATGGTTTTGGTTAGATGGTAAAGTTGGTTGATTTTCTTCCTCGAAGATTGGTAGCATTGAGAGTTTGGTAATTGGTCTTTTTATAATTCCATTCTTGGTTTTTAAGGTGACTACTCTTACTAGACCGTCACTTCCGGGATGAACATCTAACACTCGCCCTAGGGCCCACTTTCCCGGGGATATATGAACATCTTGAATGATCACAATATCGTCGATTTTAAGATTTTTGTTTGCTTGGCGCCACTTTGATCTTGCATTTAATTGGGTTAAATATTCGGACTGCCATCGTTTCCATATGTCGTTGTAAAGTTTTTGAACAAGTTGCCATCTTGTACGTTCATCTTTCTCTGTCTCTATTATGGTTAATAATGGTCCACTGGCAAGAAAATGTGATGGTGTCAAAAAGTCTAAATCATCGGGGTCTTCAGAAATGGCACACAATGGTCGTGTGTTTAGGCAGCCTTCTATTTGTGTTAATAGGGTCATAAATTCTTCGTAGGTAAGTTTTTGGTCGCCGAGCACTCTACGTAGATGGTATTTAAGGCTCTGGACGGCTCGCTCCCAAATGCCTCCAGCGCTTGGCCAAGAGGGCGCATTGAAGTGCCACTCCAGTTGCATATCTGCCATGGTTTGGTAATCTTCTTCATTAAGTAATTCTTGTAAATTGACGTACTCTTTTTGCATGGTGTTGTTAGCTCCCACAAAGTTGGTTCCATTATCGCTGTACATATGCCGCGGGGCTCCACGCCGTGCAGCCATTCTTCTTAGAGCAGCTATAAATGCTGCCGAAGAGAGGTCAGACACCAGCTCTAGATGCACTGCCTTGGTTGCCAGGCATACAAACACAGCTATATAGCCCTTGGTGCATTTTATTCCGCGGCCTTTGTTACTTTTTACGTCTACATATCCAGTAAAATCTACTCCAGTATGGTAAAATGGTCTGGTTTGGTTTGTTCTCGAAGCTGGTAGGTCTCCCATGAGTTGGTTTTGTGTTTCAAACTTTGTTCGCCGGCATGTGACACAATTACGTAAACGCTTCTTTACTGCGTTGTTTCCACCCAAAATCCAATATTTTCTTCTCAGCCAAGCTAAGGTAAGTCGCGGCCCGCCATGTAGAGTTAATTCATGCGTATAATCAATAATCATGTCAGTCAGATGGTTATTATTTGGTAGTATAATAGGATGTTTCATTTCTTCATTAATGTTTGCGTGTTTTATTCTTCCGCCGACTCGCAACAAATCTTCAGGGTCTAAATATGGGTTCAATGGTAATAAACGGCTTTTGGTGTGTAAGTTAGTTTGCTTTTGAAGGTTTGCCTTTTCTTCACAAAATTCAATTTGTTGCACGTGGTGTACTAATTTTTCACTTGCTCTTTTTAATTCCGCAATAGTTAGGTAGGCTGGTTTGTATTGGTCACGTGAGAAGATTCGTAGTACCCACGCGAGGACTCGACACGTTCGTAAGTATTTACTATTGTTGTTGATCAGGTTACCGATGATGTCGTTCTCGTATTTCTTAGTAATTGTATTAATTTGGCATTGTTTTTTAATTTCCTCGTGTGTAATATACTCTGGTTTTTTCTGGTTAACGTCTTCATCAAAACTTGAGAGCCAGTGAGGGCCACTCCACCAAATCGGATGGTTATTGAGCTGTGATGCTGTTATTCCTCGGCTTGCACAATCTGCAGGGTTTTCGTCAGACTTAACGTAGTTCCAACGATCAGATGGTACAATCTCTTTGATTTGGTTAACTCTGTTGGTTACAAAAGGCTTCCAGCGGCTTGGTTCGCCGTTGATCCACCCGAGCACAGCTGTGGAATCAGACCACCCAAAGATCTTTACGTTGTGGTCACCGAGACATGATTGCACTATTTTCATTAATTTAGTCATAATTTGAGCTGCGCACAACTCTAATCTTGGTAAGGTCACGTCTTTTTTGACTGGTACTAGGCGAGATTTGGCGGCGACGATGACTACAGATCTTTGTGTCTTGCAGTAAATAACACAGGCGTATGCCTTGGTTGAAGCATCACAGAATCCGTGTAGCTCGATGTTATCATTTTTCTTGCATTTCAGCCATCTTGGTATTTGTATGTTATTTACGTGTTGCAGATCTAGCTTATAACGGTTCCACTCTTCGTTGATATTTTCTGGTACGGCGTCGTCCCAGTTAAGTCCTAATTCCCATATTAACTGGAATAATAATTTTAATTTGGTGGTTACAGGTGAGAGCCACCCCAGAGGGTCAAAAACTGTTGATATTTCGGAGAGAAGCTCTCTTTTGGTAATATTTTGGTTTGGTGATGGTAGAATCTTGATTTCAAATGTGAATTGGTCATTTATTGGTTCCCATTTTAACCCAAGAGTTTTGGTTGACTCCAGCAACTTGAATTCAAAAGAGTTTTCCTTATCATTTGGTTGGTCTAATAGTTGAGGTTCGTTTGATTTCCATTTACGTAGGTTAAATCCGCCGGCTTTGAATAAATTTATCAATTCGTCCTTGACTTGTTTCGCAGTTTCTAGGTCATGTTGTCCGTGCAATAAATCATCCATATACAGGTTGTTTTCTACAGCTTTGGCCGCTTCCGGGTACCTATGGGCTTCATCTTTCGCTAACTGTCTCATGGTCATTAACGCTAGAAATGGTGCCGCCTTCGTTCCATATGTTACAGTCGTAAGTTGGTATTCTCGAATGGGCTCGCTTGGTGTATCTCTCCATATAATTTTCTGGTAACATTGATCATTTTCATTAACTATTATCTGGCGATACATTTTCTCTGCGTCTGCAACATATGCTATTTTATACTGTCTCCATTTAATTATTACGGATAATAAATCAAGTTGCAAGTTCGGTCCACTATACATGAGGTCATTCACACTGTACCCAGTCGATGTTTTTGCTGATCCGTTGAATACGACACGAACTGCACTTGTGGTGGATTCCGAGCGTAAAACACAATGGTGGGGTAAAAAACATTCTAATGTGTGTTTATTATGGCTTATTTTCATGTGGCCAAGATCAAAATATTCATTCATGAATTTTTTGTAATCGTTTGCTATTTGATTATTTTTACTAAATTTCCTTTCTAATTGGTGAAATTGCGCAATGGCTTTTCCTTTTGATTCTCCTAACTTTTCCTTTACATCTGGTTTCATTGGTAATCTTACGACGTAACGGCCATCTGGTAGACGTTTGGTTTCACTCTGGTATTGATGTATGCAGTATAAATCTTCACTTGATTGGTTATCTGGCCCGTCAGTCAAATCTTCTATCTCCCAAAACTTTTTAATTTCGTCACAGTGGTTCAATATAACGTTACAGTAATATGATGATTGCACACTACCGCACAATATCCATCCTAATTGTGTTTGTTGCGCGATAGGTCGTGATTGATCTTCTTTGATGATTCCATGTAACATAATCTCAGAGTACACGTCTGCGCCTAGTAGTAGGTCAACAGGGCGGCTTTGGTTAAATTCAGGATCTGCTAGTGGTATGGTTGCAAGATATGGCCATGATGGTTTGGTGAAGGATTGGTTTGGTAGCTTTTTGATAAGATTTTTCATTATTAATACATCAATGTTAGTGGTGAAATCATTATGTAATGAGGTAATAGTAATATTCATTGTGCCTTTGCAACAACTTTCTCTCTCCCCTATGCCGAAAATAGCGCCTTTATAACTTCGGCGTTGTATACCAAGTTGTTGTGCTGCGTTTTCTGAAATAATTGATGTCTGAGACCCTTGGTCAATTAGGGCTCTCATTGTTTTATAGGTTCCGTCAGCTCCTAACACGTTAACCTTTGCGGTGGCTAACAAGATTTCAGTAATTGATGGTTGATCATTCGTCACGTGTGACACACTTTTTAGTTGGTCAGGTATTTGGTTGGTAACAGGGCTGATGGTCATCGCGTAGGTATTGTGCAATAATGAATTGTGATTTTCGTTGCAATGACGACATGTTTTTTGCGATGTGCATTCTTTGCCGTTGTGGTTCAATAAGCAGTTTTTGCAGATGTTATGTTGCGAAATCAATTTCCGTTTTTCTTGGTGGCTTAACTAACGGAATTTGGTGCATGTAAAGAGCGCATGATGATCATTACAAATTACACATTTTTGGTTCGTTTGATCATACATCTTGGTAGTAGAGTAGTTGATAAATGGTTTGTTTTCTATGTATCTATTTGGTGTAGCATTGAAGTTGCTTGGTCGATTTGCGTAAAAAGGCGGTCTTTGGTGAATGGAAGTAGCTTCTCTAGGTTGGTTGACAGCAGCATCTCTTGGTTTCCTAAACTGGTTGCTACGGGCATGTTGGTATGGCTGGCTAAATCGATTTTGTTGATTATAAGATGGTGGCGCATGTTTAGCTGTTTCAGTTTTGCGACGAGCGGTTTCTAGGCCGATGAATTTTCCGTCCAAATAGGTTAAAAAATCCTGCAAGTATGGTAAATCTCGTGGCTCTGGTAATGACTCTATGTAATCACTGTACGTCTCGGCGTCCAGCTTCTGCGCAAGGAGATAAATAATCATCGGGTCCCATGTTGATATATCTATTCCTAGATTTTTAATTGCATTTAGGCATTCATTCGTGGTATCGTGAAGCCTTTTAATGTTTAATGCTGTTTGGTGATGCATAACTGGTATAGACATAAGAACATCCATGTGAGAGTTGAAAATTAATTTCTTATTATTGTATCTATGGTTCAAAATATCCCAGCAGGTTTGGTAATTTTCTGAGCTTATCTGAAGGTGCTGGATAAGCTTTTCGGCTTCTCCTCGGAGTTTTCCCTTTAAAAACTGCATTTTTTGAGCTTGTGACATTGACCTGTTTTTATGGATGCCTTCTAGGAATAGGTCTTTGAATGAATTCCACTGTTGGTAGTTGCCGGAGAAAATAGGTATATCTATTTTTGGTGTTGAGTTATCTCTGTGGTTTGCGTCCCACATCCTATGGTTAATAAGCTTCTTAATGTCGTTATATTCATGTTCATAGCTACTAAATAACTCGTCATATTTTTTGTCGACTACTTGCAAATTGCTGTCGATTTCCCAGTGAAGAGTATCAATTGCATGCCAACGTGTTTCAATGGTTTTTAAAATATCTTGAAATTCCCATTTCTCAGTTAAAACATTGAGGTTGATCTGAGACATTGTTCTCGCAAAAGCTTTAAAATTACTCTGCTGTTTTCTCATCATCTCATCAATCTTATCGGGTTTATCGACTTCATGAAAAGCAAAACGCGGTAATGGTAAGATCTTTTTTGGTATGGTTGCTGGTGTTGACATATCATCCTTAGAAGTACTTGGTTGTGCGATTGGTTGTTGCGATGGTGGCAATAATTGCTCAAGTCGTGGTGATGGTGTACGAGTGGGAATCTCACTTAAGGATTTCAATAAATGTGCTCTAACATCGTCATAAAACGTTTTGGTTTTTGTATGAGAGTCATTCTCGAAGTATTGATCGTCTTCGGTTTCATCACACAAAGATATCAATTTATTGTGGTTAAGTGAAAATTCATTCCAAAAGTTTTCAAGTGATTGTAAGCGACGTTTAATGCTATCAGAGGTTCGCCTATCTCTTCCCTCCTTTTTAAAGTTAACATAGAGTTTGTCCATATTTTCCATAATCTCTCGCTAAGCAGCAAACAATTCAGCAGTCGTAGACATCTTGAGGTTTGGTTATTAAAAATGGAAAGATCTTACTTGGTTATAAATGGTGATAGCTGGTGACTGGTAAATCGTGGTCGGTGATGGCTGGTAACTCGATGTAGGCGATGGTTGGTAGCTCGTAGACTTGTAGTGGTGAAATGGTAATCCAGATAAGTATTCACAATACACTTCACTGCTTGGTTCAAAATAGTTATTCACTGATTGGTTCAAATTGGTTATTGGTGCTGGTTACTCAGAAAGACAGTCACTGACACGTGTATGGTCCAAAACGCGGCAGGTCCCACCTTTCCGAAGGTTCGAAGGACCAATTTGTCGGGTGTAAGTCCAACAAATAAAATGGTTAAAATGGTGAAAGACGTTTTGAATGTTAAATGGTATATTAATTGGTAAAAATGGTAATGGTTAATGGTGTGAGCACACGCGGCGCGGCTGATGACCGATCGTGAACTGTCTTTATAATAATTTTCCACTAAAACGCAATAATTGGGTCAAAGCGAAAATGCTGACCGCGCGCGCTCGTGATTGAATTCACTGTACTTCGTACAAAGACAAAATAATAATAATAATAAATCATTTATTTCAGATTTACATACATAGCTAAATAAATAAAATAAATAAATGTTTCACAACAATCACACCAATTCTCTAGTACCAAATGAAGCTGCGTGGCTTGTGTTATGGGTACTAGACAACGTGTTACATACGGCGCCTCCGAGTACCAAGATGAACCTTTGATACGCGCGTGTGACCTCGATCTTGTCAGCTGGCGTAAAACTGCAAGCGCTGCACTTTACATTTCATCACTACGTACCGATGAACGCAAATCAATTCATTATAAAACCTAACTTCGGTTGTAGCATAAGTCCATAACTTGTAATTTTATTTTAATAAATAGTTTTAAATTTAATTTTCGGTTATTTTTACATCCTCCGGCTGTCGCTTTCATAATTGGCGCAGTCGGTAGGATGTAAAAATACGCTCCTTGGGAGCGTAGGATCTTCGAAATCAGTTAGGGAATTCTCATATCGATCCCGTCGCGCATACATATCATCGTCGCGTTGAGCTGGTTAAGCTATCTAGCCTAATCGAAGATCCAGAACCTGAAGGGCAGCCGGGGAGTATCCAGAAATCGATACGCGGAGAATGACCGGAATGATACTGTAAGTACACTGAATTTTTCTAGTGTTGCTTCCTTCTTTTAATTCCCTAATATACTTTGTCCCTTTATTCTCTATATTTTATTCGTATCAAAAGAAAAGTTAGATATTAATTTTATATTAAGTATATAATATATAAATATTAATAGATCGTAGTTAACTAGCACAATTTTTCACCCAAGGCAAAACGTAAAAAGCGGGTCTGCATCTCAGCAGTCTCGCCACCAAATAGTAGATTCGCTTAGAGACAATTTAGATTTAAACAGTTCGCTTGAAATACCTAGTACTAGCACTATGTCGTTCGATCCCGACCTAATATTCGAGGCCTTGAGATTGGTTCCCGAATTCGACGGAAACCCTAACACTCTTACTAGGTTTACACAGGGCCTGAAGCTGAGCTAAATAACTTGTCAATTATAAATGGGATTTTAAATAAGATCACGGGTAATGCCGCTCGAACAATTAACTCAAACGGCATACCCGAAAACTGGCTTGGTATTCGAACTGTCAGAGTTAACAACTTTTCTGATCAAAGGGACGAAACGGCCCTCTATAATGACCTTGCGCTACAAACACAGGGCTCAGGCTCGCCTCAGGAATTTTACGATAGGTGCCAGACTCTTTTTAGTACACTTATGACGTATATTTCATTACACGAAACCGTACCAACGACCATAGAGGCAAAACGTAGTCTTTATAAAAAGTTAGCTATGCAAGCTTTCGTAAGGGGACTCAAGGAACCACTAGGGTCTAGAATCAGGTGCATGCGTCCAGACACAATTGAAAAGGCTTTAGAATTCGTCCAGGAGGAATTAAATATCATGTACCTCCAACAAAGAAACGAGGGGTCATCAAAATCACATAACACACCTTCTACGTCATCGCATAAGATGCATATGCCACCTATGCATGCTAATATTAACGCGTCAAATAGGTCATTTACTATGCCACTACCTACCGTACCACCTGGATACAATTGGCAAAGACCAATGTATTACCCCGTTCAACCGAGGCCGATGCCTCAACCGTATCAAAATCAGTTCCGCATGCCATCGCGCACCCAACAGATGTTTCGCGCTTTACCACCAAATTATAATGCGAATAGAAATGCGTTCCAATTACCCCAGCGAAGTAGTATTCCTAGTGCGTCTAATAATACCGGCCCACGTCCTATGAGTGGCGTTAGTCATTTTGCTACAAAACCATTGCCTCCTTCAGGACAAGATTGGACAAAATTCGGGAATCCGCCGCCGTCGAATTACTTTAAAACTAGAGACGTCAATGTAAATGATTGCGTCACGTACGACGATTATTACAATGCTATTTATAGCAACTGCTACGAGCCCTACTACGAGATAGACTACGGGCACTACGCGGATTACGTCACGATGAGCGATACCGCGAATTACTCGCACTGCTACGACGATCCAAATAATATGTCTTACGAAAATAATTCAGAGGAACAGCCGCAGCCTTCTCAATCAATAGATAATAGCGAGGATTTTTGCAAGGCCATGACGCCAAAAAAGTTAGGATAGAAGTCAACCTCCAAACCCAAAGACAATTAGCTTATATTCGTATAGCAAACCCCCCATTAAAACTATTAATAGATACTGGCGCAAACCAATCTTTAATCAGCCCGAGCGCTGTTGAGAAATATTATCCACACGTTAGCTTAGACTACGAGCCGTTCGAGGTCACAAACGTTCACACTACGAGTAGAAACGACTATTCTATCACCCTGCCATGTTTTCCTGAATTTAACCAGCCGGATAACATTAAGTTATTCATTTATAAATTTCATAATCATTTTGACGGTCTATTAGGATTAGATTTGCTGACGAAATGGGAGTCAAACATTGATCTTAAAAATATGACTTTGAATACTAACTTATCTGTCATTCCGATCCAGTCGTTTAACTCTGGAAATGTAAATTTTTACGAAGATATCATACCGGCTAACTCGTCAAAATTAGTTAGACTTCCAATTAACTCCATGGACGGTGAGGTTTTAGTTCACGAGCAAATGATATGTAATTGCATTATTCATGACTGTCTGACTACAGTTACCGATAATCGTGGATTCGTAGAGATCGAAAATCCAACGTGCAATGACATTATTCTGTCTTTGGACCAACCCGCGCAGGCTTGTGTTTTTAATGTTGAGTGCACACGTACTGAACTGAACCAATGTAACCAACCAAATCCCGATCGTGTAAAAGAAGTCTTATCACGGTTGCGCGTAGATCATCTTAATGAAGAAGAAAAGGCAAATATAACGTCACTTTGTTCTCAATACGCTGACGTATTTCATGTAGAAGGCGAACCCCTAACTTTTACCAACAAAATAAAACACTCGATCAAAACTACCGACGAGATCCCTATTTATACTAAGAGCTATCGATACCCCTTTATTCACCGTCAGGAAGTTGCTGACCAGATTTCAAAAATGTTGGAACAAGGAATCATTCGTCCTTCTGACTCCGCATGGAGCTCGCCCATATGGGTCGTTCCAAAGAAAGTAGACGCTTCGGGTAAACAGAAATGGAGAATCGTAGTTGACTTCCGTAAACTTAACGAAAAGACAATCAGCGACAAGTACCCTATTCCCAATATTGCTGACGTCCTGGATAAGTTAGGAAAATGTCAGTATTTTACCACCTTGGACTTAGCTTCAGGATTTTACCAAGTCGAAATGAACCCTGATGATTCAAGTATTCCGAAAACCGCATTTAGTGTAGAACATGGACACTTTGAATTTCTTAGGATGCCGATGGGCTTAAAGAATTCTCCGTCTACCTTTCAAAGGGTGATGGACAATGTCTTGAGAGGTCTTCAGAACAGCATTTGTTTAGTTTATTTAGACGATATAGTCGTATTTAGTACATCCTTACAAGAACATATTATCAACCTTGAAAAGGTGTTCCAGAGATTAAGGGAATCAAACTTCAAAATCCAGATGGATAAGTCAGAGTTCCTTAAGCTGGAAACAGCTTACCTAGGCCATATTATCAGTAACGAAGGTGTTAAGCCAAATCCAGACAAGATCAAAGCCATTCAAAATTATCCCATGCCGAAAACTCCTAAAGAAATAAAACAATTCCTAGGACTCGTCGGGTACTACAGAAAGTTTATCCCTGATTTTGCCAGGATCACTAAGCCTATGACTCAGTGTTTAAAGAAAGGCAGGAAAATAATTTTCGATTTAGAATACACAAAATGCTTCGAACTCTGCATATCACTCTTAACAAACGACCCCATATTGCAATACCCTGACTTCAATAGAGAATTTATTTTGACCACCGACGCCTCCAACGTAGCCATTGGAGCCGTACTTTCCCAAGGCACCGTAGGTTCTGATAAGCCCATATCTTATGCTTCACGTACCTTAAATGAAAGCGAATTAAATTACAGTACGATCGAGAAAGAATTACTCGCAATCGTTTGGGCCACAAAATATTTTCGGCCATACTTGTTCGGTCGTAAATTTAAAATCTTTACAGACCATAGACCCTTACAATGGGTAATGAGTTTAAAAGAACCAAATGCTAGGCTCACTAGATGGCGCCTTAAATTATCCGAGTACGACTTTACCGTCATATATAAAAAAGGCAAACTTAATAGTAACGCCGATGCTCTGTCTCGCGTTGAGATTAATAATGAGGAAATTAGCTCAATGGCGGTTAATCCCACTAACAAAGAACCTTCGTTGGCAGGTTCTTCTACAGCTACAGCACATACTAGTTTAGAAAATCCGATATTAGAAATACCCATTACCGATGAACCCCTAAATAAATTTCATCGACAGATCCGTTTGAACATAGTAGGCGATATTAAAAGACGACCAATAGTTTCCAAACCATTTGACACGCATACCCGGATTTCCATACAATTATCCGAATCTAATTTAGAAAATGATCTTGTGTCTGCGATTAAAGAATACGTTAACCCTAAGGTAAAAACAGCACTACTTATTACCCCACCACTTGCATTATACACTATTGTACCTATATTACAAGATAAGTTCCGTAGTTCCGCGATGCATTTAGTACTGGCAAAAACAGAAGTTGAAAATATTAAGGAATATCTACGCCAACAAGATATAATCCGTACATATCACGAAGGTAAAACAAACCATCGTGGTATTAACGAGTGTTATTTATCATTGTCTCGTAGATATTACTGGCCTAAAATGAAAGAGCAAATAACAAAATTTATAAGCGACTGCACTATTTGTGGCCAGGCAAAATATGACCGTCAACCCATAAAACAACAATTTAATATCATACCGCCAGCTACTAAACCTTTAGAAGTTGTGCACATGGATTTATTCACCACAGACAATGAGAAATACCTAACATTCGTTGATGTATTCTCAAAGTATGCACAGGCATACCAGTTACGTGATGGCACCGCTCTTAGCATCATGCAAGCACTATTGATCTTTGCTACTCACCATGGATTGCCATTAACTATTGTAACGGATCAGGGCACGGAATTCACAAACCAAATGTTTTCAGAATTTACTAAATTTCATAAGATAATACATCATAAAACCTTATCTCACTCTCCCAACGATAATGGTATAATCGAACGGTTTCATTCCACCCTTTTGGAGCATTTACGTATATTACGGTTACAAAAAAAGAATGAACCTGCGGTTAATCTAATGCCCTATGCCCTCTTAGCTTATAATAGTTCGGTTCATTCTTTTACGAAATGTCGGCCTTATGATTTAATATTAGGACACTTTGATCCACGAGATCCACTCGATGTGGACATAAATGAGATTTTACTGCAACAATATATGCAATCGCATAAATCTCAGATGAAAACTGTTTATGACATGATTAATGAAGAGTCTCTCGTTAATCGCACCAACTTGATTAACCAACGCAATAAAAACCGTGAGCCTGAGATTGATTATGAACCGGGACAGCAAATATTTGTTAGAAACCCTCTAGCCAATAGGCAAAAGTTAGCCCCACGCTTCACGCAAGATAAGGTATTAGCTAACCATCCCATACACATATATACTTCGAAAAAACGCGGCCCCATTGCAAAGTCGCGGTTAAAACGTATCCCTAAGAAGTCCAATTTGTTACAGATTAACGCTGATCACCATGCTCTACCCTCTGCATGCTCAAGAGATAAGACTTGAGAGCCTGGATAACGGACCAGGAATCTTACCATTCAAATTAGGTCCTATGTCCTTAACCACCCACTATCATACGTTTTTGCAATTCATGGATTTAGATAATATCGATGATAAGATTCAGTCAGTTTTTTCTCAACTCTCTCAAATTAAGTTAAAGTTGGACAACGAAACATATATTTTTTACAAACATCAATTAGATTATCTTAGTAGTAGATTAGAGAGAGCTCAATACGAACTTAGGAGTCTCGAGCCCAGCCGTGTTAAACGAGGTCTTATAGACGGTCTAGGTTCTGTAATCAAAAGTATCAGCGGTAATCTAGATTATACGGATGCAAAGAAATATGACGACGCATTTCAGTTTTAAAGATGAATCAAGATAACTTAGTCTCTGAATTTAATAATCACATTAGCCTCAGTAAGGATTGGATGACTCGATACAGTAATGTCTTAACACACTTAGCTGAAAATCAATCGAAGATCAACGATACATTACAGATTCTTATGAAAACCGTAGCTAATGACGACGCCTTTATGAATTTAATTAAATTCGGACAGCTACTAACGATTGTTAGCGAAAATATCGATGAATTGTCTGATGAGTTGCGTAGAATAGAAGATACTTTAGCTTATACGCGTACATCGGGAACGCACCACTCTTTGTTAGAATTCGATACGTTAAAAAATATGTTAGATAAATTGAAATCCATTTATGGATTAGATCAAGTAATAGAGTTAGATTACAGGGAATATTATAATATAATACAAAGCGGATCGTACTATGTAGGCAAGCGAATTGTTATAGTCTTTAAATTTCCTATAATATCTTCCCACACATATAACTTTTATAAACTAGCAATCACCCCGAACAAAAACAATCAGGTCCTTATTCCTCCATACCCCTATATAGCAACCTATGAGAATATTCATGTGTACATAGAGGCAGAATGCCCGAAGTTAAATAACCGGTATCTCTGCGAGGAGAAGTTGAACCATCAAATACGAAGCGAACCGGACTGCATCCTAAAGCTGATTAACGAGCAAAATTACGACCGATCCTGCCAGATGACCACACTATCATTCACCACAGAAGCTATGGAAAAGTTAGACGATCGTCATTACGTCATAGTACTTCCTCGTCCGATCAAGATCCATTTTACCTGTGAACAAGATGACTACAGCACCCTTAATGGCACCTACCTTGTTACGATTCCACAAAACTGTTTACTGCGCACCAAGGAGTTCACTATTATCAACGCCAACGACAAGATAAAAGGAAGACCATTAAAAATCATCCAAACCTCATTCGAGATGACACCGAACAAAACATCCTTAGCACCACTAAGAATACGTTCTGTGAATTTGAACGAATTACATACTCTGCAGCACAGAGTAGAACTGCAAGAACAGATAATCCCAGAATCGGGGCAATTGCAGCCACTGTACCATACAACCATCCCCATTTATGGTATCATACTTGGCTCATTTACGATTCTCATCATCGTGTGGATACGACGCTGTAGAAATCGCAGCCATAATCAACCAGATGCCTCTCATGATCATCAAGCTGCAACACCCACATCAGGATCATCTGAAGAGCAAACCCAGCATCCCGCAAATTTCACACTAAACGTACTGAAATAGTTG
Organism: Pyrausta despicata; assembly: GCA_963921415.1. Classification (NCBI taxonomy): domain Eukaryota; kingdom Metazoa; phylum Arthropoda; class Insecta; order Lepidoptera; family Crambidae; genus Pyrausta; species Pyrausta despicata. Next base: position 13,944,498 of record OY992866.1, on the reverse strand, counting down.
CGTGTCTACGGGTGGAGGTGTTACATACGGCGCCTCCGAGTACCAAGATGAACCTTTGATACGCGCGTGTGACCTCGATCTTGTCAGCTGGCGTAAAACTGCAAGCGCTGCACTTTACATTTCATCACTACGTACCGATGAACGCAAATCAATTCATTATAAAACCTAACTTCGGTTGTAGCATAAGTCCATAACTTGTAATTTTATTTTAATAAATAGTTTTAAATTTAATTTTCGGTTATTTTTACATCCTCCGGCTGTCGCTTTCATAATTAACGGATAAACATACTTAATACTTTTTTGTTGTAAATAAATACATAGTATACATAGAATTCACCCAGACCAGTACAAACACACATGTTCATGCACACATATGCTTGTACTATTCTTGCTTGTAATAGGTACATAAGTGTTAGTAACAAGGTGTTCTATTCTTATGTTAGTAAAACAATAAATCTATTCAATTCACAAAAATAAAACATAATAAAATAACATATAGTGGGGCTCACTTCTGTGCTACAGGCATTCATAGCTAGTAGCTGGGGAATGAAGCTGCAGCCATCGGCGCATCAGCGGGGAGTCCCAGCGGTCCGCCAGCACACTCACGATGCCGTTCGAGCTGCCCCGCACACGAGCCCACAGCCCCTTAAACTTGATCAATTTTCCAGATTGATTTCCAACTGCAGTCTTGTACCCGCTTTGATCTAACCCTGGGGGGACTGTTACCTTTATGTGTCCACCAAATCCTAGCCACTGTGTTTCGAGTAAAATACCAAATATTAGAACGTGTCACGTAATGAGTCTTTTGTAACTTCATCGTTTGGGAGTTCAAAGCGATCCATTAGTGTCACCGCACGTCGCAATGATGTAAACGTCTAAACTATATCCCATATATCCGAATTCATATGAGGCATAGAGCTTAGATAATCCAAGCCATTGTCCGTAGTTACGAATGTTGCCAAGCCTCTTGCTTAGAAGCACTCGACGGTAAACACGTAGTGCACGAGCCACGACACGAGACGGGGACGTGCTAAAATTGGTCGCTGACGTTATTTTACCCGTTAACATTCCCGCCCGTCCGCGTACCCGTGAATATATGTGTTTGTGAAAAGAAAAAAAAATGAAAAATCTTCTCATAGTTTACCGATAGATGGCGCCCACTCGGTTTAGTTTTGAGAGCTATGCGTAGTTCGAAGCTGAACACTGGCTGTGAGTATAATGGGTTTCCACTCAGACGAAGTCGCGGGCGGCCACTAGTTACAATACAAATAAAAAAGTCTTTATTTCTACACAAAAAGTATTACAAACATTGGTTTAGTTATCAGGTAATAGCGAACTATGCAGAACAGTATTGATTATTGTGAAGACCTGTGCTTGTTGTTGATTGTAATACAAGACACCGGGTCTCCACTTCTTAGACAAAAGACGATGACAGATTGTCAACTTCCGGATGATTTATGATTAAACATTGATGAAAATAGGCCCCCTCAAATTATTTCTAGATACAACCGGCCTGCATCCATTTTTATCCAGCTCTTTTACATTAGTTGGGGTCACACGAAACTATTCAACGCGCTTAGATAGTGCGTGATAGCTCGTGGCTGGAGGGAGCTTAAAACAAATTATTAGTGTGGATGCGGTCCAAGTAGCATATTTAAATTTTATTTCATGCTCCGCTACTTGAATCTCAGATCACGTGATAAGCATTAAAATTATGTTGAATGTGGACCCAGCTAATGCAGATGGCATTAGCTGGTCTACGTAGACAAACAATGGACGACCTACGCTGAATATATGATCGAGTTGTTTTAAGCTATAATTTCCCGCCTCGATCGCGTCATGTGCCCTGCCTATTGTCTAATCTACACAGTCCAGCAGATTGTATAGTTTTTTTAATTGTATTTCAAATCTCTTCGTTCACAAATTGAATTACAATATTGCTAACATAATAGGCTAGATGACACCACCAATCGTTGACATACTTTTTACTATTTGTCAAAACGGTCTGCCTCCATAGATTTTGTATGGGAATACATGAAGGTGACGTCACGGTCATGTATCAGAAATCGGAGTCAATTGACCGAATATTTGTCGAGTTTTGTGTGTTTAAAAAATGGTTTCTATAGCTTTTTGGAAATATACTGGCTGTATTAACTTCACAGGGCCATGTTTTTGAAACACCATAGTCTTGAAAATATTTAAGATAGGTATCGTCATGCCAATTTACTAGACCTAAAGTTTGCCCCTTTGATGCCAGGACGACTGCGGCGACGGCTCCGACGAACCCCCCTCTTGCCCTGCGTTCCGCTGCGCGCCCGGACAGTTCCAGTGCGGCGCCGCGCACGGCACCGCCACCCCCGCCACCCCCGCCAACACCAGCCAGGCCACTGGCAGCGGCAGCGTCGCCAACAGCACTGAAGAACCGAAGTGTCTGCATCCGGCGCATATATGTGATGGTGTATCGCACTGTGCGGATGGGAGCGATGAACAGGATTGCGATAAGGTGACCGAAAAAGTACTTTTCTTGCCGCGTTCATTTAATTAGCACCTGGTGCCAACACTATTCTATTTACTCCAGCGAGATTCCAAGTCAGTGGGGAGCCGATGTGTCTGCACCTGGCTTAAACAACAATTATTATTAGCGATGTTATTAACCTGAATAAGATAGTTCAAACAAGATCAATAGTCAAGTAAATGTTTAAAGATAGTGCAGTTTATTCACAAAACCTTAACAAGGCAAAGAACTTTTTTCACGTATTTTGCGTATTGGATCGTTTTGCTCGCAATTCGTTTCAATTGCGAGCAAGTCTTCTTTAGTCTTCTTGATCAATTTTTAAAGATTTTAATTCTGCATTTCAGTACGTAGAAAAGTATTTAATATCTGTTTTGATTCATAGATTTCGGAATATTCGATCTTTACTCGTGATAAGTTCCTAAACTTACTTTCATCGTCACAGGTGGTTTATTGAACTGATTTCATATTGTCACCTAGTCCAGTTTTCAGGATAAGCGCTGATGAGCAAATGGCAAAAAAATTTCACAATTAGAAATATTGCAATCCCACAAGTTCATACCTTATATCTCAACACACTGACGACTCTTTTCTCCCCCAGTTCACCTGCCTCGCCTCGCAACTGAAGTGCCCCGGCAACGCGTCGCTAGGCGTCCGCGCGCGCTGCGTGCCCGCTGCGGCGCGCTGCGACGGGCGCGCCGACTGCGGCGACGGCGCCGACGAGCTGGCCTGCCCCCCGCGCACCTGCCCGCCGCACCACGTGAGTATACTGTCTCCCCCAGGGCACCTGGCTCGCCTCGCAACTGAAGTGCCCCCGGCAATGCGTCTAAGTGTGTCCAAAAAAAATCGTAAGTCAATGAACTTACTTTCTATAAAGTGTTGTTACTGGTTAATTTCTTTGCATATACCAATTTGATTGCTTTTTTTCTGTTAATGACATCATCCTCGTTTCTTTGCGTGCAGTTCACGTGCACGGGCGGCGGCTGCGTGCCGCTGGTGTGGGTGTGCGACGCGGACTCGGACTGCGCGGACGGCTCCGACGAGGGAGCCCTATGCGCGGACCGCACGTGCGCCCCCGGCCACTTCCGCTGCACTTCCGGCCGCTGCATCCCCGACGAGTGGCTCTGCGACGCCGAGCCCGACTGCCCGCACAAGGAGGACGAGGTACGTTAGCTATACTATATCAGGAGATTCCATGCTCAAATCCTGGTAGGGTAGCCATGCAGTGATGGGACCAGGTGCGTGTATTTGAAAAGACAGATCTCCGTTGAATGCTCTGTTTATTGTACGCTCATGCGATAATATATATAACTTATAGCTAACTTCAGGGTGGGGTGAGCCACACACTACGAGGGTGTATTCGTTAAGTGTGCACAGGCAATTATTCCGCAACTATAACAAATATCTAAAATGTTTTAAACTGATATCGGAAGTACATAACGTAATGTATAAAATGCCATTAATATTTTTTTAAACAAAACGATAGTCATCCAAAATTTACTTAAAACGTCCCCATACATTAAGTAGGCATGTTTTTAGTAAAAATCTGTATTAAAATTTTATTGTTCCAAAACATTTTTTTATTCGTTCTTAGATACTTCTTAGTTAGTTCTTTGATAAGGGTTCGTAATTGTAACGCCCTCCTTTTTTTTGTCAGTGGTCAGTAAATTTTCATCATGATTTAAAATATCATTTATTTCAGGTCATATAAACCCATAATTTTAAAGATTACATTACATAAAATTTTCTAATAATTTAATTTAAAACACAACATTAATTAATTTCATTCATACACTTAAAAAAATACAAATTACATGCAGTGGATTGCCACTCAACGAGGATGGTTTGTGTTGTGCAGGAGTCGTGCGCTGGTCGCACGCCGCCGACGTGCGAGCCGACGTACTTCCGGTGCGGCTCCGGGCGCTGCATCCCGGGCCGGTGGCGCTGCGACTTCGAGGCCGACTGCGCAGACGCCGCCGACGAGCTGCACTGCGCGCCCAGGAACTGCTCCGAGTCCGAGTTCAGGTGCGTGTGACGTGCGGGCGACGTGCGTGACGTGCGGCAGACGAGCTGCACTGCGCGCCCAGGAACTGCTCCGAGTCCGAGTTCAGGTGCGTGTAACGTGCGGGCGACGTGCGCGTGTCGTGCGGCCGACGAGCTGCACTGTGCGCCCAGGAACTGCTCCGAGTCCGAGTTCAGGTGCGTGTGACGTGCGGGCGACGTGCGTGACGTGCGGCCGACGAACTGCACTGCGCGCCCAGGAACTGCTCCGAGTCCGAGTTCAGGTGCGTGTGACGTACGGGCGACGTGCGTGTGACGTGCGCGTAACGTGTGGTAGACGAGCTGCACTGTGCGCCCAGGAACTGCTCCGAGTCCAAGCTAAGGTGGGTATGACGGTCGGGCGACGTGCGCGTAACATGCGCCCGACGAACTGCACTGCGAGCCCAGGAACTGCCCCGATTCCGAGTTATATAGTCATCATAGGTGATAGATTCCAAACTGGGTGTTAGTGGTACCTTCATTATTTCTGAATCCCACGACAAAAGGGCATAAGCTACTTTAGAATCAGAGAGATATATGTGATTTGGTATCAGTATGTGTTGATGTCCCTCATATATTGAAAATGAAATCGACTAACGTACGTAACGTAGCTAATTCTGTGGCCAGATGCGGCAGCGGCGAGTGCATCAGCGGCGCGCTGCGCTGCTCGGGCGCGGCGGAGTGCGCGGACGCGTCCGACGAGGCGGCGTGCGCGCCGCACTGCCCGCCGCGCTCGCGCCTGTGCCTCGCCGCGCCGCGCTGCGTGCCCGAGTGAGTCATTTTAAACGTACCTATCTATTTATTGAATTGTTTAAATGATTATTATTATTTGCACGCCTGCATGCAGGCTGAATACGGCATTAACCTATTTTTAAGACTTGCAGTTTGTAACTTGCATATTTTTGTGTATTCTAGCAAATAAATGTTTGATTTGATTTGAGTGTGTTCCTGGAATGGACATTATAGCGTGTGATTTCACCGCTTGTGGCGTTAATGACTGTGTGAGGTCTCCGTAACTATGCTTATTTGTTTTAGTTTGCTTCTAAGGTATTCCGTAATACTTTATTTCAAAAGTTTCTCTTACTATGTTGTTGGAGATTGGGGTATCAAGTGTTGAATGAGAAGATTGCTTGTTAATGTTTAAAACCCACGTTTAATAAATTGTTTCCAAAATGTTAATGTTAAATTGTTAAAATAACACTTTAACATTAACATTAGAGTACGCACGCGGTGCGTTACGGCTCCGCGTATCGCACTAATTATTATGTAAAATAAATGAACGCAAACGGGTGCGCTGACGACACGTGTTCGGTAATATTAAACCGAACATATGACAAATACTTAGCATGGGAGGATGACCTGCGTTCTACACGTTAAAAGAATTCTTCTTCTTCTTAACTTTTTTTGGCGAGCGAACTTAAGCTTGCCACCATGGGCTTACTGTTCCGCCAGTGTCGTGTGGGTAGTGTAGCGTTTACACGGTTTTTTTTATTCAAAATTTAAAATAAGTAAAATATTTGCTTTTATCTGTTCACGAGACAAGTAACGCTTGACGTTGTAAAATTTGAAAGTCACCTTTTTGACCGTCAGTAACAATAAACTTGTGTTGTAGCGAGTGGTGGTGCGACGGCGAGATGGACTGCCCGGACGGGTCGGACGAGGCGTCGTGCGGGCGCGGCGCGGGGGGGTGCGGCGCGTGGCGGCTGGCGTGCCCGCGCTGCCCGCCCGCCGCGTGGCGCTGCGACGCGCGCCGGGACTGCGGGCCGCCCGCCGCCGAGCGCTGCGACGAGTGCCCCGACACGCAGCTGCGGTGAGTCACCCCGCAGCCGCTTGTGACATTTTTACCCTTAGACCCTATACACCTTATGCGACAAAGTCTAATTATATGTCACGAAACGTCAAAGAAAAGCAGGTCTTTATACTCTAGGAAGATAAAATCATTTGAATTTTCCATAGGAATGAATATGATTTGATTTCAAAGGATGAAACTTTTAATAATATAATAATACACAATAATATACATACTTAATACACAATATTATACATATTTGGTGTACACCTCCCTACACATTAACGTATCACTAAGGGGCCTCTTCGTGTTGGATCCATATCCCCACGTACGCCTTCCAAAAGGACCGGCCTAGTGCTGCGATACCCTAGAGGATACTACAAATAGTAATATTTCACAGCAATCACACCAATTCTCTAGTCCCAAATTAAGCTACGAGGCTTGTATTATGGGTACTATAGACAACGGATAAACATACTTAAATACTTTTTTTTCGTAAATAAATACATATTATACATAAGAAAACACCCAGACCAGTACATACACACATGTTCATGCACACTTATGCTTGTACTGTGCGGGGATCGAACCCGCGAACTCTTATGAAAACTCATGACATACAGCTGAAAAAGAGAATTACTTTTTCTTTAAATTTCCACTAAACGACGCCAGCGCTGGAACCCAAATACATCCAACTGTAACCACTTAAAAAGCTAGAGCTGGAGGTCGCAGAACTTACAAATTCAACTCACAACGTGACACAGAGAATGCACATGGAAACAACACTGACACCAACAAAACACTCGACGCGTTTCGACACTACGCGTGGCATCCTCAAGAGATGTTGTCGCTTCGACAGACTACGAACGTGCGTGTAAAAAAGGACTTATTTTTTCTTTATTTTATCGGGCAGGAAAATTTCTGCCGAGGCCTGCCAGTTATTATTAAAGAAACACTCATCTTCTTCAAATGCTTTATTTCTCGGTAATTGTCTGATTTCAATTACAATAATATGCGCGGAATAGCCGACACCTCGCGATCTGTCAATAGACTAACGAGAGTCCCAAATGTCAACGTCATGCTAGTGTTGCCCGTAACTCAGTAGTGCTGTAACGAATCGACTTGATTTTGGAATCGCTAACATTACTTACCGAAAGAGACTTGGGTAAAATTATTCGATTTGATCATTATTTTTTTATATGGACTTCTTCCGAAAATAAAACATGTTATTATTATTGATTTATTAATTATAGTAATTATTGAATTACAATACGCGATGTGTTAATGTGTTTAGATGTGGCGATAACACATGCGTTCCCGAGAACCTGGTGTGTGACGGCTACCAGGACTGCGGCACCGGCCTGCACGACAGCGACGAGCGACCAGAGCTATGTAAGTCAACATTACCTTACTCAGTGACCATGTATTTGTGTTAAATTATAAATTACTAGCTGACCCGGCGAACTTCGTACCGCCTTAGCGTTGCAATGATTGAACAATGTCATCGAATGACATTGACATTAGTTACGCGCGTTTTTTAAAATGTGCAAAATTAAATGTATATTTTTCAATATTTCTGAGAGATTTTCTTAATATTCTTTTCCGTAAGAACCTTCTCCTAATAATAACAAATACCACAAAAAAAGAATTAGTGAAATCGGTCCAGCCATTCACGCGTGATGCCGTGACCAAGAAAACGGGTTTCATTTTATATATATACAGGGTGTAAAAAAAACCTTAACGAAGCCGTCAACCACGCGTTCAGTACATCAAACCAAATCGTATGAAAAAGAAATTTTGACTGGGAAACAACTTTTATTTTTTGACATCAAAAAAAATAATTTAATTCTAACCCGCAATGTATAGCGCGCACGCGGAAAAGTCACCGCGGGGCGTGTTGCTTTACGCCGCCGCGACGCGGTTCGGTTCGAGTGTGCGCTGTTCATTGCGGAGTGTGCCATTTAGAGGCTTTTTATGAAAGAACTAGTGAAAATTTGTATCATGTTTCTTTGGAAAAAAGTTAAGTTATAATGGACAGAAGTCATTTCTGTAAAAATCATCAATTTTTTTTCAAACTTTAACCATCAATATCTCAGTAACCGTTAACTTCCCAGGTATGGTGTAAAGGAAAAAAATGATCGTAACAATTGGTAGAATATGTGGTATTCGGCTTCGTTAAGGTTTCTTTTACACCCTGTATAGATTTACTGCACGAAAATACAATATATAATTTCGGCTTATGTACAGCAACATATGCGTTCTTGATCTTCTTCTTTTTGAGTTATGGACTCAAATGAACGTCCGCAAATTATGCATTTCTTCCTTTTTAATTTCTTTGCAAGAATCTGGGAAGCTAGGGTGCGATAGCAAGTGGCTCATCGTTTGAGTGCCCCCACAACCTCATTTATCGTTGCTGGAAAAAATCCCACATTTTCCAATTCCCGCCACACCTTCCAACGCCTGCACGGAGCCTGTTTAGCGATTTCCAGGTAGCCTGCGGAAGTTGGTGGCCTGGGGGCCGGTTCTCTTGACGTGTTTGACCATCCATAGGTGGGACTCTTTTCTAACCACCGCTCGAGGGTTAATTGTGCGTTGTTTTCTTCTCATTATTTTCGGATGATCGTCGTTGCCGTCGGTATAAGCGATTAATAATAATAGTCCTCCTAGCCGATTTCGACCTCGGCGGCCAATCCCAACAGAGACCAGCCAACTATGCCCTATAATATCGTGAGCGCAATACACAGGTGCACCGACACGAAAGAAGAAGAAGAAAAAGACAGGTGCACTCACTGTTCTATCACTCTCAAAGTTCGGTGAGACGATTATTCAGCTTGCAAAGACGTATCGTATGAAAGGAAATTGGTCATTGAAACGTTTACTATCTCTATTGTACTCGTATGTATATATTATTTGTGTAAAAGCATTCCTTTCCCACCAGTCTGTGTCCCGGTGCTAGGGCCTAAACATATGATTTAATAGACCTCGGGGAGTAGACCTGCGAAGAAACTTTAGTAAGTCGCGGGTGGCTTAGTTTTTAATTATTATTTTTAATTTTCTGAATGCTTGCAGGTCGCACGTGGCGCGGCGGGGAGCGCGGCGGGGACGGGGCGGGCTGCGGCGCGGACGAGGCGCGCTGCGCGGACGGCCGCTGCGTGCCCGCCGCGCAGGCCTGCACTGACGGTAACTATAAAGCACTTGCCAGAAATTCCGTCACGAATCATTTTTTGACGTGACAACGTCTTAAATTAGGTTGTGGCTCGGAGTCACTCATGTAACGCCCGCTCACGTCTGTTACGATGAGTCACCGAACGAGAGAGAGGCCCGCCGGACCGGCGAATGCCTTGCGTCTCTCTCCCACTCAAACATGATCGGTGTCACGTAATATCTTCGCCCGTAAAACCGACTTTACAGGCAACCATTTTTTTTGTTTTTTTTATAACATCACATGTGACTCCGTGGTAAGTAGCTAAAGCACTTGTGTTACAGATATCAGAAGAATCAACAGTGGTGTTACAAATAAACATATAAAACCCAGACCAGTACAAACAGACATGTTCATGCACGCACACAAATGTTTGTACAGTGCGGGGATCGAACCCACGACCTCTTGGTTAATAGTCAACTTCTTAACCATTATACCAAAGTGGTCGTCACGGATCATTCACGACAGGAAGCCAATACATGTTATTGCATATAATTAGTTAATTAATAGCTATTATTAATTAATTAGCGTCCATGATGGAACCACCGATTTTCCGCGTAGTGTGCCCGCTTTTTGTTATTTGTATGCAATAACATGTTGTACGGTTTACACCGCACAAAGTATGTCACCGCGTCAGCGGTTTTATATTTCGTGTTTTAATTTAGTCATATTTTATCGACTCAATTGTGAACTCGTCCTACAAGAAATAAACAAGTTATGATCAACAAGGATCTCTCATTTATCAAGTCCAAGATCTATCAAGTCTGTTGAGTGGCAGCACCAAGGCGCCGCCCAACACATGTAATGGCGTTCCGTCGCGGATTAACGTCAGCTAGTTTCGCGATGTTGTAGCTTCACGGAAGCTCTAAGACTTATTTACTGTGGACAGGTCCATCTATTTTTCCCAGGCACCGGGCGCTCCCGGCTCTGTCCACACGAACCGAATCCGTACGAATGAAACGAACTCAATGAAGCTACTATATTGCGTTAATACATTTTGTAAATAGGTACAATCGGTCAAACCATTTCAGCATGTCTCAAGCCTAAGTAACTATGTGAGATTGAAATCATTATTTTAATGTGTTTGAATCATTTCAGAAGAAGGCGCATGCGAGTGGAACACTTGCTCACAGCTGTGCCTGCCCAAGCGGAATAACCACACAACGTGCAAGTACGTATTAATATTTTGCATCAGCGTATATACGTCCTACTGCTGCGCACAAGACTCACACCAACTATGAGGTTGTACGTGCCAAAGTCCACCACGCGGGCTCAGTGCACCGCGGTGGAGGGATTGTTTGTACGGTAAGTGACCAACCTTACTGTCAGATGTTATTAAGCCGCCCGAGGGCCTCTGACATGACTTAACGATTAATATCTATCGATTTTAACCATGACCAACAGCTTAGCGTGCCTTCCGAAGCACGGAAATACTTGTCAACAGACGTCACTTAAATAACCAGTAAGTCACCCATTCCAAACATGACCGAGCCTTAGGTTGCTTAACTTTTCGTATCACTATCAAAGCGCTGCCACCACTGCGCCACAAGCACGTGTACTAAATATGTAATATTTTGAAATAGATAAACACAAGTACTTAAGAAAAAAACCGGTCAAGTGCGAGTTGGACTCGCGCACCGAGGGTTCCGTACAAACCTGTAGATAAGGAGTAGTAACATTAAAAATTTTAAAATTGTGTTTTTTTTTTATATGATGAAACTGAAAGACTATAACACGTGACTTCGTACTAAACGTTCAAGATTCTAAGTTTACGGGAAGTACCCTGTAGGTTTTGATTCCCATGCGAGTTTCGAAAATTTGCGGCCTAAATGGCTGTATCTTTTGATTGCGTTGGATTAGAAGGTTGATTTTTCTACAGCTTCCAGGGACAGTACACCTAAGTATCATATAGAAATTTCAGTTTGATACCTCCACGCGTTCCTGAGAAAAAACGGACGGACAACAATGTGATCTTATAAGGGTTCCGTTTTTTTCTTTTGAGGTACGGAACCCTAAAAATGTTTCATCAAGCTTTTATAATAAAACCGTGTATTTCCATCGAAACTAAACGTGTACACAAAATTTCAATTTGATTGCACACTGGGAAGTGGGTAAAATTTAGCTTTCAAGATTTGATTACAGACAGGAACGGCACAGGGGAAGCTAAGTAAAAGCTTGGAAAAAATGCTTAAGGCTCATTATCACAACAATTTTGACACCTAAGCAGTTCAAGTTTTCGGCAAAAAAACTGTTTAGCTGTCAGAAATTTGTGAGATGCCTCTTAAGGTTCCTATTTTTTTTTTCTCAGGTGCGTTGCAGGATACAAACAACGACAACTACCTGATGGAACACTTACTTGCGAATATCTTGGTAAGCAAATTGCATGTTTTTACCAATTAACTTTATTTCTTCTTCTGTAGAATATCTTTCTAGGGTGTTACCTTATGACAATTGAATATAATAAGGAAATATGATACATTAAACTAATTCAAACCGACCTAATATTTGTTACAATCCCCCAAAACGCCCCTACTAACGGTGTTGAAACGCGGCGGTTTTTTCTATCATTTGTTTTAGTATCCATCACACACGTTTCACGTGCTTCGCTGTTTAATAAATTATACCCCTTTCAGGCCAACCCGCGCAGTTGATAGTGGCGTCGAACGGCGTGCTGTCAGTCCGCGCACTGCACCGCACCGAGCGGCCGTCGGCACTAGCGTCGCCCGCTACCAACGCGTCTGTCGCACCCGCTACACATGCGGATAGGTGAGTGTGTATCCTCACTTATGCAGGCCACCCAGCTCAGCTAGTAGTGCACTAGCGTCGCCCGCTACCAACGCGTATGTCGGACCCGCTACACATGCGGATAGGTGAGTGTCTACCCTCACTCATGCGGGCTAACGTGCTCATCTAATAATGCACTAGCGTCGCCCGCTACTAACGCGTCGGTCGCACCCGCTACACATGCGGATAGGTGAGTGTCTACCCTCCCTGATGCAGGCCACCCAGCTCAGCTAGTAGTACACTAGCGTCGCCCGCTACCAACGCGTATGTCGGACCCGCTACACATGCGGATAGGTGAGTGTCTACCCTCACTCATGCGGGCCAACGTGCTCATCTAATAATGCACTAGCGTCGCCCGCTACTAACGCGTCGGTCGCACCCGCTACACATGCGGATAGGTGAGTGTCTACCCTCCCTGATGCAGGCCACCCAGCTCAGCTAGTAGTGCACTAGCGTCGCCCGCTACCAACGCGTATGTCGCACCCGCTACTCATGCGGATAGGTGTGTTTGGCGCAACAGATTTCGAGTTAGGAAGCTAAAGGGAAGCGCTTCCTACCGACCGGGTGTTATGGTCGGGGACCAAGGTCCGATAGACATCATCTTGATTTGTCTATCTATATTATTCTGGATCGAAATCTTATATACCGCGGTTCATGTGCGGTACTAGGCCGGTATCATTTGGCCGGTACTAGGCTAACAGCGCCATCTAGCCTATGGAGCCCCCGTATCAGCTCGCGCTTTTTTGTACTTGCCGTTAGGCATGCACTTGTGATGGCGAATGGTAGAGGTCGCCACAAGTGTCTACCCTCACTTATGCAAGCCAACCAGTTCGGCTGTTAGTGCACTTGCGTCGCCCGCTACTAACGCGTCTGTCGCACCCGCTACACATGCGGATAGGTGAGTGTCTAGCCTCACTCATGCAGGCCAACCAGCTTAGCTGATAGTGCACTATCGTCGCCCACTGCCAACGCGTCTGTCGCACCCGCTACACATGCGGGTAGGTGTATCTACCCTTACTTATGCAGGCCCACCAGTTCAGCTGATACCCGCTGAACCCAAATACATCCAACCGTAACCACTTCGAAAACTAGAGCTGGTTGTCGCAGGACTTAAAATACAACTCAAAATGCACATTGAGATGTATTAAAGCAAAAATAAATTATTTTTCCAGCTTCAGTCATGGATTTCTTAAAGTAACGCCTGGTTCCATCAGTCGCTCGTAGTCTGTCGAAGCGACAACATCTCCTGAGGATGCCACGTGTAGTGGCGAAACGCGTCGAGTGTTTTGTTGATGTCAGTGTTGTGATTCCAGGTGCATCTTCTGGGTCACGTTGTTAGTTGTCAGTCCTGCGACTTCCAGCTCTAGCTTTTTCAGGTGATTACAGTTGGATGTATTTTGGTTCCTGTGCTGGCGTCGTTTAGTGGAAATTTAAAGCAAAATAATCCTCTTTTTCAGCTTTGGTTCCATTCACTTTTTTATTTTATTTTCCAGCTCAGTGGAGATCACGGGCATCGCTAGCGCGTGGGTGAACGACACGCACTTCGTGTGGTGGGGCGACAGCGCGGGCGCGCTCACCCGCGCCGTGCTCAGCTACGAGGGGCCGGGCCCGAAGCTGCTGCCGGCACGCACTCTGGTATGACATTATTTATCACACTAATACGAGTATTATATTAATGTGACCGGAGAGAGATCAGGCGCATGACCAGCGGCTTAATAACCCCTAAACGTGCTCATAAAGTGGTTGTAATTTCACTGCAATTAGACTAATAATGACACCTATAATCAAACTGTGACTTTTTCTTTTTCAAACTCATCCCTTTAGTCTGTGGCCGATCGCAATGCGCGCGCAAGAAAACTGATTAATTTTTCCCGCCATAGCGAAACATTTTTCACAACTTGTTTTCACTGTTGAAATTAGAGTTATTTATTAATTAAAATGTCTACAAGTACTAGGTACGAAGAAAATGATTTATGTTGTACGCCGCCCGATATAAGATGTGAAGCCCTGAACGTTATGGAAAATTACTACCTGAAAACTCCAAGAAAAATATCTATTATCTACTAAATAAAATGAGTTTTTATTGTTATTTTATTCACAAGTGTGTTGAAAAACGTCGTATGATACACGTGTGTATTGATGATTACCGTCCTCGACTCTCTTAAGACCCTCGCCTACGGCTCGGGTCTCAATGGCGCCTCGGCGGTAATCACCAATGTTACACACTAGTACCATAATGTACTAATACCGCCCAAATTATTCTGAAGGGTGATGCCATGGTCATAATTATGATAAAAATGTGACGAAGGTAAATAGTGGCACAGACTTCAGAAAAAATATGTCGTAAAATTCATTGCTTAGGACTTTAGGAGGTTAAAATATTGAGATTTTTGAGTTGAAGAATTTTTGAGTGAAAAAGTTCGCACTGTTCTATATCCTGTAGATCCCCGGCGGCCCCTCGATCCGCGCCATAGCCGTGGACCCCACCACCCGCCGCCTCTACTGGACCTCGGTGCAGACCCGCGTGCGCCCGCACGGCTGGCGCGGCGACTGGCCCAGCGGACCGCGCGGCAGCGTCGTCGTCGGCTCCCTCGAGGGCAGCAAGCGGGTCACGCTGTTCGCGCACGAAAACGCCGAGCCGGATGATATCGTATTTCATAATGAGACTGGGTAAGTGGTTTATTTTTGTACACAATTAGGTAGCATTAAAATTTTTAATCCTAGTTGTTTAGTTTTTGGAGTTGATAAGGTTGAAGGTGGAAGCGTATTTCTCACGGAATCTTTTAGATTATGATCAAATTGATTCTTTGTGTCTAAGAATATGGTTATAAAAAAGGTCTTAAAGCTAAACGTATACGGAATAACGATCAATGGAGAACATTAAAAAAAAGCAAAGGCCATGTAAATATTACCTCAGATACGGTGAGAGAAGTAAAGGACTGTCGTTGACTTGATCTGAATACCTCGCTTCACTCAGGACTCTTTGACTTCCTCGCTTCAATAATAATAGTAATAGTCCTCCTGGCCGATTTCGACCACGGCGGCCAATCTCAACAGAGATCAGCCAACTACGCAGGAGATATTATAGTGCACAGGTGTGAGCGCAATACACAGGTGCACTCACTGTTCCATCACTCTCAAAGTTCGGTGAGACGGCAATCCGACATGACCGGAGAGAGATCAGGCGCAGGACCAACGGCTTAACGTGCTTTCCGAGGCACGGGGGTGTAACACTTCGCTTCGTTATGGAGGCAACATAGAAACCTTCGCCTCGTACAGGATCGATGCGTCTTCCGAGTATCATTTATTATAAATCCCAGACGAAAAATGGTTAAAAAAGACGAACGAATGAATGAACCGTTTTTTCATACTCAGAAAATTTCGTGCAAATGGGTTCTGCTAAGTTGTTTAATATTAGCTTTAAATTTGTTTTAGCATAAGCTATTAAAATATAACTTTGTGAATAATGCTTGGTCTCCTCCAGGAGTCTGTTCTGGTCGGACCGCGGCGCGGCGCCCGGCATCATGACGCTGGCGCCCGGCGCGGCGCCGCGCTGGCTGCTGCGGCGTCGCCTGCGCCGCCCCGCCGCGCTGGCGCTGCACGCCCCGGCCAGCAGGCTCTACTTCGTGGACCAGTACTACGATACGCTCGAGAGTGTGAAGCTGGACGGCAGCGGGAGGGTGCTGGTGGCCACCTTCGCGTTCAGGGTCGGCAATGCGCCGAGAGCGCCGCATTATACCGAGGAAGGTAAGATTTGGTTTAATCTTTGAATGTGTAGCTTGTATGTGGCATCTTCAATTTAATTCAATTCTTTTTATTCTTAGAGCGTCGACTAAGGATTTTTTTTACATTTGCTCATCTTAAGCGATGGCTATCTACATTTGAGTCCAACTATATTTCTTAGTAAGTGAATTGTAAATTCTTATGAGAAATAAAGATCTTCAACCGTTAACCATACCTTTGCGAATAGATTATACTCTTTGGGCCAGTCCTATAATACTTGGAGTTGTTGTTAAAGGTCCGAACTAAGTGGATCTGAAGATGAATGAATGAATGAAATATATTTGCGTATGAAAAAGGGTACATTTAGGTGGTAGGTTTGACATTGTGGTTCAGCTTTTTCAGCCATATTATTACAGCATGCTTATTATATTAAATCATTTTTAAATATCATATTCAAGTTCAATATAATAAATAAATAAATATTACTTTATTACTCAGTAAATTTATAAGGTTTGGTGAGACAACTCCAGGAAGTAATTGTATACTTGTGTCGGAGTGACTCGCTCTTGAGTGCTAGTTCTTAGTTTTTGAGTTATTACATAACAAGTGCATTATCTTAATTTAATTTTTAAACAGTAACTTTTTAAGAATTTACTTATTACTATATAATTAATTTTAATAAGTAGGTAAGCAACACAAGTATTTTGAAACAAAGTTTGATTATTTTATATTATATTAACATATTTCTTACAGAACTAGCTGACCCGGCGAACTTCGTACCGCCTTAGCGTTGCAACGATTGAACAATGTCATCGAATGACGTCGACTTTAGTTACGCGCGTTTTTTTAAATATTCAAAATTAAATGTATATTTTTCAATATTTCTGAGAGATTTTCTTAATATTTTTTTCCGTAAGAACCTTCTCCTAATAATAAAAAATACAACAAAAAAAGAATTAGTGAAATCGGTCCAGCCATTCACGCGTGATGCCGTGACCAAGGAAAACGGGTTTCATTTTTATATATATAGATTAAATGACTATGTGAAATGATGAATGATGTGTGCCTGTGTGCGTAGAGTACGCGGGCGCGGCGGTGTGGGCGCGCGCGTGCTGGCGGCTGGCGGTGTGGGAGGAGTGGGCGTGGTGCGGCGGCGCGCGCGGGCTGGCGCGGCTGCCGGCCCGCGCGCGCCGCGCCGTGCTGGTCGCGCGCGCGCACGCCGCGCCGGTCTCCGCGCTCGCGCTGCTCCCCGAGCGCCCGAGATCTGCAGGTGGGTGGATGATGTTTTGTTTCCAAACATTTTTCTATAATTGTTTTTTTCAGCCAGTTCGCTTGCACCAACATACAACTCAGTTTAAATAAAAGGGGCAGCTATATTTAAAACTACATTAATTGGATTCTTAACTAGGGCCTCTAGACGATTGAGATGACTATCGGTGAATCAAAGCTGAAAAAGAGGATTATTTTGCTTTAAATTTCCACTAAACGACGGCAGCGCAGTGACCAAAATACATCCAACTGTAATTACCCGAAAAAGCTATAACTGGAAGTCACAAACACTCTAGTTAAGTGTTTGTTGGTGTCAGTGATTTCAGGTGCATCTTCTGTGTCACGTTGTGAGTTGTAGATATTGTAAGTCCTGTGACTTCCAGTTCTAGCTTTTTCGGGTGATTACAGTTGGATGTATTTTGGTTCCTGCGCTGGCGTCGTTTAGTAGAAATTTGAAGCAAAATAATCCTCTTTTTCAGCTTTAGTCATGGCTTTCCGCAAAGTAACGACTGATTCCATCAACTATATCGGTGAATCAATTTGTTGTACCATTCCATACAGCAGCAAATTTGCTCTTAAGTAATTAATTAATTATTTATTTGACACAAATAGATATAGTCAGAGTATACGTCGTGACAACAGATGACTTTTTCGGAATCATTGTTTTCTCCTTATTTTCGAATTCAAAAACTATTTAATTTGCTTGATACGATTCTTAGAGCCTTTTCATTTCTATCCTGTTATATATTTCCATGAGAGATTTTCTTCACCCTCACAAGCTCTGTTTGTCTTTATATCCTACGTTAATGATCTAAAAACGACAGTATACCGAATATCCGTGAACATATTATAACAAATGTTGTGTACACGTAGACGTCCCGGCGAACCCGTGCGCGCGGCGCTGCGACGCGTCAGCGCTGTGCGTGCGCAGCGGGGCCGCGCCGGGCTACCGCTGCCTGTGCCCCGACCACCTGCAGCCCAGCGGGAACACTCAAAACGCTGTAAGTCAATACTACTAATATGTATTATAAACGCAAGAGTTTGTGTGTATGGACTAACTGTGCCCTGCAGTTACACCCGCATAGCACCCGTTTTCAACGCGGGGTGTACGTAAAAAGTTTCACGTTGGCGTGTAAGAGTAACAAACATCCATACAAAAAAACTTTCGCGTTTATAATATTGGCAAGATATTATGTTTGTAACTTTTCACACTAAAATTAATAGACCCTTAACTGTATAAATTTGGAACATATGTTAATAATAACCTGGAATAAAACACAGGATACTGTAGAGTGAGTCTACAGTATAGAGATGTGTTTAGTGATAGCGACTTGAGAGGGAAAGTTATTGTAGGACACAAAACCCGTTGTACGCCGTTCTAACACTGACTTTTATTTTCATCGTATCAAACTTTTTGGTTTTCTACATTATTGGAATCGAACCCGGGACCTCACAGATGGCAGCACCCTGAAATACGACCGTCATTCTTGATAATTTTATAAGAGATCGTACAATAGTAACTGAATGAGTGCGTTTTATGGTATTGTTAAAACGGTAAACACACCGTACCGTGTCTTGTCACGGATTCCGCTTGCGGAAACGCGTTATTCACGGAAACGCGTTGTGCGCGTAATTTTCAAACAAAGTGAGGTAAGTACAAGTACTTACAAAGATACTTCGGTCGCCCAGCGGAACAGAGCGCAGTGCAGTGTGATAATCGCCTTGGCTACAGCAATGTGCGTCCAGTACAGCTCAATTGACCTGAAAATATTTGTTTATCAATCTAAAATGGGCAACACATCAGGCTACCCTTTTTGTTGCAAAATCGCCCTTATTTCAAGCGTATAAGATTCCGCACACGTCACGGTAAAAACCGTGACGTGCTGGCCACAGTGATTACGTTTTAAGTTTTCCGCTAGCTCGATTATAAGCACGATAATTAGAATAGAATATTAATTCTATTTTCACGTACAGGATCAGGTGAAATGCGTCTCGTCGGCCATCGAGCGCATCCTGAGCGGAAGTGGCGCCATCTCGCCGGAAGTTCCGGACGCGCCCGACGCACCGGACGCGAACCGCACGTGCTCGCTGCCGTGCGGCGCCGGCGTCTGCGTGTTTAACACCAAGGTACCGTAACATGAAGACAGACTCTTTCTCTCATCAGCCTATATACGTCCCGCTGCCGGGCACAGGCCTCACCTCAACTGTGAGGTGGTCAGAACCATAGTCCACCACGCGGGCTTAGTCACCACCACGTTTTTAATTTTTTGTTACTAATAAAGTTGTATGGATAGCTACCTATCCGAAATAAATGATTATTATTATTGTTACAAGTGCGTTGGTGGAGGAGTGTGTGTGTAAGTGACTAACCTTATTGTCAGATGTTATTGCCGATTCATCTTAATCAATTGTTAAACAGCTGTAAAGGTGTTTCTTTCGGATGTTGTAGGTATCTTACCACAACAGTGATGAATCTTGGCTGTCTGCAGCCTAAGGAGCACTAAATAAATTCTAAGTGTCACGGTAGCTTAATTGGGAAAGCAATCGCCCGGCTTGCGAGAGGTGCTGGTTCGAGTCCCGCCTATGGCAGTCCATTTTTTCTTTAAGTTTTATTTTTAATTTCAATGACGTGTGTAAAACTAGGTGCTTTAACTTATTTGGGATTGCTAGTCAATATATAGTATAAAACAAAGTCGCTTCCGCGTCTATCCCTTTGTCTGTAATATGTTTGTATGTATGCATGCTTGGATCTTTAAAACTATTTAACGGATACACTTTGAGAAATATCAATATGTATAAAACACACATTAGAGAACCGAATTCCACGCAAACGAAGCCTCTAGCAGTAAGCTATTTATAAATATTTTCGCTAGAGATGCTGAATAAAGAATTATTACATATGTGTTCACTATATAATATTGGCATTTGAACAGGGGCAGCAAACGTGCAAGTGCCCGGCGCTGTACGCGGGCCCGCAGTGCCGGCACTACCGCTGCTCGCAGCACTGCCTCAACCGCGCGCGCTGCGAGCTGGACCCCGCCTACGCCGCCACCGCCACCGCCACCGCCACCGCTGATGACCTGCCGCCACTTCGGGTGAGAACATCATCGACATACATTAACACATTGTGCGCCATGGTGGTCACTGGTGACCCCCAAACAATATTGATTGTGTCTAGTCTCTCGGCAGTTAAAGGCTTCACACTTAAAAAGGAGTGCTTCTGACTGTAGACTTATTCTACTTTTTAAAACTAAGTCCAAAATGTAAACATAACCATCCACGAACAATTGAAGATTTACGAGACATTCGATTATGAAATCCATAAAAAATCATTAGAACATCAACACCATAAACTGCTTCGCAATATCAACACTATAACTAATGTGTTTTAAATAGTTTTGCATTTGAGACGTAAGAGTGAGCCGCCATGTTTGTTTATTTTTTTTTTACTATTATGAGCTTGATCATTTGTCTTTTAAAGCTTCCTTTTTACTCTAATCAACAGACGAATGTTTACCGTCAACTCACTGACACCCTTCCCCGGCTCACCCAAATATCGAGACATATGCTGATGGTTACTGTGTTCTTAGCAAATAAACGTTTGAGTTTGAGTGATCCCGAGTCGAATCTACAATGATTCATATTATGATATCTAGATAGTTGAGTTCAGAGCTCTTGTGAATTTAGTTTAAAGGTCAAAAGGACTTAATCTTCGCAATAAAATAGTTTTCTACCTGATTTTTCGGTTAACTAGTTTCATTTCATACACAACTCATAAATACGTATTGTAAATGTAAAAGTTTCTTCGTTTGGATGTTTGTCCTACAGTAACGAAAGGATTTCGATGAAATTTGGTATACAGACAGGGTATGAGCTGAATTAATGATGATAAGACAGAAATCAAATCAAATGAAAATCTTTCTTATAAACGGCAGGACACCGTCTGCGTGGTCGTCTAGTAATAATCATAATTTATTTTTTCCTAGTGCGTATGCTTCGAGGGATACACGGGCGCGCGGTGCGAGATCCCGCCCACCGCGACACCCGGCCCGTTCGGGACGAGCACGGCGGGCGGGGCGGGCGGGGCGGGCGGGGCGAGTGCGCGGTCGTGCGGCGCGCTGCGGTGCCACAACGGCGCGCACTGCGCCGTGCACGGGGGCGAGTTCGTGTGCGTGTGCGCACCTGGCTTCACAGGTAACTAGTACTCACTTTAGCTACTACATTGTGGAACCCCGCATTGAAAATAAAAATAATTTATTAAAAAAATACGACTGCTGCAGATATACAGAAAGCAGAATGCAGAATTATTCAGAAAATTATTTCTTATTATTTCGAGAATTGCACTTTTTAATAGAAAGAATGCCCTACTTAATCCATTTTTTTCTTATTTACTATTATTGTACAGGCATTATGTCAGGATTTTCTTAAACACTTATCTCAAAAACCCCATAGTTTTTTTTGTTATAGCCCACCAATGTGAAAATTATTAATTAATTATATTTTAATTTTAAGCTTCTTATCGATAGATAATTGAAAAAACTTTTTTTATATACAAAACAATAGGTAAATTGAGCTCATATCAACTGAGATATATCGCAATTAGTCTTACAATACCTTTGACTGGACAAAAAAGTTTGATTGGTGATAAAAAAGAAGATATGGATAAACCTTTTGACCGGTTTCATATCGATAATATTGAGCATTGTTTTGCATCTTTTAATATGTACACTTTATGAAGACTCGCACTTCGCACTGTATAGAGGGGGAACATAAGTATATTCGGTTTGTTTAGTATTGGTAAAGGACTTTTGTGGTCCTTCTGTTAAACGAACCATAGTTACCACAGCACCTTGCTTTTCGAAATTGCATTTTGGGAGCAGGTTGTGCGCTTCTTTCAATCCTATGACCGCATAACCTCAGTCATGATAAGACCTTAGTGTTAACCTGTTGTAAATGAATAAAGAATAGCATAGCTGCTTCAATTAGTCCATGATCTACAATAGCCCACCTGCGCAGGTCCCCGCTGCGAGCAGTGCGCGGGCGGGCCGGCGTGCGGCGCCCGGGACGTGTGCGTGCGCACCGGCATCGCCGCCGTGTGCACGCACGCGCTCTGTGTGGACTACTGCCTGAATCAGGTAAGCTGCGCCCTCGGCTGTATCATATCATATCATCAGCCTATATACGTCCCACTGCTGGGCACAAGCCTCACCTCAACTATGAGGTGGTGCGAGCCATACTCCACTACGCGGGCGAGGTGCGGATTGGCGGAGGGGTGTGCGTAAGGTAAGTGACCAACCTCTCTGTCAGATGTTATTAAGCCGCCCGAGGGCCTCCGACCAGGCTTAACTGCTTATACCTATCGATATTAATCGGGACCAACCGCTTAACGTACCTTCCGAAGCACGGAGATGCTTGTAAATAGACGTCACTTGTATGGTCAGAATGGTCACCCATCACAAACATAACCGCAGGTTGCTTAACTTTCGGAATCACTACCAAAGCGCTGCAACCACTGCGCCACAAGCACCTCTGGGCTGTACCCATCATCATACCAGCCGTTCGACGCCCACTGCTGAGTAATAGGCCTCCCCCAAGGATCTCTACTGCGACCGGTCCTGCGCGCGTCCGCACCCAGCGGCTTCCTGCACCAGATCCTCGGGCCACCTTGTGTGTACGCGAGCCATTCGAGACGCCAGTTGTGTTCTAAAAATAACATAGTATTGTTCAATTTAATCTCCTTTATCCTTTATTAATCTCTTTTATATTTAATCTATTAGCTAACTATAAACTAACAAAATCATACCATGTATTGAACATGGTTTTAACATGGTTTGATGGCCTCATGATTGGCATTTTCAATGTTGTGCTAATTGACATAAACTTAGAGAGTTGATATACGACACAAAGGTAGGATTTGGTTCGGATAAAAAGGAAAACTATCAAAATATCGAGGAGATTTTAAGTACCTTAGGGCCTAATTTTAGGAAAAACCGTAAAATACCAGGCAAGCTATTAGCCTAGTTAAAATGACCTACCTATACATGAGTTACAGTCAGTAACTCATGAAATGATGATGAGATGATAGGCTGAATACTCAACTTTCGTTGTTTTGTCTCGAGTGTCTCGACGCGTTGTTAGGGCCCAAAAGATAAGGAGACATGTTCTAGCCAGATAAAATGTAATTAAAGTTTATAGACAACAATATGTGTTTTAACCTGAATAAACGACGACGACCACTTTGGTGTAATGGCCAAGAAGTTGACTTTTAACCAAGAGGACGCGGGTTCGATCCCCGCACTGTACAAACATTTGTGTGCATGAACATGTCTGTTTGCACTGGTCTGGGTCTACTATGTATTTTTTAATTTTAGTTATAATACCACTGTTGATTCTGATTTCTGTAACGCACTTAAGCTACTTACCACGAAGTCAGATCAATGTATGAGATGTTGTTGTATTTTATATTTATTGAATAAACGATATTGACTATTCTATCAGGGCACATGCCACGTGTCCCCCACCGAGTCGGTGTCGTGCGCGTGCGCCGCGGGCTGGAGCGGCGAGCGCTGCCAGCGGCGCGCGTGCGTCGACGCCGCGTGCAGCCCCCCCGCCGCCCCCGGCCCCCCCGCAGCCCCCGCCGCCCCACACGACAACCGCAGCAACAGGATCGGGAACGATGAGCAGAGGCATCGCGATGGGGACGAGATACGTGAGTGTTTATTGTTTATTTATTTATTCGACATAAAAATTCAATATGCATTAAACATAAGTTAGTGGTTCGTAAAATAATAAAAAAAATATGATAGGTTTGTGGGCTAGGGTATGTAGAAATTTTCGAAGGAACTTAACTTATATATAATTAATGACAGTGTTTGAATCCCGTGTTGGTACTTATTTAATAACCACAGTCTTAATGAGTTATTTCATTGGTTAGCTAGAGTGAAGTTCCTTGTTGTACAATCATAAAACTATTTGTATACGCGTATTTATCTAAATCACACCGAGATATTACATCTCATCAGCCTATACATATACGTCCCACTGCTGGGCACTGGCCTTACCTCAACTATGAGGTGGTACGACGAGCCCGCGTGGTGGAGTATGCTAAATAAATAAATGTTATCTCCATCCTAACATAGCTATCATCTCACCACTTTATATTTTTTGCTGGAAACATTAACAATATCAACATCATGAAGACATACAAAAAACCAGTCGGCATATTCCAGTTATATTTACCTATTATGTTTTTACGGCTTTCTTGGAAAACGAATGTGTAGTTTCAGGAAAATAAAGTGATTTAAAATTAACTTTTAAGTTCTCGAAAAGGAACTAAGGCTGTATTATTTTTTCTTTCTCTAACAATCATATCAGCGTCGGTCTTGTTCCAAAGCATAGAGAAAATCACAGAAGAGGGAAACTACTTTTACTACGTAACGGTAGAAGGCGTAAGAGGGCGGAGTGCGATCCGTCATAATTGCACACATGAGCTCAAACTTTTTGATATTAAGCGTGTCAGTCAGTGACAGTAACTGTCGGAGATGTATTTGGCAAAAAAAGAAAAAAGGCCTCGTTGTACACAGTTTTAGAGTGCAATAACGACAGCAAAAATAAAACTCGGGTAAAAAGAGGCATATCATACCATCGGTCGATATAACCAGTTATTTTTACGAAATTATAAATCAAATGCCTTCATAAAAATACAACCTAAATTAAATGATGTGGATTCGAACTAAATATTTAAAAAAACCTGTCCTATTGTCAGTAAGAAGAAATGTTAGATTATTAAAAGACAAGTTTCGGGTGTGGGTATCGCCGCTAAAACGAGCTAAACAGCTAAGCGAATGTTTTTACCTATTTTGTATTAGATTGCAGTTTCCAATGATTCTGATTTCTTTAATGTCCGTTCCTGTTTATCTACGTGTTTACAACTATAATTATTGAAGCTTAAAAAAACCATTTCTTTCGAATTATAAAATATATTTGACATAAAGTTATTTCGGTGCCGAGTATGTTATTTTTTTGATTTATTCATCTTAAATTGCAAATACAAATATTTTTTTTATTGCTAACAAGGTTATAGTTATTACACAGGGTGTAAAAAAATCCTTAACGAAGCCGTGAACCACGCGTTCCGAACATCAAACCAAATCGTATAAAAAAATAAATTTTGGCTGGGAAACAACTTTTATTTTTTGACATCAAAAAAAATTATTTTATTCTAGCCCGCAATGTACAGCATGCACGCGAAAAAGTCACCGCGGGGCGTGTTGCTTTACGCCGCCGCGACGCGGTTCGGTTTGAGTGCGCGCTGTTTATTGCGGAGTGTGCCATTTAGAGGCTTTATAGGAAAGAACTAGTGAAAATTTGTATCATGTTTCTTTGGAAAAAAGTTCAGTTATAACGGACAGAA
Organism: Pyrausta despicata; assembly: GCA_963921415.1. Lineage (NCBI taxonomy): Eukaryota > Metazoa > Arthropoda > Insecta > Lepidoptera > Crambidae > Pyrausta > Pyrausta despicata. Next base: position 13,918,766 of record OY992866.1, on the reverse strand, counting down.
GTCATTTCTGTAAGAATCAACAATTTTTTTTCAAACTTTAACCATCAATATCTCAGTAACCGTTAACTTCCCAGGCATGGTGTAAAGGAAGAAAATGATCGTAACAATCGGTAGAATATGTGGTATTCGGCTTCGTTAAGGTTTTTTTTACACCCTGTATATAAGGTACAGAAGAACTTATACTTTAGAAGATATTACACAATGCAAATCACGTTATGCCAACAACAATACATATAGCATTTAACTATGGGCCCACACTAGGAAATTCCTGTGTCGTGGGCACCCGATGGTTATTGACCCTCTTCTTATGTATACAGTGTACACGTCAACAAGTTAAAAAAGTTTATGCAAATAGCACTTAAAAGTAGAGAATCTATCGTGCGAAAGCCGGTTGCGCGCGCAGTGGCCTTGCGTCGGCCTTCACCTTAGATTTGAGTGAAGTTGACGAGACCACATGAACCAGACGAGACATACGAAACCATATATTAAAAACACGTTATGCATTGCTTCTTACTTTTTTCTTCTGCAAAAAGTAGCGACAAACTTGTTTAAAATAAATAAAAGTAATATAATTTTAAATTATTTTAAGTTGCAATCAGCATTAGTTTTTTGCATACATACCACAAAGTTACCATGGCATGCTAATACACGTCGATCTAGACAATGTTACCATGGCAATAAACGTCACTCTTGTTAATTATTCGTTTAATAAAACTATGATTTACGGTTTTGATCAAAGCAATACCGAGTCAAATTTATGCAAACGCGCGAAGACTGTTAAAAAATAATCTCATTATGTTATGACGTCACGTGTCGTTGGAACGAATTGATCGTTCACGTAATATTTGTGTGATTTAAACACGTGTTTGTTTGTTAAAACTAGCCACGCATTGTTTATTTTTATTTTTTATAAATAAATAAAAACACAAACAACAAAACTATGCACAAAAGGTGGACTTAATGCCTTAGGGCATTCTCTACCAGTCATACCCTTGGACTAAGCAGAAATTTGATTAGTGGGCGGTGCGACAAAGGAAATCAAAAATTAATTTATTGCACAAACATAAAATTGTACAAATAGCTTAACTAAAAGTTTAAAGCATTTTCTGCCGGTCAACCTTTAGGTCATGCAGGAAGATGGCAATGGCAGTGAAAATCATTCGTTTAGAAACTAAACCATATTTGTAAACATCTAAGCAACGTACGTAACTTTCGGTCAATAAACTAAAGCTGAAATAGATAATTATTTTGCTTTAAATTTCCTTACTTTAAAGTACAACTCACAACGTGACACAAAAGATGCACTCGGAAACTCATCTTGTCACGTTGTAAGTTGTATTGTAAGTCCTGCGACTTGCAGCTCTAGTTTTTTCAAGTGGTCACAGTTGGATGATTTTGGGTTCCTGCGCTGGCGTCGTTTAGTGGACATTTAAAGCAAAATAATTCTCTTTTGCAGCTTTAGTCATGGATTTCCTTTAAGTAACGCCTCGATTCCATCACCTATGTCAATAAACCAAATAAACTTTGACGACCACTTTGGTGTTATTGTCAAGAAGTTGACTATTAACCAAAGAAGTTAGCTATTAACCAAAAGGTCGCGGGTTCGATTCCCGCACTGTACAAACATTTGTGTGCATAAACATGTCTGTTTTTACTGGTCTGGGTGTAATATGTATTTATTTATAGTAAATTTGTAATACCACGGTTGATTCTGATATCTGTAACACAAATGCTTAAGCTATTTACCACGGAGTCAGATCAATGTATGTGATGTTGTTGTATATTTATTATTATTATTTAAATACTAGCTTCCCTCAACCAGCCTAGTTGCGCTGCAAAAGTGACTCATCTTATCTACAGACAATACTCACTTAGGTATCTTACTTCTTCCCCTATGCAATCCTTTCAACATTGTCTTTGTTACAAGACAACAAGATTAAATCAACATCGTACGAGGTGTGTCGGACTTTACCTGCGGCGGGGAAACACGTCGTTTGCGAAATTCACTTCTCAGTAGTTGAGTGTTATTTTCCTGCTACGAATAGTTTCAAGTCTCGAGATTTACTATCGATTGGATGTGATGACATTGAGTGCGTCATTGGCCGTTTTGAAAATGTGTAATTTGGTAAATGGGATTTCCAGAGTCAAGGAGCGCTATGAAATTAATATTGATAAGAGTCTGGTTCAACTATAATAAATATAATATACCATTTAAATATAAAACACTAGCTGACCCGGCAAACGTTGTTTTGCCATATAAATTATTGTAACCTTGAACACCCTTAACACTAAGGGGTTTGAAAAATAAATGTTAGCCGATTCTCAGACCTACTAAATATTCTCAAAAAATTTCATGAGAATCGGTCAAGCCGTTTGGGAGGAGTACGGGAACGAACATTGTGACACGAGAATTTTATATATAAGATAAAAAGTTAGTTATGTAAGTTAATATAAAAAGTAAATAAAATACGTAATTGAAATCGGGAAACTGCCCTGACTGATACCCGACCAGTGTCGACCTGGAGTTACTACAGACGACGCCAATCCATTTCGCTATTCATATTCGTTGCAAAATCACCCTTATTACGAAAGCATAGGATGCCGCAGTGATTATTTTGACGTGTGGCCTGCGTAAAAATCTGTAATAAACATACTCTAGAGTCAATATCACTCGCCGCGTTGTAGCTATTTAAGGTAACCATAACATTTGTAAAACACTTCAATATAAAAACCTCTTTAAAATCGGTCGAAAAACACAGAAACACAAACACATATACACTTACAAACAGACATAGGGGTCAAATTAGCCCTCATTTTCGTTGGTGGTTAAAAATAATCTCTCGTTGTAAGTAACTATTAAATTTTTCTATAAAATTAATTGAAAACACTTCAATATAAAACACACGATAAACTTGTGCAGCCCTGGCAGTCAGTACCTAAAGGGGTCAGAGGTAGGCGGCCGCCACACGACCTCCGCGCCAATCCACTGAAGTAACGCGATTATCCGCCTGAAGGGTGCGCTGCCTGGTCTGGTCTTATGTGAACATAAGGAAGCTGATATTTGATATACTTAGACAAAAGTGGCGTAATACAAAGGTCTCATTGGTTGAGAAAGGCTAAGAAGCTGATGTTCGCGTCGGATTGCCGTCTCACCGAACTTTGAGAGTGAAGGAACAGTTAGTGCACACACTTACTCGTATGTACTTACAAATTGCGCTTACACTTGAAACTCAACATAATACGTTTAAACGAACCCGTAAAACAGATTGTTGCTTATTTTGTCAGATCGGTATTTTCTACTGGATACGGAATACTCTATTATGTGTGAACTCGCTCATACAACTACATCGCTAATAACCAGTGATCGGAATAGGGTGAGTATATTTACCTACAGTTTGTCGAACAGAGACGGAAATCGGAGACTTCCTTACGACTAAAAATTTTTTACCGGTAAATTTACCGGAACTTTGATATGAAAGTTTTTAATAGCTAAATGCTTCAATAAATCTTAATTAATGTTAGATAAAAATAAAATAACGCATATTATAAAAAAAAAATTATTAAAAAAAAAAATTGTTTGAACATTTCAATATAACATATAACATGAATATAATATATTAATGACTTTCTTATCCTAAAACATAATTATTTTAAAGTATAAATAAATATAAAGTTTTAAATATTACACCTTTTTACCAACACAGCGGATTTATACAAAATGTAATTCAATACTTAATAAAACGCGATTACTATAAAAAAATTTACTGGTAAATATGCTGAAACCTTAATGTGTAAATCTTTATATCACATTTTTAAACATTCTTGTTTGGTTCATTTTACACATCCTTTTTCAAATTAATTAAAAATGCACATGCATTATTTTTCAGGTAACGATTTTGACAATTATTTTAAACTTTTTTGTTCATTTTGACTAATTTTTGCTTGTGGTTCCGTCCGCGTGACTGTCAATCAAGGCGTAACTCTCAAAAGATGTATTTCTCGATTATGCATCGACTTTTGTTGATGCCTTGGTCCTACCGATCTTTTACTATGAAATATCCAACACGAATTTTTCATTTCGATCTATTAGTTTTAGTTAAGGATCTTGAAGCAAACAAGCAAAGTCTTCAACTTTATAGTATAAATATGTAGACATGCATATATTTGCTAATTTTTTATTATACTGAATAGTGACAGTACCGCGGTAAAGGGGAGGCTTTTGCGGGGGGTAATCAGGTGAAAGGTATACCTGTTTACCCCGCGCTCGCGCACACTCCTTCCCACCCCCTGTCACTCGTCCCTTGGCTTTTGTCTTGTGCACGCGTATTTCTGTTTTCTGTTCTTGGAGTTTAATTATTTTTGACCTGGCTTTGTTTTGGTATTCCGATTTGCAAGTGTATTGGCTGCTGTTGTTTGAACACGGATAAATAACTTTGGCTGTCGTTTACTGGACCTGGAAAGTGTTTGTGATTTGGATACCGTTGAATTGGACTTTTATCCTGTAATTGCTGATTACACGGTAAGTACAATTTCGTTGTGAATACTTTTTACTCTTAAAATTAATAAATTTCTTAAAAATAAAGTAAGGTTTCGCAACGGTGGTAATGCAGCTTATTCGACCACTCAGAGAATAGACAGCCGAAATATCGAGTTCCGATTGGTCAAGTAAGCGTTAAAACGTAACCGCGTTTTATGTTAAGTGTGCATAACAAAATGGCCGACGCATCGTAGTTCAATTTTTTGTTTTTGTTTGGCTAATTTTTACTTTAATTATTTATTAAGATTTTTGGTTTGTAAATTTATTCTGTTATTTACCCTCTCAAAGTAAAGAGGATTAAATAAGTTTAATATTTAAAAGAGTGTTTGTTTACCAAAATGGCACTGTAACACGAAGATACATAGTAAAAAAAGATTTTTGATAGCCATGTTTATGAATATGGCACCTATATATCATCGTGTTAACAGTGCAATTAAGCAAATGAAAACTCTTTTAGATATGAAACTTATTTTAATTATATTTGCAATGCGTTGACTTAAAACATACCGAAAAAAACTGCTGTTTGATTGATCTAGTCTAGCTGAAAAGCTGTGTTTTCGCGCTGCATTTTTTCATTTTGAATGAACTATACAATAAGCCAATTTAGTCAAAGTAGACTCACCTGAATTTTATTTACAGGATATAAAATACATATTTCTTTCGACCGTGATAAACACTTTTTCTCAAGGTTAACTCCATTGTTTTAATTTTTTCAGGTACTTTAAATTATAAGTTGTTTGCCAAAATGGCAAAAACCATCAGACCCAGGTCAACATCAACCGAGGTCGTCAAGAGTTGGATTTTAAATAATCCAGAATTAATTTACGATGAAGCAAGTGGTGTCATATTTTGCACAAAATGTGAGACTTCGTTAAAATCTACACATAAGTCAAACATTGATCGACACATCAATGGAGCCATGCACCAAGGGAGGCTAAAAAAGCCTGAAGAAGAGTTTTACACTGACTTCATAAACTTTTTAATATTATGTAACATCCCGTGGTCTAAAATTGACAATGTAGCGTTTCAAACATTTTTTAATAAATATTTATGCTCCAATTGTTGCTGTATTTGCACAAAAAAGAAAGTTCCATCAGAATCACTGTTACGCAAAAAGTACTTGGACACAGTTTTTAAAGATCGACTAACTTCAATTTATAATACTATTGGAGACAATAAAGTGTGGATTTCACTTGACGAAACTACCGATTTTATGGGTAGATATGTCGTTCATTTATATTTATTTATACTTTATATTTATTTATACTTTAAAATAATTATGTTTTAGGATAAGAAAGTCATTAATATATTATATTCATGTTATATGTTATATTGAAATGTTCAAACAATTTTTTTTTTAATAAATTTTTTTTTATAATATGCGTTATTTTATTTTTATCTAACATTAATTAAGATTTATTGAAGCATTTAGCTATTAAAAAGTTGCATATCAAAGTTCCGGTAAATTTACCGGTAAAAAAATTTTAGTCGTAAGGAAGTCTCCGATTTCCGTCTCTGTTCGTCAAACTGTAGGTAAATATACTCACCCTATTCCGATCACTGCTAATAACATACACGTTATAATAATAATATAAACAGACCCGTGAAACGGGCGTTGTATGTGAACGCGCCCTTAGTTCGAGTAGCGTGCAGCACAGTTTACCGATTTGCAATCCTATCACTTGCGACAAAGAATCATTCATAGGTAATGTCATAGAGTGTCGGTGTCGTAATAAGTTACCTCTAACTTTAAAAACCGCAAATAGGCATTGAAGGCTCAAGGGATTAGGTAGAACTCTTGTAATTAAAAAATACTTACTGATACCGGCTCAAAATGTTATTAAACACCCATATAAGATCGTTTGTTCATGTCAGTAACCTGTAGAAATAAGGAAAAGGTAGCGCTGTGTTGAAAACTTTAGGAGAAACCGTTCAAAAATATCAACTTCCATAATCTTTAGTTTTAAAATGTTGTATAAAACTTTTAACGTTCATATGAATAATTGAGTCATTTAAAAGTCACATTGACCGACACTGTGGCAAGGACTATTTCTTTAATGTTGTTTATTTATTTTAATAAAGTTTTAGATAAGTCACTCAGTTTGCGTCAGTGTTTCCCTGCAATTGTTAGTCTGGAGGACCGTCGCGTCATTGCCGATCTCTGCACGTTGCATAAGATAGTGAATGGAAAGTTTGACTCTTCTCTTCTCCAGTCAGTAAACTTTAGAACCCCCAGTCGTTCTGTGCGTCGGCCACAATTGTTCCACATACCGAGCACAACAAATAATGTGTCTAAAAACAACCCCATGCATAGAATGTGCCGGTCTTATAACAGCCTAGACGTTCACACAGACATGTTTCAGTTTACTCTAGAGAGTTTCAAGAAAAAGCTTAAAGAAAAAAAATTGTGTACGTGTTAGATTTAATTTTTGCAATTTAAATTTAATCTTTTGTTATTAGATATATATTTTTTTTTAAGTTCTTCAAAAATGTTGTGTATAGTTTTAATTGGCAGTCAGACTAGTATATGCATTTAGTGTGTAAGCTCTTATAATGAGAATAAGTTTGCCTGCTGTAACTGTACCCTAATAAATAAATAAATAAATTACAACCTAGGAATCTTCAAAGCTAGAGTGAATAGGCATCTTCTAGATGAGCGCGCTCCATCGTAGACTCAGTCTGCCTCGTTGGGCTTAGTCATGGCCTCTTGGGTCAAGAGCGAACCTATCCCAAATAAAAAAAATATTATAAATGACAACATGTCACTGTCAACTGCTTAAAGTTAAGAATGCGTAATTTTCTAAACCTGATTTAAGCTAACCCAAGGGTGGTGCAAGTGGGGCTTGGTCAATTATTTTTTGGTGTTTGAAAGCAATTTCTAATTACGCAGTGATTTAGTACGCGAATCATCTTACATTCTTAATAAAAAAGCACAAAATTTTAATTGTACAAAAACAATTGAATCTTTAGATAAGGTCGTTATTTTCTACTAGATCCGGATTATTATGTGTGAACTCGCTCATACAACTACATACACTAATAAGACATATACCTATATTATTTAATTTACTTCACAGTTAAATAAGAGTTCGTAAAATTGTTTTCCTCGAGTCATACAGAGTCAAGAGTCATACGTCTGTCAAGGTTGTGGCGAGCGATTCCGCCTGGTTACTGAGTGGCCATTTTTAACGCTAATATTTTTTGGCGAAACAGAGAGAGGCGATATTGAGGTGATATTTGACGAGATGTTTGTTATGTTTTCTTTCTTTCTTGGTGTGTCGATGGAACACGAGAATTAATATCGTGGCAGCCCAGAATTGGCTAGACGACACCACCAACCGTTGACATACCTTTTTATTATCTGTCAAAACGGTCTGCCTCCATCGATTTCGTGTGGTAATTAATGATTGTGACGTCACGGTCATGTGTCAGAAATTGGAGTCAATTGACCGAATATTTATTGCGTTTTGTGTGTTTAAAAATTGGTTTCTACAGCTTTTTTGAAATATATTGGTTGTATTAACTTCATAGGGGCTATGTTTTTTAAACACCATGTTCTTGACAATATTTAAGATAGGTGTCATCATCCCAATTCAGCCACTTGTATTGCGGAAGGATGTTGATGTATGTTTTAACTAAGTGATCGCCCGTAATTTTGTCTGTGTATGCGTTTCTTAGTGGATGCCTACATTATAGTAGAACTGTCCAGTGGTTTGAGCTAAGCGTTGATCACTATGTCAGTCAGTCAGTTAGTCACGTTTGAGTTTTATCTATTCATATTTATTGAACAAAATCAGCAGCTCTTTAACATTATTACAATACAATTTTACATGCAAAACATTCAGCCAATGACGGATTAACTTTTTGTGTACATAACATTAATTGAAATGAGCTAATTAATTAAAACGTTTATACTATAATTCTTAGCCTGGGTTATAAAAGTAGCTAAATAAGTTTTTGTTATAGCCCGAGGTTGGCCTCATACACTTAAAAGTAGTATTTTTGTTCTTTTTCCCTCGAAAAAGCTTATCTTAATAATTAATTGCAGAAACGGAATGAATGATGATGTAAGTTGGTAGCAGACTATTTACTTTTAGTCATCGTAAAAACTTGGCACTAAACAGTACCTACTTGATATGTTAAAAAACTTATTATGATGCCTCATCCATCATCAGTTTATTTTCCTCTCAAAGAAGTTGGAAATGGTGGTCAAAGATCATCTATACGAAAGTTATGAACTAAAATCTAAATTATCAAAAAAAGGCAAATGCTTCCATGCAGTTACAACCTAAGAATTTTCAAAGCTAGAGTGAACAGGCATCTTCTAGCCTCGTCTTGGGGTCAAGAGGAAACATATCACAAAATAAAACGACGTATACTTTATCGTTTGAGATGTTTGGTATCCTCTGAACTTTTGGCAACCTTAGACCTTTTGCAGGCAGCAGTAGGTATTAGGTAAGGCTTTCATATAATTTCGAGCGCGCATCATCAATCGCGCGCATCCAGTGCGCTGGTCGCATGCGCGGGCGACGGACGCCGCTCGTTGCTTTGTGAATAAAGTTTGCGCACTTTACGAGCTTTGGTCAGTGTGCAATGTTAAACTTTACAAGTCTATTAGTGTAAAATATTTAAAAAAATGTTGTTGTCAAGTTAAAGTCTATAGAAATTTATACGATGTGATGTGAATATTATATCAACAGTGAAAAATATTTGACTGTTAAGTTTATTATTTACCTGAGTTATAACTTTTTGAAGTGTTTTATTTATTGTGTGCATAGCATGTTCACTGAGGAATTCTTGAAATTAGCAAGTGATTTGAGTAAAAACTCATGAATGTATTATTCAAAAGGCGAAAGTGTTAAATAGTTAAATCTGTGCTGTTATTTGATTGTTCAAAATGGTACACCGGCGGAAAAGATATGATTATTCATTAATTTGTGAGTATTACTTATAAACTGATGGTCAAATATTTTTAAATAGGTACCTAACTACCTACGCTTGTTTAAGAGGAAGTGACCATTCTGAAACACATTCCACGACAAAAAGCAATGAAATCTCGATATATTTTATAATTGTCGCGACGCATCACTCACAATGTGCTCACCATAAATTGCAGTGCACTAGGTCACAATCACAATACCATCGTTATTCATTCTTTTTACGACTTGAGTTTCCCTAAAAAAAACTGCATTGTTCACAAAGCTTTTCTTTCACATGGAAAGTATTTTAAGCTTTAAAAGTTCGTCTCTAAATCCCTTTGTTAGTGACTTGTTAATCTTGAAATATCTCGCAAAATTCACGTTTCGATATCGGACTTAGTAAAAATAACCTACACTTAGAAGGAGCACTAATTTAAAAAAAATACTTTCAATGAGCACTCGCTCAGAGCCGAGTCGTGTTAATTCAAGAATCAATATGCATTAAACATAAGTTAGTGGTTCGTAAAATAATAAAAAAAATGTGATAGGTTTCTGGGCTAGGGTATGTAGAAATTTTCGAAGGAACTTAACTAAGAAAAATTCTGTTTAACTTTAACAGAAATCTTCTCAATTTTTCTAATATCTACTGCGAATATTATAGAAAAGCCCAAAAGCATAAACCAAACCGGTATGATAACATTAACATCGAAATAAACCTACTAAAACCTACGCGATTTTTACTTTTACGCGAAGTTTGAAATTTGAAACAAGAATGTCCAGGTCAGTACCATAAGAAGTCCACTATTAAGCTCGATCAGATAAATCTCAATCAGTAGACACTAAACTATTTGTATAACGACCTTCATACGAGTATATCTTAGTTTTACGCGTCTAGAGTTCTCATATTTAATGACAGCGTTTGAATCCCGTGTTGGTACTTATTTAATAACCACAGTCTTAATGAGTTATTTCATTGGTTAGCTAGAGTGAAGTTCCTTGTTGTATAATCATAAAACTATTTGTATACGCGTATTTATCTAAATCACACCGAGATATTAAATCTCATCAGCCTATACATATACGTCCCACTGCTGGGCACTGGCCTTACCTCAACTATGAGGTGGTACGACGAGCCCGCGTGGTGGAGTATGCTAAATAAATAAATGTTATCTCCATCCTAACATAGCCATCATCTCACCACTTTATATTTTTTGCTGGAAACATTAACAATATCAACATCATGAAGACATACAAAAAACCAGTCGGCATATTCCAGTTATATTTACCTATTATGTTTTACGGCTTTCTTGGAAAACGAATGTGTAGTTTCAGGAAAATAAAGTGATTTAAAATTAACTTTTATGTTCTCGAAAAGGAACTAAGGCTGTATTATTTTTTCTTTCTTCTAACAATCATACAAGCGTCGGTCTCGTTCCAAAGCATAGAGAAAATCACAGAAGAGAGAAACTACTTTTACTACGTAACGGTAGAAGGCGTAAGAGGGCGGAGTGCGATCCGTCATAATTGCACACATGAGCTCAAACTTTTTGATATTAAGCGTGTCAGTCAGTGACAGTAACTGTCGGAGATGTATTTGGCAAAAAAAGAAAAAAGGCCTCGTTGTACACAGTTTTAGAGTGCAATAACGACAGCAAAATAAAACTCGGGTAAAAAGAGGCATATCATACCATCGGTCGATATAACCAGTTATTTTTACGAAAATATAAATCAAATGCCTTCATAAAAATACAACCTAAATTAAATTATGTGGATTCGAACTAAATATTTCAAAAAACCTGTCCTATTGTCAGTAAGAAGAAATGTTAGATTATTAAAAGACAAGTTTCGGGTGTGGGTATCGCCGCTAAAACAAGCTAAACAGTTAACTTATGTTTTTACCTATTTTGTATTAGATTGCAGCTTCCAATGATTCTGATTTATTTAATGTCCGTTCCTGTTTATCTACGTGTTTACAACTATAATTATTGAAGCTTAAAAAAACCATTTCTTTCGAATTATAAAATATATTTGACATAAAGTTATTTCGGTGCCGAGTATGTTATTTTTTTGATTTATTCATCTTAAATTGCAAATACAAATATTTTTTTTATTGCTAACAAGGTTATAGTTATAATATATAAGGTACAGAAGAACTTATACTTTAGAAGATATTACACAATGCAAATCACGTTATGCCAACAACAATACATATAGCAATTAACTGTGGGCCCCACACTAGGAAATTCCTGTGTCGTGGGCACCCGATGGTTATTGACCCTCTTCTTATGTATACAGTGTACACGTCAACAAGTTTAAAAAGTTTATGCAAATAGCACTTAAAAGTAGAGAATCTATTGTGCGAAAGCCGGTTGCGCGCGCAGTGGCCTTGCGTCGGCCTTCACCTTAGATTTGATTGAAGTTGACGACACCACATGAACCGGACGAGACATACGAAACCATAATATTAAAAACACGTTATGCATTGCTTCTTACTTTTTTCTTTTGCAAAAAGTAGCGACAAACTTGTTTCAAATAAATAAAAGTAATATAATTTTAAATTATTTTAAGTTGCAATCAGCATTAGTTTTTTACCCGACTACGGCGAAGCAAAAGCCTCCTTTTGCTTCGCCGTAGTCGGGTAAAAAACTAATGCTGATTAGTTATGATTTTGACCTGTATGTATGTATGTATGTGGGTATGGATGTTCATCTGTTCCCTCGTAACTTCTAAACTACTTATCAGAATTCGACAAATGACATATCATTAGAAGCGTCTTAATTGTCCGCTGGTTATAGGCTATATGGGATTTCACAAAATCTAATGTGGCGCCCTCTGGCGGACAAAACATACGAAGTAAAAAAATAAAGTTAAGATAAATATGCCGTGTTTGGTATCATTTGAAAGCGCTTTACTTGTACATTTTGAATATATATATATTACTAGCATTTGCTTGTGACTTTACCTGTATTCATGGGCTGATTGTATATAATTCACATCTTTTTTACCCGACTATATATGTGGCTCTTAGCAGAGTAAGATCCATAGATGGATTATGGATTAGTTCACTGGAATCTAGCAAATTACTAAAGAATCCACATGACCAAAGATCGTTCGAGGAGTTGGAAAGATTGAGAAATCAATGAACCCAAGATTAACCTATTTAGAACTCCAAAATATGTTAAATAAAAATAAAGTTTAAAAACTAACACCCGACTACTTAAAAACACGCTCTAAAAAGTACGAAACAAGAAAACACTCTCCAATGAAATTACTTAATATGTACAAACTATTAAATATTTACCATTATTAAATAAACTAACTTACACATATTATTATATTTTAATATATTTTCAATTTATAATATTGATAGAGAAATGTTTTAAGGATAAAGCCGTGGTCGTATGCCATAAGAATAATAAATTAAAAAAAGTGGTATACGACCACGGCTTTATCCTTAAAACATTTCTCTATCAATATTATAAATTGAAAATATATTAAAATATAATAATATGTGTAAGTTAGTTTATTTAATAACGGTAAATATTTAATAGTTTGTACATACTAAGTAATTTCATTGGAGAGTGTTTTCTTGTTTCGTACTTTTTAGAGCGTGTTTTTAAGTTGTCGGGTGTTAGTTTTTAAACTTTATTTTTTTGCATACATACCACAAAGTTACCATGGCATGCTAATACACGTCGATCTAGACAATGTTACCATGGCAATAAACGTCACTCTTGTTAATTATTCGTTTAATAAAACTATGATTTACGGTTTTGATCAAAGCAATACCGAGTCAAATTTATGCAAACGCGCGAAGACTGTTAAAAAATAATCCCATTATGTTATGACGTCACGTGTCGTTGGAACGAATTGATCGTTCACGTAATATTTGTGTGATTTAAACACGTGTTTGTTTGTTAAAACTAGCCACGCATTGTTTATTTTTATTTTTAATAAATAAAACCCCAAACAACAAAACTATGTACAAAGGGTGGACTTAATGCCGTAGGGCATTCTCTACCAGTCATACCCTTGGACTAAGCAGAAATTTGATTAGTGGGCGGTGCGACAAAGGAAATCATTAAGGCGCAAAACAATTTCCTTATTATTTAAAAATTAATTTATTGCACAAACATAAAATTGTACAAATAGCTTAACTAAAAGTTTAAAGCATTTTCTTCCGGTCAACCTTTAGGTCATGCAGGAAGATGGCAATGGCAGTGAAAATCATTCGTTTAGAAACTAAACCATATTTGTAAACATTTAAGCAACGTACCTACGTAACATTAGGTCAATAAACTAAAGCTGAAAAAGAGAATTATTTTGTTTTATTTTTCCTCACTTTAGAATACACATCTTCTGTGTCACGTTGTGAGTTGTACTGTAATTCCTGCGACTTTCAGCTCTAGTTTCTTCAAGTGGTCACAGTTGGATGTATTTGGGTTCCTGCTCTGGCGTCGTTTAGTGGACATTTAAAGCAAAATAATTCTTTTTTTCAGCTTTAGTCATGGATTTCCTTAGGCTCAAGTTCACGGAGTTTAAAATGGCCGGTTAAGACTTAATCAGCCAATTTTTGACAGTGTCAGTGTCAATATCTATACTAAAATTTGTCACAAATCGGCTGTTTACTAAAACGTTGGTTAAATTACCTTGGTGAAATCAGGGCTTAAAGTAACTCCTCGATTCCATCACCTATGTCAATAAACCAAATAAACTTTGACGACCACTTTGGTGTAATGGTCAAGAAGTTGACTATTAACCAAAGAAGTTGGCTATTAACCAAAAGGTCGCGGGTTCGATTCCCGCACTGTACAAACATTTGTGTGCATAAACATGTCTGTTTTTACTGGTCTAGGTGTAATATGTATTTATTTAAGTAAATTTGTAATACCACGGTTGATTCTGATATCTGTAACACAAATGCTTAAGCTATTTACCACGGAGTCAGATCAATATGTGATATTGTTGTATATTTATTATTATTATTTAAAAACTAGCTTCCCTCAACCAGCCTAGTTGCGCTGCAAAAGTGACTAATCTTATCTACAGACAATACTCACTTAGGTATCTTACTTGTACCTACCTCTATGCAATCCTTTCAACATTGTCTTTGTTACAAGACAACAAGATTAAATCAACTTCGTACGAGGTGTGTCGGACTTTACCTGCGGCGGGGAAACACGTCGTTTGCGAAATTCACTTCTCAGTAGTTGAGTGTTATTTTCCTGCTAAATAGTTTCAAGTCTCGAGATTTACTATCGATTAGATGTGATGACATTGAGTGCGTCATTGGCGGTTTTGAAAATTTGTAATTTGGTAAATGGGATTTCCAGAGTCAAGGAGCGCTATGAAATTAATATTGATAAGAGTCTGGTTCAACTATAATAAATATAATATACCATTTAAATATAATATAAAATACTAGCTGACCCGGCAACCGTTGTTTTGCCATTAATTTTTTTTTATCACTTAGAGGTATGAAAAATAGATGTTGGCCTATTCTCAGACCTACTCAATATGCTCAAAAAATTTCATGAGAATCGGTCAAGCCGTTTCGGAGGAGTATGGCAACGAAAACTGTGACACGAGAATTTTATATATTAGATAAAAAGTTAGTTATGTAAGTTAATATAAAAAGTAAATAAAATACGTAATTGAAATCGGGAAACTGCCCTGACTGATACCCGACCAGTAAAGGATGTCGACCTGGAGTACATTACATTATACAGTACATTAGTACAGACGACACCAATCCATTTCGCTATTCATATTCGTTGCAAAATCACCCTTATTACCAAAGCATAGGATGCCGTAGTGATTAATTTGACGTGTGGCCTGCGTAAAAATCTGTAATAAACATACTCTAGAGTCAATATCGCCGCGTTGTAGCTATTTAAGGTAACCATAACATTTGTAAAACACTTCAATATAAAAACCTCTTTAAAATCGGTCACAAAACACAGAAACACAAACACATATACACACACAAACAGACGTAGGGGTCAAATTAGCCCTCATTTTCGTTGGTGGTTAAAAATAATTTCTCGTTGTAAGTAACTATTTAATTTTACTATAAAATTAATTGAAAACACTTCAATATAAAACACACGATAAACTTGTGCAGCCCGGGCAGTCAGTACCTGAAGGGGTCAGGGGTAAGCGGCCGCCACACGACCTCCGCGCCAATCCACTGAAGTAACGCGATTATCCGCCTGAAGGGTGCGCTGCCTGGTCTGGTCTTATGTGAACATAAGGAAGCTGATATTTGATTTGTTATGCTTAGACAAAAGTGGCGTAATACAAAGGTCTCATTGGTTGAGAAAGGCTAAGAAGCTGATGTTCGCGTCGGATTGCCGTCTCACCGAACTTTGAGAGTGAAGAAGGAACAGTTAGTGCACACACTTACTCGTATGTACTTACAAATTGCGCTTACACTTGAAACTCAACATAATACGTTTAAGCGAACCCGTAAAACAGATTCTTGCTTATTTTGTCAGATCGGTATTTTCTACTGGATACGGAATACTCTATTATGTGTGAACTCGCTCATACAACTACATCGCGAATAACATACACGTTATAATAATAATATAAACAGACCCGTGAAACGGACGTTGTATAACGCGCCCTTTGTTGGAGTAGCGTGCAGCACAGTTTACCGATTTACAGCCCTATCGCTTGCGAATAAAAATCGTCCTCAAATGTCATTGAATGTAGGTGTCGTAATAAATTACCTCGTACTTTAAAAACCGCAAATAGGAATTGAAGGCTCAAGGGATTAGGTAGAACTCTTGTAATTAAAAAATATTTACTGATACCGGCTCATAATAAGCACCCATATAGATCGTTTGTTCGTGTCAGTAACCTGTAGAAATAAGGAAAAGGCACTGTGTTGAAAACTTTAGGAAAAACCGTTCAAACATATCAACTTCCATAATCTTTAGTTTTAAAATGTATAAAACTTTTAACGTTCATATGAATAATTAAGTCATTTCAAAGTCACATTGACCGACACTGTGGCAAGGACTATTTCTTCAATGTTGTTTATTTATTTTAATAAAGTTTTAGATAAGTCAGTCATTTTGCGTCAGTGTTTCCTTGCAATTACAACCTAGGAATCTTCAAAGCTAGAGTGAACAGGCATCTTCTAGGTGAGCTCGCTCCATCGTAGACTCAGTCTTTGCCTCGTTGGGCTCTTGTCAAGAGCGAACCTATCCCAAATAAAAAATACAAATAAAAAAATATTATAAATGACAACATGTCACTGTCAACTGCTTTAAGTTAAGACTGATAGAGAATGCATAATTTTATATTTTGACCTGATTAAAGCTAACCAAGGGTGGTGCAAGTGGAGCTTGGTCAATTATTTTTTGGTGTTTGAAAGCAATTTCTAATTACGCAGTGATTTAGTAGGCGTATCAATCTTAGTAAAAAAAAGCACAAAAAATTAATTGCACAAAAACAATTGAATCTTTAGATAAGGTCGTTATTTTCTACTAGATCCGGATTATTATGTGTGAACTCGCTCATACAACTACATACCTACACTAATAAGACATATACCTATATTATTTAATTTACTTCACAGTTAAATAAGAGTTCGTAAAATTGTTTTCCTCGAGTCATACAGAGTCAAGAGTCATACGTCTGTCAAGGTTGTGGCGAGCGATTCCGCCTGGTTACTGAGTGGCCATTTTTAACGCTAATATATTTTGGCGAAACAGAGAGAGGCGATATTGAGGTGATATTTGACGAGATGTTTGTTATGTTTTCTTTCTTTCTTGGTGTGTCGATGGAACACGAGAATTAATATCGTGGCAGCCCAGAATTGGCTAGACGACACCACCAATCGTTGACATACTTTTTATTATCTGTCAAAACGGTCTGCCTCCATCGATTTCGTGTGGTAATAAATGATTGTGACGTCACGGTCATGTGTCAGAAATCGGAGTCAATTGACCGAATATTTATTGCGTTTTGTGTGTTTAAAAATTGGTTTCTACAGCTTTTTTATTGGTTGTATTAACTTCATAGGGGCTATGTTTTTTTAAACACCATGTTCTTGACAATATTTAAGACAGGTGTCATCATCCCAATTCAGCCACTTGTATTGCGGATCGACTGCAGGTGTTGGCGCACGCCGGGCAGGATGTTGATGTATGTTATATCTAAGCGAATCTCCCGTAATTTTGTCTGTGTATGCGTTTCTTAGTGGATGCCTACATTATAGTAGCTACCTGCATGCCAAATTCCAGCCAGACTGTCCAGTGGTTTGAGCTGAGCGTTGATCACTATGTCAGTCAGTCAGTTAGTCACGTTTGAGTTTTATCTATTCAGATTTATTGAACAAAATCAGCAGCTCTTTAACATTATTACAATACAATTTTACATGCAAAACATTCAGCCAATGACGGATTAACTTTTTGTGCACACAACATTATTTAAAAAAAGCTAATTAATTAAAATATTAATACTATAAATCTTTGCATGTGTTGTTTGTTTTTTAGAACTGGCTAAATAAGTTTTTGTTATAGCCCGAGGTTGGCCTCATACACTTAAAAGTAGTATTTTTGTTCTTTTTCCCTCAAAAAAGCTTATCTTAATAATTAATTGCAGAAACGGAATGAATGATGATGTAAGTTGGTAGCAGACTATTTACTTTTTGTCATCGTAAAAACTTGGCTCTGCATAGTACCTACTTGATATGTTAAAAAACTTATTATGATGCCTCATCCATCATCAGTTTATTTTCCTCTCAAAGAAGTTGGAAATGGTGGTCAAAGATCATCTATACGAAAGTTATGAACTAAAATCTAAATTATCAAAAAAAAGGCAAATGCTTCCATGCAGTTACAACCTAAGAATTTTCAAAGCTATAGTGAACATGCATCTTCTAGCCTCGTCTTGGGGTCAAGAGGAAACATATCACAAAATAAAACGACGTAGACTTTATCGTTTGAGATGTTTGGTATCCTCTGAACTTTTGGCAACCTTAGACCTTTTGCAGGCAGCAGTAGGTATTAGGTAAGGCTTTCATATAATTTCGAGCGCGCATCATCAATCGCGCGCATCCAGTGCGCTGGTCGCATGCGCGGGCGACGGACGCCGCTCGTTGCTTTGTGAATAAAGTTTGCGCACTTTACGAGCTTTGGTCAGTGTGCAATGTTAAACTTTACAGTTACAAGTGTAAAATAATTTAAAAAAATTGTTGTTGCTTAGTCCACATAAATTTATTGAATATGAAGTATATATTTTATTAAAAGTGATAAATATTTGACTGTTAAGTTTATTATTTACCTGAGTTATAACTTTTTGAAGTGTTTTATTTATTGTGTGCATAGCATGTTCACTGAGGAATTCTTGAAATTAGCAAGTGATTTGAGTAAATAGTCATGAATGTATTATTCAAAAGGCGAAAGTGTTAAATAGTTAAATCTGTGCTGTTATTTGATTGTTCAAAATGGGACAACGGCGGAAAAGATATGATTATTCATTAATTTGTGAGTATTAATTATAAACAGATGGTCAAATATTTTTAAATAGGTACCTAACTACCTACGCTTGTTTAAGAGGAAGGGACCATTCTGAAACACATTCCACGACAAAAAGCAATGAAATCTCGATATATTTTATAATTGTCGCGACGCATCACTCACAATGTGCGCACCATAAATTGCAGTGCACTAGGTCACAATCACAATACCATCGTTATTCATTCTTTTTATGACTTGAGTTTCCCATAAAAAAACTGCATTGTTCACAAAGCTTTCCTTTCACATGGAAAGTATTTTAAGCTTTAAAAGTTCGTCTCTAAATCCCTTTGTTAGTGACTTGTTAATCTTGAAATATCTCGCAAAATTCACGTTTCGATATCGGACTTAGTAAAAATTACCTACACTTAAAAGGAACACTAATTTAAAAAAAGTACTTTCAATGAGCACTCGCTCAGAGCCGAGTCGTGTTAATTCAAGAATCGTATTTTTGATATTGTTTTTACTGCGAATACATAGTTCCCATGCCTTTTAAATACCCATATTCACACGGTTCACGAATCGTAAAGAAGACGGATACGTCATTTAAACATCACGAATCGTGACGGTTAAGTGACAGGTCGGGCCCTATTGCGAAAAACGAACCAGATGAGAACATCAATTCGGGAATATTGACGTTCATCCGTCATGAATGACGTATCGTGTTTTTGGCAAATCGTCAATGACGTATCCCGTGTGAATGCGTCTTTACTCCAGCTTTGTTTTATTTACAAAAGGTGGACTTAACGCCATGAGGCATTCTATACCATATTGTATCTTAGTAAACCTACGGGAGACTTAACAATAGTTCGTCCGCTGAAAAACGCATTGCACACGCACAATGCATGCGATGCGAGCGAGTGAATCACTGACGCATTCGTGGCAAAATTTTCTGTATCTATGTATATACTGTATATATATATATATATATATATATATATATATATATATATATACTGTAATAATAACTCCCACACGTGAAACTATAAATACAGTCACATTGCACTCGGACCATTGAAGCTTAGCTTAAGTGAATACTGATGTATTTTTTATAATCTGAAACCCGTGTATTAAAATATTTGTTTACATCAAATAGCCACTACTGGGTACACCGCACATTTTAGATAATGCCTTTTTTTCGCTTAAGATCTATGTTAACGGAATTGATTGATTGATGTGCTCATAGCCTTGCAACCTTGATTTAACTCAAACTTGCAATAAATAATTGCAAGGTCTCTTTTAATACTTCACGTATAGTTATTTCTTTCGGTTAAATAAATTATAAGCTAAGCGTTCATTTTAAATCTAACATTTCCTGTCAACACTATTGTTTGGATATTTTTCCTAATGACATAACGAAGGTCGACTATGACATTTTAAGTACTTTTTAAGTGCCTGTAACGTCAGTGCTATTATTGAAATGATCAATTTATTTTGTTTGAAGATTTAGTACTTATTTCCACGCTATTTTATAACGTTTATTAAGATTTAGTCAGAGATCAGTCGGCAAATCTGCTAACTATATCAGTTCTGTGTTTATCGATTAATTTGTGATTTCATGCTATTGTAAATGAGTTTTTTCTAGCAAATTGCTTACAATATCTGACCCCTGGTTGACATAAGCACAGTTTTACGGACGTGGTACTGACTGCCCCTGTTCTGACAGGCTACATTTGTGTGATTTAAATATTTAATCATGCTCTTCATTCCCTACAGCCAAGCAAAACGAGGCACAATGTGTTTTGACACACGCCTTACGTTAACCCCGGATCCACACGTTGTGAGAATAGTTGGAGCGTGTAGATCCGACTTTTGAACTGTTCTAATGCATGATTTTTATCTTACTTACGACTAGCTCCTGCCAGCGCCCTCGCCCGCGCGGAATTCGGTTCTCTAATATACAAGGTGTAACAAAAAACCCCGTTATAACTGAAGGGTATTGTTGTGCCCGGAAAACTGCACAGCATTGATCGATTTACTATGGGAGAGCCAAAAGATTTTTTGAGATTTCGATCTAGGTTTCTTAGCGAAAGTTGTTCAGGTTTACGGGCACAACAACACCCTTCAGTTATAACGGGGTTTTTTGTTACACCTTGTATAAGACATGTTCATCAGGGATAATGTAGAAATCTAACGGCGAAAGATTTTTTAAATCGGTCCAGTAGCTTTATAGCCTATTCAATTCAAACAAACAATTAAATCTTTCCTCTTTATATGATATTACTAGCGAACCCGGCAGACGAAAAAAACTGCATCATAATCTGTTGAGTATTGTAGTTTTAAAGATCTAAGCATACATACATATTGCAGACTTAAGGACAGACGCGGGAAGCGACTTTGCTTAATACTATGTAATGATTACTAGCGGCCCGTCCCAGCTTCGCACGTGTGGACAATTATCCCACCCGTGCGAAGCCGGGTCGGACCGCTAATATTGAATATAGCCTTTGTTCATCAGGGATAATGTAGCTTTCGAATGGTATAAGATTTTTTCAAATCGGTCGTGTAGTTTCGGAGCTTATTTAATTCAAAGAAACAATCAAATCTTTCCTCTTATAATACGAGTATTATTAGCTGTCCCGGCAAACGTTGTTTTGCCATATAAATTATTGTGGACAACCTTATCACTAACGGATATGTAAGATAGATGTTGGCCGATTCTCAGATCTACTCAATATGCTCACAAAATTTCATAAGAATCAGTCACGCCGTTTCGGAGGAGTACGGGAACGAACACTGTGACATGAGAATTATATATTACTAGCTGACCCGGCAAACGTTGTTATGCCATATAAATGTTAAGGGTGGACTACCCTTATCACTAAAGGATATGAAAAATAGATATTGGCCGATTCTCAGACCTACTCAATATGCTCACAAAATTTCATGAGGATCGGTCAAGTCGTTTCGGAGGAGTACGGGAACAAACATTGTGACACGAGAATTTTATATATTAGATATAGTATAAAGAGATTATTAGAAAAAAATTCATACCTCCATACTTCTCATGACAGGTCCCTTCGCTCCAGTAACACCCTTCAACTCTCCATCCCCCGTCACACTTCTGGCTTTATGTCTAATTCTTTCACTCTCACTGCTACTCGACTTTGGAACGGACTTCTTAAGGAAATCCAGCGGTCGACGTCGAAATTATCATTTAAAAAGTCACTGCAGTCCCACTACAGGAATGAACTGTCTCTCCTGTCTCAGTGACACTGTGTTCTCACCATGTGTACCATCCTTATTATGTATACGTAACAATGTATGTCTATGATTTTTTATGTATTTTTATTTCATTTAATGTAAGTTATTATTTTGTATGTTTATAAATTTATTTTGTTTAAATAACTTCAGTTAAATTTTTTGTTTTTACTTTTTACTTTATGTGCACCGCCTGAATTTTCTCTGCTTGGCCCTACGGTTGAGTGTTAGAGAATGCCTTCGGCATTAAGTCCACCATTGTACAAATGTTTGTGCAGAACTTAAATAATAGTAATTAGGACAGATCTTAAGATATGCAATAACCGTCCCTCCATCCCCCAGCCCCGCACGCGGGCTCGTGCGTGCCGGGCGCGTGCGCGCAGGGCGGGCGCTGCGTGGCGACGCGCGAGCACGCGGCGGCGCCGGCGCGCGCGGTGTGCGTGTGCGCGGCGCCGTACGGCGGGCCGCGCTGCGCGCACTACGTCGGCCACGACCACGCGTGCCTGGCGCTGCAGTGCCCGCCGCCCGCCGTGTGCGCTTGGCGACCCACGTGTGAGTACCTTACAACCACTTTGGTGCAATGGTTAAAGCTCGAATCGATGTTTGTGTCAAACAACACAAATAACAGATGGATGGGCCGAAAAGAAAATTCAATCCAGCGCATCGATCTGCACATTGACAATGATTTTAACGCAATTGATTGCCATGTTAACGTACTCGGGGGTGGATAGCTTTGGCGCCATCCTACGTAAAAAAGAGGCTTCACTACTACGCAGAATTCGGGGCAGTAGCAACAGTGTTCTGGGGCGTTAGCTGACAGCGGGGATTGTCCGTTTTTCGGCCACCTTATAACTATTTAGTAATCTGTGACTTTACTAAAATAACGCTCTCGCTTGTAGAATATAAGTACTTACTAACACATCTACTTATAAGCTTACTATGGATATACTATGGAATCTATGGATCTATTAGTTGTCCGAAAATAAATATTTTTATTTATTGCTTAACATCTTAACATGTATCTAATTACGAAAATTATACTTCGTAGCGGCCTCCGATTTTTTATTTATTTTGCAGAAATTCAACTAAAAAAACTGCTCTGCTCTCGAAATTCTAATACTAAGAGT
Organism: Pyrausta despicata; assembly: GCA_963921415.1. Classification (NCBI taxonomy): domain Eukaryota; kingdom Metazoa; phylum Arthropoda; class Insecta; order Lepidoptera; family Crambidae; genus Pyrausta; species Pyrausta despicata. The sequence goes on along the minus strand of OY992866.1, from coordinate 13,895,452 downwards.
CTTAAGTAAATGATTATTAGACCAAGCGGTCGCGGATTCCATCCCCGCGCTGTACAAACATTTGTGTGCATGAATCAGAATTTTTATTGCAAGTCACATGAGTACAGTGACGCCCGGCAAGGGCACAGCAATCTTAGAAAGGCAAACATAGCTTATTCATATTATATTAGACAGGGAACATGTCTGTTTAACATGTTGTTTCTTGTTTGTCTGGATGTTACATTTAACATTATGTTATATTTATTAAGGTTTATTTGTAATACCACTGTTAAATCTTATTTCTGTAACATAGTAATCAGTCTGATTGGTTATTCAAAACATATCTCCTCTCGGCTCCGTTTAGACGGAAACCGGGAATTATGTGCATGCAATAAGGGCGATGAAATTCGTAGCGTAATGTGTTGCATAAATACGTTATCATTTTGACGGCTATCGTTTCTCGTTGTGGGCCTTCAGGACCCTTTCCATTTTGACATGAGTTCTAAAGTTTGTTCCAACAGAAGTGGCACACGACCCCGGCTGTCATCTGAACATCAATATGCATCTTATATCATACTTTTTCAGTAGTCTGGTTTTAGTTTTAAAAACTTATTTTTTTTTACCCTTGCAGTGAACAGCCAAGACGAAGGCACGCCGTACTGCACGTGCCTGGACGGCGCGAGCTGCACCCCGCCCGGGGGCGCGGGCGCGGTCGGTGCGGGGGGCGCGGCGAGTGCGGGGGCCGCGGGGGGAGCGGGGGCGTGGGGCGGCGCGCTGCTGGCGCTGGCCGCGCTGCTAGCCGCTGTGCTAGCGGCGCTGTACCTCATTCACAGGCGGAGGCAGTAAGTATTGCGGTTTTATATCCACAGAACAAGGAAACGACTTACTGCTTAAGAATAGAAATCGTAAGTGGGCGGGGTAAGACTATAAGTAACTGCGCTTTCGAAGACGCACTTGATGAGCGTATGTGCGTTTGTAGCATGTCAGCATGGTATGTATATAAATCTTTTCAGTTTGTGACGGCATCCAGCGTTGACACATTTGTCAAAAAAATCTCATTCAGATTCTTATCATAATAAGGTAAAGTTTGCATTATTGCGTTTATGCAATAAGGCTCTTTTGTAACCGCTACGATTCAAAACTCGACTGTTCTTAGTTGTAGTCATCTACAAGAGTTCTTTTAAAAATAAGCTATTATGCTATTTCTAGGTAATTCCTTTTTCCTTGGTTATATTTATAAAGGATGGAAAACTCTAGATTATGACGTATGCAACAAACAGAAGACAAGTTCTTAGTAGTGCGATTGCCTGTCCTATTATTATCTATGTTGAATATACCACACATTAAGATAATAAGACGTAAGCTTTTCAGTCAAATTCTTGGTTACCGATTTTGTTCTTAAATTTATAGGCATATAGCTAAAAAGCCTTTTTAGAGGTAAAAGAAAGAGAACCGGCGAGTAGCGAGTTATTTTTACACAAATTGCTTTTAGCTTTTTCGAAGCAACCTATACGACTTACAATGACTACACACACTTTATCAACATCAATTCATTCAATACACATAGTCACTTTCATCCGTCGCAATCTTGTAAGAACCATCGGGTGCCCACGACCCAGGAATTTCCTAGTGTGGGGCCCACAGTTAATTGCTAAATATATTGTTGTTGGCATAACATAATTTGCATTATGTAATAATATATTCTATAGTATAATATCTTCTGTAGCTACCTTGTATATGTATAATAACAATAATCTTGTTGGCAATAAATAAATTAAAATAGGTACTTACCGTTTACTAGCGGCCCGCCCGCGACTTCGTTCGCGCTAACATGTTTAAATTCAAACAAGCTTAGTGTTGGCCCAGTCTACTCGCCAAGATCTTTTAAACAGTACCTACCTCTTTAATATTTTTAGGCCCTAGCACCGCGACACAGGTGGGAAAGGAATGCTCTTACACAAATAATATATAGTGATTAATTTCCCGATTGCAGCGGTGCATTCGTGCACGCGCGGCTGGCGGACAACGTGGAGATCAGCAACCCGATGTACCTGGCGGGCGAGGACGAGCCCGAGCCGCCGCGCCACCACCCGCACCCGCACGCGGTATGTACACAGTTAAAGGCACCTTTTATTTTATTTCATCAGCCTATATACGTCCCACTGCTGGGCACAGGCCTAACCTCAACTATGAGGTGGTGCGAGCCATACTCCACCACGCGGGCGAGGTGCGGATTGGTGGAGGGGTGTGTGTAAGGTAAGTTACCAACCTTACTGTCAGATGTTATTAAGCCACCCGAGGGCCTCCGACCAGGCTTGACGACATATCTATCGATATTAACCGGGACCAACAGCTTAACGTGCCTTCCGAAGCACGGAGATGCTTGTAAATAGACGTCACTTTTATGGTCAGAATGGTCAACCATCCCAAACATGACCGCGCCGTAGGTTGCTTAACTTTTGGTATCACTACCAAAGCGCTGCAACCACTGCGCCACAAGCATTTATTTATTTTTATTTTATTACTAGATTCACAGCTCTAATACAGAATGTATGTTTCAACTTAATAACTCAACTTACAGCCAATAACGAACCTACATTTTAATTTTCAATTTTTATATTCTAGGACAATCATATTAACAGATAAATAAGTGGGTTTATCTCTCACACCGATATAACTACCTGTGTGTGTGTGCGTGTGTGCGTGCGTACCTGTGTATGTGTGTTGTGTGTGTGTGTGGGACGGGGGGGGTGTATGTGTGTATTATACCTATTTTGTCTTTTGTTGCACCTTGGCTTACGTATGAACATACTCATAAATTCTAACACGCTTGAAGAAATCTTCCCTCCACCAACCAACCCATGATTCTACCTGCCTTGCGGAAAACTAACCGAATCTACGGGAGAGCGCGTGGGTACCGCGTGGCCTCTTTTCCCCTTACGGCGCTATTCTATGCTTCCTACAAATTCTGTTTCCGTCTCATCTGTTGTTATACACCTCTCTCCCTTCCTCCCACAGTGAGGTTACTTCGCGCTGCTCTTACTGACGATACACAAGTTCACAGCAAAAAGATGTGATACTCTAACTCGAGACATTTGTCCGTATTTCGGACATAAATGTTAGAGTCTGCTAGTTTCCAAACTACTGACACTGGCTTCTGAGCGTTATCTGACAAATGGGCGATCGATTCCTGCCTTCACTCTCTTCAGATATGACTAAGATCGCCGATAACGGTGTACCTTACCAAACTTTCGATTTTGGATATCCAGACCATTTCCCTAATCAAACATACGATCAAGGATACGCACACAAAATGAATAAATTTCTAATCTTCTTATCGTGTCGACCAAGGCATAATATTATTTATGAAGACCAAAAACATTGTCAGTGGCCTTGTAGAGGTCTTCGCGTGTACAGGTGCTGGGACACGCAGGGCAGGTCGATAGATGTGCCATTGTCTGGGGGAAACACCGCACAGGCGTGCGCTCTACAAGCTGTAGCCCTCCCCCCCCCCCCCCTTTGAATGTTCTCCTTGATTCGGCCTACTTGGGTCCGGCCCATTTCTAATTAAGTGAACGTCTTTATTACAGAACGGCGGAAACCACTTCGCGAATCCCGTATACGAGAGCATGTACGCGCCTCAGCAGAACAACCCCACTGAGGTAAATAAAAAATAAATACATAATAATATAATAAATATACAACAACATCACACACATTAATCTGACTCCGTGGTAGCTTAAGCACTTGTGTTACAGATATCAGAATCAACCGTGGTATGACAAATAAACTTAAATAAATACATATGACACCCAGACCAGTACAAACAGACATGTTCATGCACACAATTGTTTGTACAGTGCGGGGATCGAACCCGCGACCTCTTGGTTAATAGTCAACTTCTTGACCATAACACCAAAGTGGTCGTCAAGTCTCTTAAATGGTATTAATACTCACCGAACGACTTACTTAGATCACAAGTCACAATAAAACTTTAAGTTGGCCGACATACTAAAAAGTTCCTAGAGTTCTTGGCACACACCACACTTTTCATTTACCACTCAAAAGTATTGCAGTAATATGCCATGTTTAGTTCGTTCAATGTCACGACCTTTGGTTAGTATAATAGTTGTAATATATATTATAATAGTTTCAAAACCATTTTAATTAAACAATGGAAACGCCAAAAAGCAATGAATTTAGGTTAATTATAAAACCAACACATATTGTGTAATAAAAGCTAATTAAAATAATAATTTGAATTTGTGCGATAGCTAAAGGTCAATGCAATTCGGCAGTCAACTTACCAGTTATGCTAATTCTGCCATCCATCCGGCTAAACTCAACATTCGAGTTATGATAATATAAGTTATCACGTTTTTAAACTCATTTTTCTTCATTGGGCGATGTTTTATTTATTTATTATAATGAAATCTATCCATTGTTATTGTAATCTAAATGTACAACTTGGTAGCGGGATACGTGAAGCAGCATTATACGACGTGTCGTCGCGATACTTATGGTTTCCAAGTGCAGGTATAGACCCGTAGCTAGTGATACGAAGTTAGCGCGCCACGGCATTCAAACACACACTCCTCTAGGTACTAAAAAAGAACTAGGTGACCAGTGATTATCCATTGTTTAACAACTATAAGCCGGCCAATCAAAAGTGAATGACAACCCAAATGACATTATAATTCAAAGGAGGCGTACGTTTCAAGTTGGTTTGATATTATTCAAAGCATGGAATAAATACTGCCTATTTCTTTTGTACTAATAGTCTTCCTGGCCGATTTCGACCACGGTGGCCAATCTAAACAGAGATCAGCCAACTACGCAGGAGATATTATAGTGCACAAGTGTGAGCGCAATACACAGGTGCACTCACTGTTTCATCACTCTCAAAGTTCGGTGAGACGGCAATCCGACATGACCGGAGAGAGATCAGGCGCAGGACCAACGGCTTAACACCGCTAACTTCCCGACTCCGAGCTGTTTTTGAGAAATTCCTGACAGCAAATCTCAGAAACAATTTTGGCTCGACCTGGCATTCGAACCCAGGACCTCAGGGATGTAAGGCAGAAACTTTTGTAGTAGAGGGGATAGAAACTAGCTAGAAGTTTCGTGACGACAACATGTAGCCCGTTACCAAATTGTACAGTGGCCAGTACGTCAGGGTACCCATTTTTGTTGCAAAATCGCCCGTATCACAAGCGCATACGATGCCGCAGTGTTGTACTGTGACGTGCTGGCTACATTAAACATTAAATCAATCATAAAAGTATCTGAATATATTACGTACTACTTAAGGTAACAATCATGAATACTAACGGTAACTTCAAAATGTTGAGTGGCTGATCGTCACGACATAAACTTGTTGGTTAACGGATTTTATGACGGTTAATCAAGTTTTATTATCATTCTTGTAACTCCACTCGATTAGTGACTAATGATCTCATTCACGCCAGACCAATTAAATGCTTTTACATACCTACAACATCCAAATGAAACACCTTTTGAGCGGTTTAACAATCATGGCTGGCTGCAGCCTAAGGAACACTCAAAGAAATTTAGACCAATGGCTAAGTGTCACGGTTAGCTCAATCGGGAGAGCAATCGCAAAAGGTGTGGGTTCGAATCCCGCTTGTGGCAGTCCGTTTTTCTTTAAGTGTATTCTAATTCCACATTTTATAATATGTAATATGGCTCTTCAATAGCTATAAGTTGTTTATACTAATAATAATAAATATTTCACAACAATCACACCAATTCTCTAGTCCCAAATTAAGCTACGAGGCTTGTGTTGTGGGTAGGGATTGCAATCCAGCGGCGTTTTCAATCCAGCGGAATTTTTGCTGGATTGACCTGAATCCAGCTGGATTCAGCAAAACGTGGAACGAAAGTAAAAAGACGACATTTTTAAGACTTATTTTATTAATTTGTACTTCTTACGATAATCTTTGAAATCTTCCACTCATTTGGTGATATCTTATATTAATTTGCTTTAGTTTTTAATAATTTGAGATCAAAATAATCAACATAAAATTAAATAACAAACATATAACCTTATATTAATATAACATTTACGAACGCACACAAACATAGTCGAACCATATTCATATAAATGAACGCCTGTACAGGTGTGAGAGAGGAATAGGTGCTTGATGTATTACGCTATATTAGGCATTATTCGTAATGGGGTAAGGTTTTGAATTGTAAAAAATATTTTAATTTTTACTATCTGTCATCCAGCTCACTCATAGTTGACCGGTAAAAACCGGTTTTTATTCTTCCGACAGGTTTGTTTTGGTTTGTTGTTGCGCGTGATAATTGCATTTTAGATTTATTAATTAAAATATCGCATACCTAAGCCTGTTAAAGTATGAAGGGAGGATATCAATCAACAGTCAGCAAAAAACATTAAAATTCAATTTTCAATTGCATGTTTAATACAAGGGTTGTATCTATTCAAAGAAAATTAATTTTAAAGTAATAATACATGAATAAGTTAGCAATAGTCGCGTCAAGTATGATAAATTACTACGTACTAGGTAGAACAGGTATTTGGAGGTATCAAAATTAGTAAGTAGGTACAACCCATCTCAAACTGATACGTTTGCGGATCCGCATCGCTGGATTAAGATGTATGCTGGATCCAGCATGTTTAAAAAGGCGCTGGATCCAGCTGGATTGCTGTATGCTGGATCCAGCAATTGCAATCCCTAGTTGTGGGTCTGGGACAACGGATAAACATACTTAAATACTTTTTTGTAAATAAATACATATTATACGTAGAAAACATCCAGACCAGTACAAACACGTGTTCATGCACACTTATGTATGTACTGTGCGGGGATCGAACCCGAAACCCTTGGTTTTGGAAGTCCGACATGTGGACCACTGCACCAAGCGGTCATCAAACTTATACTGTTATTCATATTTCACATTAGGTTTTGTATCTATGAAAAACGCCACGAATGTAAGGCAGAAACAATTAAACAAAGTTTAATGTAAGAAATAATATATACTTACGAGAAAATTCTTACTTCTCAGGAGCAAGCAAATCTTCTAGCCGACCCCGGCGACGCCTCGCCGCCGCCGCCCGCGCTGCTGTGAGCGACCACTAACACCTAACACTACTTTGGCAGCTAGTAGGTTAAATAGATTAACAGTCAAGATACCACTAAGGCAGCGAAAGGGTTAATTAAACTTGAATAGTCAAGAAAGGAGTACTGGTATATGAAATAAGTAACTACTGAATAATTTCGGGTCGTTATTCATCTAATTTAGGGTTGGTTTACTCCATTGCAATTCAAATGTTTGTTTGAGTAGTTGAAGGGATATTCAGACTAGCGAGGAGTTGTCTCAGTGTGTGGATATATTCTAATTAATTTTTATAATAATGCAATGACTCCTTCACTAATTTCGTCTCCCCAAACATATCCAAAGCGTACACTTGCCTTCTCTATATAGATATTTATTATTTTTACACATTATTTTTGTACTGCAAAATGAATTCCTTAATCTATTCGAAACTATCATATCTCGAAGACCAAATATGAGGGTAGTTTGATATTATTAAAATATAATTGTAGGATTGTATGTTAGTTAATTTAAAGTTAGTGAACACTTAATCCAATCTGTCGACTTTTAGTTTATTTTATTTTAATTAAATCACTTGATTATTCAATAATATCACTTAATTGTGTGTTGACAATCACGATTAAGTATATTTTTTTTGGTTAGTGATTAAAGAAATGAATTTATATGTGTAAATAGCCGTGACATACTCGCCTTTAGTTATAATTACGTGGTATTTTATTATGATTTTAGCTGATCTACATGAGTGATGATATGCTAAAGCGGCAACTACGAAGATGTATGAATATAATTAATACTCATATCTTGCTCAAGACACCAAATTAATGATACTTAATTATTTACAAGAAACGATTCTCATTGTACTAATATGGCATTTTAAAAAATTGTTTGCAATAAAAATATACTCAGAACGATGCGAAAGAGCTGTGTCAAAAATTGTGCCATATCATTTTAGTTTAATTTTAATATCGAGGGAGGGACTTGCTTAGTGCGAGCGATGAGATAAACCATGACAGAGTGTGTAAGTACAATAATTTAGTACAATTTTGTTTGACAAAATGATAAACGGCCTACAGCACATTTGAGCTATTACAAAACGATATGCTATTAATGATTCCTATTTTAAAATCCCTGAGGGATAAAGCAGCCACTTAGACGAATTTCCTAAATGAATTGTTAGTTTAACTCACACCTAACTTACGGCGTTAAGTCCACCTTTTGTACAAAGTTTTGTTGTGAAATAAAGCTTAAATAAATGAACACCTGAGAACCAGTATTTCTTAGAGCAAGAAATATTAGCCTTCAGTAGGTAAGAAATAGTCGAAAATTCATCTCAGCTCAGTTTGGCGAACTGCCTGTTTTAGCGGTTAGGTTGCATTTAAACTAACTTGTGAAAGTGTTTAATGTCTAAACCCTAGAGGGTAGCGGAGTAGGGTCCCATAAGACAGAGTCCAAGCCGTTGTCCTTATTTTCGGATGTAGCCATCCTTGTCACTCTTACAAGTGTGTTCGTGCGAGCGAATGCACTGGCTAGACCCTATACGAACGAAAGGTTAGGGACGTTCTCTGAGTGACTGCTCTATTCAAAGTGATAAACACTTCGGTTGTGTTTCTATTTCGTCCCGTATCGGTAATTTCGACATATTGTGATGATTGAATATTGTAATTTATTGTATTAAATTTAGGTGTATTTACATTGTACTGTATTTTTTAGACTGGACTTTTCGTTGGATATTTGAAAATGGCCTAATTTTGAGTACTATTTTCCTTGCTTTTGGATAGCTCATTATTTAGAGTGTAATTTTTCTGAAAGTCGGTTTACTAGATAATATTTAGTTGTCCAAAAGTGGTAAAACTGGTCAAACTTAGTCATATTTCCGTATTTGTCGCAACGAGAGCTTACGGTAGATTTACACTTTAGATTTAGTAGAATTTGTATTTTACCTTCAACCAATGTGGAAATATAAATGTTTGAACACACCTCTACGTGTTATCTTAATCTGGACCATATCAATTGTATTGTAGATTAAATCAGTGTGAAGTTACTGGTGTAGCGTATAACTGATTCCTCACTACACGCGGACGCCTCACAGACAACTCATGATGAACTTAGTTTAAGTACTTAGTCTAAGAATATCAAATAAAAGAAGTGAACATTATTACAGATCTTTTATTTACAACAGTTTATTTAAAAATATTTTATCGCATCGGAAAATGTTTTTCTTAAGAAATAGATACATATAAATTGTTAATATTAAAATATTTTTATTTGGGTTAAGTTTGCTCTTGACCCAAGACTAAGCAAAACAAGGCAAAGACTGAGTATACGATGGAGCGAGCTCACCTAGAAGATGGCTGTTACTCTAGCTTTGAAATTCCTAGGTTGTAATTGCAGGGAAACACTGACGCAGGTAGCGAGTTCCACTCTTTTGCAGTGCGCATCAGGAATGTATATGAGAAGCGCTTGGTTCGTATCAGTGGAACATCGACCCAGTACGGATAATATCCCGCGTAGCTTCTGGTGGTCCGATAGTAGCCGGCGGAATCAAAACTTTTTAGTTTGTTAAAAGTGAGCAGTTTAACTCCCGAGACGCACGAGGCGCGGTCGCTAGACGGCGCTGTTAGCTTTAAAATTGAAAAGAGAACCAAATTTCCCAGGAAAGCCCAGTAAATGTAAAATTAAATTAAATAATGTATTTAATTGACCTACATTATATAAACGATCGAACAATTATAAATAGCTTACTCACAACGATCAAAACTGATCGTTGCAAGAGCTACTACAAAAATTAAACGTAATTTGATTTTATGGTAAAGAATAAAGTTTTGCCCACAAAAACCCCGTGTCCTGAAAAATTAAGTATTTACTGCGAGTTGAGGACCAGCAGCGCCATCTAGCGGCAGATGTACACATATAAGTATATTATCCGAGGTCTCTTCGTTTGCATAATCCAGTGGGGTGAGCACGAACATTTTCGTAACATATTCGTACTACATCTAATAACCTAAACAGAAAAAATAATTGAAATCAATCTACAAAATTTATATCAAAATTTTATTACATGTACACACACAACAATTGGCACACACATAACAAGTAGTCTTTAATATTTATCATAAGTACTTAAGAATATTGTTAAAACACATAGATAAGACTTAAGTACAATATATAATATTTAGATAGCATAGTGAATAATACACGCATTAAAGTAGAAGTAGTTTTTGGAATTAGAATACTAAAAAATATGTAAAATAATAAGCATAGCTATGAAGGAGCGTCGTCACCTGACAGCATGGTTTGCTTAAAAGGTGACTTTGCTTACTACTATATATATTGTAAAAGCTTTTGATCAAATCAATATTATTATATTACATTATATTCGTGTAGTCCAAACGTCAGAAACTGTCAGTTTTCCCATACAAATTGACTTGAACGATACTTCACGATGAAATTGAATTAAACGATAGGTTATCGCTACGAATACGTTAAGATAGTTGTTCGAGCTCACCGCACAGATATAAACCTGCTGTTACTACCAGCTTCTTGTGGCCGGCTCTCGATATTTTATCTGCTTTAACGAAAAGTTTAAAAAACTGTTAGCATAATACTAAAAACTATTTACGGTCAGAGCCGTTTGTATAAAACTGACTTCTAATCTTCAAAGGAAGATCGAATATTTAGACCAGCCTTTAAAGGAAACCGCTTGATTTTTTAACTCTGAGTTAAGCTAACCCAGGCTAACCTAATGCTTTAGGAGGTTGAGAACCCAATACAATACATTATTGGTTCATGATCAAATGAAATCTTAGTATGATTATATTTAAAAATACAAAAAATTATCCAAAAGCACATTTCAAAAGTGAAGGCATTTTATTTTCTCCGAAATATAATTCCAATTAATTGTAACAAAATATTAACATGAGTTCAATATTGAAATGATAGATTGTATTGTATTTATTTGCACAAAATATGATAACAATAGTGACATCACAACAGGTAGAAGCTCAGCATGTTTTGTCTTGTCAGACTTGCAAATATAAACATATAGTTTAATAATTTTTGACGTGACAACGTCTTATAAATTGGTTTGCCGGGTGACACCTCAAGAAACTGCGTTACGCTGCTCCGCTCACGTTTCGCGCGAGAGAGACAGAGCGAGAGAGAGAGAGTGAGAGAGATAGGCATACACACCGGTTCATGTTATACGAATAAATATTCACATTAAAATTATTTTACCACTCAAAGTCGTTGTCACGTAAAACTTTCGCCCGTAAAACCGACTTTACAGGCAACCAATTTTTTGTTCAAATAAACATTACACTTAAAAAAATCTTTTCGGCTCGGGTCATCAGGAAGGATTTTTTAATAAATGTAATGTCTTTTCGAATTTAAAAATATCGTTGTTAACGCTAAAAACTGCTTAATAAATATTTTTCTTGTCATTTATTTTCACATTTCGTTGATGTCTCCATCAGCATTTGTCGCAGCGCATGACGCCGATAATAGTCGACTGTAGGTAAAAAAAAACCTTGTTAGTCAATAGTCATGAATATCGTTTATCCAGGTTTAGACATTGATTATGCCATTTTTGAACGTCAAAATTAAATTTATCAGGCTTAGTATCGTTTTTTTTAATCATTTATTTTATTTGTCAATTTTTTTTGCTTGTAATTAAGTCCTGGAATTGCACAATTTGATTACATTATAATTATTTTATTTATTTTTGCAAATCGCTGATACACGATATCAGCGACGTTCGCAAAAATGAAAAAAAAAACAAAAGAAATGATATATATGATATGAATTTTCTCTGCTTGGCCCTATGGTTGACTGATAGAGACATTAAGTCCACCATTGTACACATGTTTGTGCAGATCTTAAATAAATAAATAAAAAATATTTTTTTTTTTTATAAAATTAAATATTATTATTTCTTAATTGAATAATATTATTCCTCACGGGATCATAAGAAGGTTTGTGTGAAACATTTTTACCTATAGTCATCCTCGCGTAGTGTAGCGCGTTCAGTAGAACTCGTCAAAGTTGGTGCACTTGGCGGCTTGGTTCTTGACCTGGTCCTGCGCGAGGTACATCTGCGCGACCTGCGTCGCCGACGTCGCCTGCTCCGGGGCCTTGTCCGTGCGCACCCGGATGAACCTGCCGGGCAGAAACATCATCATCATCATAAATACATGGGGTACAATCACATACATCGCTCTGATCCCAAAGTAGGTGGTTTAGGAATGACAGAAATGGCTGCATAGGAGACTAGACGACTATAAATGAAGGTACAGGAACTGAGAATGTTTTATTTTTTTTCTTTATAAGAACCATCCCCGACTTTCCTGACTTCATTTTAATAGATTAGACGTAGCATAAAAACAATTGTCTATAGTGATATATTGTTTTAAATCAGGCGTTGATCTAGGACGGGGGGGGGGGGGGGGGGCAGGCCCAGTGGGCAGCAATATTCACCTTTTTTAAACAAATGGACGACTCATTATTCCATTATTTATCTTTGACTTTGTAAGTAGGCAGGCACGAACATCTTCGCGCAGGCATATATAAAAATACCCCCACTCACCTTCAGGAATCGCAGATCTCTACACTCTATGCATATCAGCTCAATTTACGTTCTGTTTTCATAAATCATCTATCGATTAATAGTTTGAAATTAAAATAAAATTACTTCATTAAAAAATATAACCACTTTAACCAAAAAAAAATATCGAAATTGAACTTTTTACAAAAAATGCTCCATTTAATCGCAGTATGTATTAAATGCAACACAGAAAAGCAATGGAAAGTGGCGTAGCGACAAAGGCGCAGGGCCCGCGCTCCTCGAGCTCACGGATCGAATGTAAGTTTGTTCGCACAGCTTCTTCTCGGCGCTAGACAACAAATCGTCCCGTAGCTGTGGTTGGGTTTAATGAGACGTGTAAAAGAGCCCCCTGTGGGTCTATTCTCAGAAATAAATGACTTTTATTACTTTTTTTTACAAATATTGCTGAGTTATTTATTCGGTATACACTTTTAATATAAACATCCTGTATCTACAAACTTTGTGACTGCTCTAGATTTGGAATTCTACGAATCAGTGACTAAGTTGACAGATGTGCAATTTAAAAGTTCAATTTATAGTCGAAAAAGCCGAAAGGCCCTCTGATAAGTTTAGGAACTCGATGAACTGATAACTTAAGCGCAAGCTTTACTCGCGCACTTTTACCTGTGGTTTCTTAATTCGAAGAGGTTATAAAATTAAAAGTTTAAAATCAAATTGGCAATTTAAACATTCTAAAGAAAAGCTACTAGAATTATAAGATATTTTGAGAGATTCTTAAAGCCAAAAATTTTCGATGCTCGTTTTGCCTAACTTTTTCAACCATATAAAACTGAAATCTTGGGTGCTGCTTACGCACTTATAAGTATTATAGATACGTTCTGAGTTCTGTTTACGAAAATTCTGAGAGATAATAATAGCCAAAAATTTCAAGTGCTTGGTCTAGTCCCGAACTAACTATTATAACCGATAGCACCGCTAGTGAATTTATACATATAGCCCTGAAATATTATGAGAGATTTTATTTTTATGGGTTAAAACTAACTAAAAAAAATTGTCACAAGCGGGACTCGAACCCGCACCTCCGCAACCCGGCCAATTGCTCTCCCAATTGAGTCACCGTGACATTTACCATAACCGTTTGTGGCAGACCGTTGTAGTTTTTTAGTTAAGTATGTTTTAATTACATATTATAAAGAAATTAGCATTATTAATGCTAAAAATATAGAAACTTAATATCTCGTTTCGCCCCGGTACCCTTCAAACACGCCACTGACCTGGGGAACCGCAGCGAGATGCCCTTGTCGCTGTCGACCAAGCCGATAGCGGCTCTGTGCGCCGGAGACAGGGACAGGTCCGCGCAGCGCACCCCCCACACGCCACTGACCTGGGGAACCGCAGCGAGATGCCCTTGTCGCTGTCGACCAAGCCGATAGCGGCTCTGTGCGCCGGAGACAGGGACAGGTCCGCGCAGCGCACCCCCCACACGCCACTGACCTGGGGAACCGCAGCGAGATGCCCTTGTCGCTGTCGACCAAGCCGATAGCGGCTCTGTGCGCCGGAGACAGGGACAGGTCCGCGCAGCGCACCCCCCACACGCCACTGACCTGGGGAACCGCAGCGAGATGCCCTTGTCGCTGTCGACCAAGCCGATAGCGGCTCTGTGCGCCGGAGACAGGGACAGGTCCGCGCAGCGCACCCCCCACACGCCACTGACCTGGGGAACCGCAGCGAGATGCCCTTGTCGCTGTCGACCAAGCCGATAGCGGCTCTGTGCGCCGGAGACAGGGACAGGTCCGCGCAGCGCACCCCCCACACGCCACTGACCTGGGGAACCGCAGCGAGATGCCCTTGTCGCTGTCGACCAAGCCGATAGCGGCTCTGTGCGCCGGAGACAGGGACAGGTCCGCGCAGCGCACCCCCCACACGCCACTGACCTGGGGAACCGCAGCGAGATGCCCTTGTCGCTGTCGACCAAGCCGATAGCGGCTCTGTGCGCCGGAGACAGGGACAGGTCCGCGCAGCGCACCCCCCACACGCCACTGACCTGGGGAACCGCAGCGAGATGCCCTTGTCGCTGTCGACCAAGCCGATAGCGGCTCTGTGCGCCGGAGACAGGGACAGGTCCGCGCAGCGCACCCCCCACACGCCACTGACCTGGGGAACCGCAGCGAGATGCCCTTGTCGCTGTCGACCAAGCCGATAGCGGCTCTGTGCGCCGGAGACAGGGACAGGTCCGCGCAGCGCACCCCCCACACGCCACTGACCTGGGGAACCGCAGCGAGATGCCCTTGTCGCTGTCGACCAAGCCGATAGCGGCTCTGTGCGCCGGAGACAGGGACAGGTCCGCGCAGCGCACCCCCCACACGCCACTGACCTGGGGAACCGCAGCGAGATGCCCTTGTCGCTGTCGACCAAGCCGATAGCGGCTCTGTGCGCCGGAGACAGGGACAGGTCCGCGCAGCGCACCCCCCACACGCCACTGACCTGGGGAACCGCAGCGAGATGCCCTTGTCGCTGTCGACCAAGCCGATAGCGGCTCTGTGCGCCGGAGACAGGGACAGGTCCGCGCAGCGCACCCCCCACACGCCACTGACCTGGGGAACCGCAGCGAGATGCCCTTGTCGCTGTCGACCAAGCCGATAGCGGCTCTGTGCGCCGGAGACAGGGACAGGTCCGCGCAGCGCACCCCCCACACGCCACTGACCTGGGGAACCGCAGCGAGATGCCCTTGTCGCTGTCGACCAAGCCGATAGCGGCTCTGTGCGCCGGAGACAGGGACAGGTCCGCGCAGCGCACCCCCCACACGCCACTGACCTGGGGAACCGCAGCGAGATGCCCTTGTCGCTGTCGACCAAGCCGATAGCGGCTCTGTGCGCCGGAGACAGGGACAGGTCCGCGCAGCGCACCCCCCACACGCCACTGACCTGGGGAACCGCAGCGAGATGCCCTTGTCGCTGTCGACCAAGCCGATAGCGGCTCTGTGCGCCGGAGACAGGGACAGGTCCGCGCAGCGCACCCCCCACACGCCACTGACCTGGGGAACCGCAGCGAGATGCCCTTGTCGCTGTCGACCAAGCCGATAGCGGCTCTGTGCGCCGGAGACAGGGACAGGTCCGCGCAGCGCACCCCCCACACGCCACTGACCTGGGGAACCGCAGCGAGATGCCCTTGTCGCTGTCGACCAAGCCGATAGCGGCTCTGTGCGCCGGAGACAGGGACAGGTCCGCGCAGCGCACCCCCCACACGCCACTGACCTGGGGAACCGCAGCGAGATGCCCTTGTCGCTGTCGACCAAGCCGATAGCGGCTCTGTGCGCCGGAGACAGGGACAGGTCCGCGCAGCGCACCCCCCACACGCCACTGACCTGGGGAACCGCAGCGAGATGCCCTTGTCGCTGTCGACCAAGCCGATAGCGGCTCTGTGCGCCGGAGACAGGGACAGGTCCGCGCAGCGCACCCCCCACACGCCACTGACCTGGGGAACCGCAGCGAGATGCCCTTGTCGCTGTCGACCAAGCCGATAGCGGCTCTGTGCGCCGGAGACAGGGACAGGTCCGCGCAGCGCACCCCCCACACGCCACTGACCTGGGGAACCGCAGCGAGATGCCCTTGTCGCTGTCGACCAAGCCGATAGCGGCTCTGTGCGCCGGAGACAGGGACAGGTCCGCGCAGCGCACCCCCCACACGCCACTGACCTGGGGAACCGCAGCGAGATGCCCTTGTCGCTGTCGACCAAGCCGATAGCGGCTCTGTGCGCCGGAGACAGGGACAGGTCCGCGCAGCGCACCCCCCACACGCCACTGACCTGGGGAACCGCAGCGAGATGCCCTTGTCGCTGTCGACCAAGCCGATAGCGGCTCTGTGCGCCGGAGACAGGGACAGGTCCGCGCAGCGCACCCCCCACACGCCACTGACCTGGGGAACCGCAGCGAGATGCCCTTGTCGCTGTCGACCAAGCCGATAGCGGCTCTGTGCGCCGGAGACAGGGACAGGTCCGCGCAGCGCACCCCCCACACGCCACTGACCTGGGGAACCGCAGCGAGATGCCCTTGTCGCTGTCGACCAAGCCGATAGCGGCTCTGTGCGCCGGAGACAGGGACAGGTCCGCGCAGCGCACCCCCCACACGCCACTGACCTGGGGAACCGCAGCGAGATGCCCTTGTCGCTGTCGACCAAGCCGATAGCGGCTCTGTGCGCCGGAGACAGGGACAGGTCCGCGCAGCGCACCCCCCACACGCCACTGACCTGGGGAACCGCAGCGAGATGCCCTTGTCGCTGTCGACCAAGCCGATAGCGGCTCTGTGCGCCGGAGACAGGGACAGGTCCGCGCAGCGCACCCCCCACACGCCACTGACCTGGGGAACCGCAGCGAGATGCCCTTGTCGCTGTCGACCAAGCCGATAGCGGCTCTGTGCGCCGGAGACAGGGACAGGTCCGCGCAGCGCACCCCCCACACGCCACTGACCTGGGGAACCGCAGCGAGATGCCCTTGTCGCTGTCGACCAAGCCGATAGCGGCTCTGTGCGCCGGAGACAGGGACAGGTCCGCGCAGCGCACCCCCCACACGCCACTGACCTGGGGAACCGCAGCGAGATGCCCTTGTCGCTGTCGACCAAGCCGATAGCGGCTCTGTGCGCCGGAGACAGGGACAGGTCCGCGCAGCGCACCCCCCACACGCCACTGACCTGGGGAACCGCAGCGAGATGCCCTTGTCGCTGTCGACCAAGCCGATAGCGGCTCTGTGCGCCGGAGACAGGGACAGGTCCGCGCAGCGCACCTCCCACACGCACGCCGCCGCGAACCACGCGTCCGGCTCGTGACTGCGGTCGTAGCTGGAAATTATCAATAATAGTACATTATGGTACTAGTGTGTAACATTGGTGAGGCTTCATTGAGACCCGAGCCGTAGGCGAGGGTCTTAAGACAGTCAAAGACGGTAATCATCAATACACACGTGTATCATACGACGTTTTTCAACACACTTGTGAATAAAATAACAATTAAAACTCATTTTATTTAGTAGATAAAAGTTTATTTTCCGCGCATAGGGGTTGCGCCTATTCTGCCACGTACAAAATGGGGACTTTAATGTTTTCTTTTTTTAAATCTATAACTCACTAGTGAGTTATAGCAATGAAAAAGTCACAGTTTGATTATAGGTGTCATTATTTGTATAATTGCAGTGAAATTACAACCACTTTATGAGCAAGTGTGTTGAAAATAACATTTTTGATCAGCATATATACGTCCCACAGCTGGGCACAGGCCTCACCTCAGCTATGAGGTGGTGCGAGCCATACTCCACCACGCGGGCGAGGTGCACCGTGGAGGGGTGTGTGTAAGGCAAGTGACCAACCTTACTGTCAGATGTTATTATTTTTTATTATTATTTTTTATTTTTATTTATTCATGGCTCACATAACAAGTTACAGTCAGTGAATAACAAAAAGTAAAGCAGTATACAGAGCTAGACTGAAACTCTTAACATGTAAGCACAATTTGTGCTAAGTTAAATGAAATGTTAGAGGGTAAAAACTTAAAAATACAGATAATATATAGTCTATCAACTATATTAGTTGTGTTAGTATTATAGTAAAAAGGAACTAATAACAAGAACAGGTGTGAATAACTTACTTAATTATACACAAGTAAATACAACTGGTGATTTAATCGACACGACAAGAGAGAATCTTATTAATTTCTTTTTTGAATTTGTACATACTGCATGAAAAAATATCCAAAGATGTAGGTTTAGAGAGGGTTTCATTATACAAACGGCACATTCTAGAAATAGGGTTGAAAAATGATTTGTTATTTTTGTAAATAGGGAGGTCGAACAATTTAGGTGCAGAGTTACGAGACCTGAATCTGATGTTGAAGCTTAGCAAAGAAAGAAGTGACGGCGAGTCAATCTCCGAATGGATAATTTTGTAGAGAGTAACCAGCTCATTGCATTTACGGCGGCAAGCAAGGGACGGTATTTTAAAGTGATCGAGTCTAGAGTCGTATGATCTATATCTGCGGCCCAGACCGGTTCTGAATGAAAGAATATTTAAAAACTTCTTTTGTACTCCTTCGAGTTTGTTAGCATGCACCTCATAATATGGTGACCAGATCACTGAACCGTACTCCATGACGCTTCTAACTAGAGAGAAGTAAAGATGAGTAAACGATGATTGATTTTTAAAATCCTTGGTGCAGCGAGAAATAAAGCCGAGAAGTTGAGTGCATTTCGAAATTATATGCTCATAATGATCGTGAAAGGTAAGACCCTCGTCAAAGTAGACCCCCAGATCCCTGGCAACCGTCTCACGCCTCAGGACAGAACCACTTAGATTGTAATCAAAGCATATTTTATGTTTAGAGGAACCAAACGAGATTACAAAGCACTTACTTGTATTTAAGTACATCATGTTACTAGAGCACCACTCCTCCACCCAGGACAAGTTCAACTGCAGTTCAATGCAATCTTGAAGGTCCGTGATCTTATGATATATTTTTAGATCATCCGCGCATTATTATTATTATATATTTAATCCGCCCGAAGGCCTCCGACTAGACTCAACGACTAATAGCTATCGATATTAACCGGGACCAACCGCTTAACGTGCCTTCCGAAGCACGGAGATGCTTGTAGTAAGACGTCACTTAAATGGTCAGAATGGTCACCCATCCCAAACATGTTACTGCTTCAGGTTGCTTAACTTTTGGTATCACTACCAAAGCGCTGCAACCACTGCGCCACAAGCACCTCATAAATAAATAACATTAAAATATATATATTTAAGAACATGAGCTTGGACAACAGCTGGTAAGCTTCAATGGCTGGACAGATTTTGATCAGCCATGGCTAAACCACCGTGATTAAATTCTTGTAAACAAAGTTAGTTGTCGTTACAAAATGCATGGCACAGAGTAGAAACGTTCAGTTGGCTAAGCGGTGACTTAGTAAGTAGTGAAAAGTACTGAAGTGAAAAGTTAAAAGGAGAATTGTATTAAAAGAAAAGAAGAAGCTAAAGCATAATACCAAATAACATTATCATCACCACTAATAGGGTAATAGCGACACAAATTAATCGGCGAACTTCCTAATGAGAATTGAAAAAGTGAAACACCTATCCCTCCGCCGCGCCATTAAAACACGACAAAGACATGTGTCTGTGTCGTGTTTTTATGTCCCCCCTTATTATCTTCAATTAAGAGCCTTAGATAACGTACTGTGACATACGTTCGATCCCACCAATATATCAAGACCCACGCCAAATACAAAAAAAACCGGTCAAGTGCGAGTTGGACTCGCGCACCGAGGGTTCCGTACAAACCTGTAGATAAGGAGTAGTAACGTTGAACTTTTCAAAATTGTCAAAAAAAATTTGATGAAACTGAAAATTTACGGTTTTCGTAATTTTTCCTATATCTGTACTATAAGACGTGACTTCGTACTAAATATCATGATTCTAAGTTTACGGGAAGTACCTTGTAGGTTTTGATTCCCGTGCGAGTTTCGAAAATTTGCGGCCTAAATGGCTGTATCTTTTGATTGCGTTGGCTTAGAAGGTTGATTTTTCTACAGCTTCCAGGGACAGTAGACCTAAGTATTGTATATAAATTTCAGTTTGATACCTTTATGCGTTCCTGAGAAAAACGGTCTTGACAGACGGACGGACGGACGGACAACAAAGTGATCTTATAAGGGTTCCGTGTTTTTCTTTTGAGGTACGGAACCCTAAAAACAGACAGATCCTAACTCAGGATAGAGTAGCGATTAAAACGATGAAAACTAAAATTTAATAATCATATTATATTATCTATAAATACAATTTATTTAATGTAAAAGTACAGCTAAATTTAATATCCTAAATTAAATTAACTAAATTAAATCCTATCTTAAATGTATTAATAAAAATTATAAAAGCAATTATTTTATATAATAGTGCAGCTAAATAAAATTTAAAACAGTAAATAGGGAAAATAAGTACCTTACAATATGCCACATCCATTAACCAACTACGCTCGGTGCGATTTACATCCATGGTTGACAGACGTGTTTTGTTTGTCTCTCGCTCGGGTTTTGACACGAGGTTTTATTTTTCGCATGCAGTGCAGTAAGTTGTTTTATCCAGATGTTTGTGCGCTCGTTTTGTTAATTTTCTATGTTATGTAATTTCTCAGTAAGTGAATTATGTATATGTAATTCTTTTTGAGAAATAAAGTTCTTCTTAAACCTAGATTGCGGTGGTGACCAACTTTTAAGTGAAGTCGGACAAGCGCATATTAACTCCATTGTAACGAAATAAAATGGTAGTGAGACTAAGTAAAAATCGGTCCACCCGTTCGGTAGCTGCGGTGCCGCAAACAGACGCCTGTTTTTCGAAGAAGGAAACTACGTTTTCGGACCACTAAACGTTTGCGTCTACCTGTAACCACAGACGTTGTAAAGGGTCCGAAACGTCAGGTTAAAACAAAAATGTAAATAAATCGCGAAATAATCCGCAAAAAGTCATAGAAATTTTAAATAAAGCTGGCAAATAGATTGAAATCAGTTTTTTTTGTACTGTATTATATTAAGTCAAATGAAAATATAAAAAATCTTATATATAAAAATGAATTGCTGTTCGTTAGTCTCGCTAAAACTCGAGAATCGCTGAACCGATTTGAATAATTTTAGTCTTGAAATATTCGTGGAAGTCCAGGGAAGGTTTAAAAGATCTAAAATTAAAAAAAAAAGCAACGGGCAGGACAACGTCTGTCGGGTCAACTAGTATTATATATTTATGGCATGGTAGTAATATTTCTATTTCTTTTACTTTTATTAGTGTATTTGTTTCACGTTCTAAACTAATTTTGTATAAAAGGGAAACCAATAATTAGCCTTACTAATAGATGTAAGTACTAGCTATGATGTAAAATATGTAACGCGGTTGGTATTCTTAATAAATAAATTAAAAGTGTATCATTTCAGTGTCGACGATTGGTGGTGCTATCTAGCCTATTGCTCGCAAGATTTAGGCTACGAAGATATTTTGAAAGTCTAACCTGTAATAATTCCTCGGCCCGTCTATAAGATGCTGGTCCAGCTCCTTGCTCAGGTTGACCAGGTCTTCGTCGCTGAAGCCGGTGCCGATCTTGCAGAGCGCCTGGTACTGCTCGTGCTCGTGGTCGTAGCAGGCCAGCAGGAACCCGCCGTAGGTGCCGCTGCGGCGCCCGCGCCCGCGGTAGGCGCCCAGCACCACGGCGTCCACCGTGTCGCCGACACCCTCCAGGTAGTCTTTCTTTAGCTATGAATTTAATTATAATAGAAATTTAATAAATAAATTAAAGCCAGCTAGGGGACAAATAAAGCAACATGCCACTCGTCAACAACGTTAAAATCTCGGGAACATTTTCGCGTGACATTCTGTACAAACTAGCCAGCAACGGGAAGGATGTCGCCCGAAGAGGTTGGGTTGATTAGTGCAGTATTTGTTCGTTGTTCCACACTATCGCCAAGTTGAGAAACACGCTGCGCTCGCGTCCACACTCGGCGACAACCTGCGCGGCACTGACGCGCAACACGTGCGCCCGCTCTCAGGACGGGAGCTGGCAACATCTCCCGCGTCACATGAATGCTCCTCGAAATGTTGCGGGCCTCAATGCAACGTCGCAGCGTCAAGTAGATCGAGTGTTAAGCGTTATGTTGCGGGACAAAATGTTCCCTAGTGTATCCGTACCTTTATATACAACAACATCACATACATTGATCTGACTCCGCGGTAAGTTGCTTAAGCGCTTGTGTTACAGATATCAGAATCAACAGTCGTATTACGATTAAACTTAAATAAATACACATTACACCCAAACCAGTACAAACAAATATGTTCGTGCACACATTCATGTTTTAGAGTCGAACATTAATGTGGGCGGTACGACGTGAAATTACCTAAGGGAGGATTGCAATGATGAAAATTAGTTCCCCTCAACTCATTTTATTTTCATGTGTTTGTATATAAAATTGCATACATTTAATCACAAAAAACCTTTTTGTAAATGTTCTGTTATATTTACATCCTAAATTTCAGTAGTCAATGTAACTCTAGGGCCCAATGGTCACATTTGCTACGGGCCTCGCACAGGCTTTATCCGGCGCTGAGTTTGACGATCCGCAGCGGCCTGGCTGTCCTATAATACACCAATAGGAATTGACAAACGCTAGATCAGGGGCTTGTTCATTGACTTAAGTATGTACTCATTTAGGTACATACTTTAATTCTTCCAGTTGGCCACTGGCAAAGTTAATCCACACATGCTGTTTATTAAATTTACATAACCGAGTACTCGTCACTTGAACCGAGTTATTCGGCCGAGTACTAGTATTAATAAATAATAGTTTAACTAACTAACTAACTAACACGTTTTTATTGCTTATTTTTTTTAACTATTTTTTATTTTATTTTTTTAGTTAATAATGATAATGGAAAACTCTTATCAAATTATAGCATTGTCATCGGTACTTATTACGTGTGCAAAGTTTCAAATTAATCGGAATTCTGGAAGTTGGTGAAAATTGAGCTCAAAAATTCTGTTACATACATTCGTACATACATACACCCCGATCTAATAAAAGCGTGTTAAAAAAAACACCGAGTACTCGGCCCATCTCTAGTTTGTACATAGCCTGAAGCAGTTTTTCTCTACCGGCACCCAGCAACGTGGCTGTGGCGACCTCTACCATTCGCCATCACAAGCGCCACAACAGCGAGAGCTGATACGGCTCCATAGGCTAGATGGCGCTGTTAGCCTAGTACCGGCCAAACGGTACCGGCCTAGTACCGCACATGAACCGCGGTATATAAGATTTCGATCCAGAATAATATAGATAGACAAATCAAGATGATGTCTATCGGACCTTGGTCCCCGACCATAACACCCGGTCGGTAGAAAGCGCTTTCCTTTAGCTTCCTAACTCGAAATCAGTTGCTCCAAATGGCCATACCTTCAACCAGTTGTGGCTGCGTCGCGCGATGTCGTACCGGGCGTGGGGCCCGTGCAGCGCCTTCACCATGAGCCCCTCGCACGAGCCGCGCACCGACTCGTCGAGGAACTGCTGCACCTCGTCCATGCTGCCGCAGTCGGCCGACGTCGCGAACTGCCACTCGCCTCCACACGTACAAATAAATAAATATTTCACAACAATCACATCAATTCTCTAGTCCCAAATTAAGCTGCGTGGCTTGTATTATGGGTACTAGACAACGGATAAACATACTAAAATACTTTTTTTTGTAAATAAATACATATTATACATAGAAAACCAAGACCAGTACAAACACACATGTTCATGCACACTAATGCTTGTACTGTGCGGGGATCGAACCCGCGACCCTTGGTTTTAGAAGTCCAACATGTGGACCACTGCACCAAATAAAAATGTCACTAACTTTATAAAAATCTTATCCTTGAGCCATTTTACAAGCTTTTTCGATAATGTGAGGGACCATTGCTATAAAAGCAAAGGCCATCAGTACATTATGTTCTGATATTCTTAGTATTAAAAATGGTTACAATGGTGGTCTTTACAATGTAAAATCAGAACTCAAACAAAAAATGTGACTGCCACAGATGGGACTTGAGTCCTCTTTAAGTGTGTTTTAACTTTACGGTAAGTTACACCCCACACAAGATTACATAGCATAGTATGTTCACAACATTCCCAAGTCTTTAATATCACTAAATACACTCCCCGTTTTTTGATGTTATAGAATTTTATCTGTGGCGACCTCTACCGTTTGCCATCACAAACGCATGCCTAACGGTGGTGCATGACAGCGAGCGCTGATACGGCTGCATAGGCTAGATGGCGCTGATAGCCTAGTACCGCGCATGAACCGCGGCATGTAAGATTTAGGTGCCGAAGAACATAGATGGACAAATCAAGATGATGTCTATCCGACCTTGGTCCTCGACCATAGTACCCGGTCGGTAGGAAGCGCTTAACCTTAGCTTCCTAACTATAAAATTGTTCTCCAAATATTTTTGGCTAATAAATAAAAATAATAATTTTTTAGTAGAAAAATTAGCTGTGAGAAGCAGGGATCGAATGTAAAACATTAAATATTCACAATAAAATGTGTATCAAAGGTTAAGGATGTAATTTAAAACTGTAATAAAATGAACACGGTTTGCCAATGTCTGGGTGACCGAGTGGGTTAGGCAAACGGGTCAGATTCCCATGGACGCAGGTTCGATCGCTCAGCAGTTGATTTTTTTTGCTGCAAAAAATAACATGTGCTGCAACGAGCGTGCGAGCTCGCTACTAAGACCGCGATCTCTTTTCGTACATAAACACTTAGATATCACTTCATATGATTGTTATTTCATACATTGATAGCGCTTGTTTAGTAATAGAAGGCTTGCTTTTCCAATTGCGCTTCTGTGACCGCTGCAAGTCCCGCCTGTGGCAATCCAAATTTTTCTTTAAGGTGTACATCTTAATATATATAAATCTCGTGTCACAATGTTTGTCCTCAATGGACTCCTAAACCACTTAACCGATTATAATAAAATTCGCACACCATGTGCAGTTCGATCCAACTTGAGAGATAGGATAGTTTAAATCTCAAATTATAGTCGCAATTTTAATTTATTGCTAATTATTTGTCTGTTATTATTTGACAGTCACAATTATCTGTTAACTCCAAATGATTCTAACAGATGTCGATACCTTTCGACTGGGTTGAGTAAGTAATCATTAGATGGCGCTGCTATGGTAAATCTACGAACGTGTCATATAAGCTACATTTTAACAGCATAATTACCACTTACTATAATGTAATATAACAAAAACTTTAGTTGACTTATATATTTTGCATATTTTAAAAACGCGCGTAACTAATCTCAATGTCTTTCGATGACATTGTTCAATCATTGCAACGCTAAGGCGGTACGAAGTTCGCCGGGTCAGCTAGTTGTAAATGTAAATTTGCATTGTTAACCTATTCGCAGTGTAAGGTAGCGTGCTCGGGAGACGAAATGATAGATTCTAATGCGTGTATAATACTGGTTCATTAATAAGTATAGTTGATGGAATCAGGCGTTACTTTGCGGAAATCCATAACTAAAGCTGAAAAAGAGGATTATTTTGCTTTAAATTTCCACTACTCACACACTCACACAAACACTGAGTGTTTGTTGGTCTCAGTGTTGTGATTCCAGGTGCACCTTCTGTGTCACGTTGTGAGTTGTAGGTATTGTAAGTCCTGCGACTTCCAGTTCTAGCTTTTTCAGGTGATTACAGTTGGATGTATTTTGGTTCCTGCGCTAGCGTCGTTTAGTGGAAATTTAAAGCAAAAAAATCCTCTTTTTCAGCTTTCATTAATAAGTAATCAATCAAATATATAGTGTAACTAGTCATACGTCATAAACATACTCTACAGTTGCCACTTCGCAGACACAATTGAAAATCTATTGCTATCCCGCAACGGTGCGTGTTGTGGCATGGGACGTGTTAATGCTTAAAGTACAGTAACTTAACAGAAGGCTCTCAAGTTTCTTCGTAGCCTCTAAAAGCCAAGCTAAGCGCGTACCTTCGACAGTGTGGAAGTGGTCTCGCAGCAATCTCCTTCTCTCAGCGAGCGGTTCGCGAACGAGCGCTCGCCCGTTGAGGTATAACAGGTCGAACAGGAACACGCACACTTGCACTTTGATGTCTGTCTCTTTCGCGTCCTTGCGTTTGCGGGTGGATAGGATCTGGAATCAGAACATTTGGTATAATTAATGAAACAGAAAAGAATAATCTTTATTTGGATAAAACATGGTATACATTTTGCAGATGTTAAAACAATAAAATGGCCAAGCATGTTTTATCGATTTTACGATATGCAAATCGTTCGTCGTCATGCGATTAAAATTAATATAATGAAACCAATAATAATCAATAAATTACATGTCCACCCTAAAGTAAAAAAAAAATGTCATAGAGAACATAATATTATGTCAATTGTAATTAATAATGGAAAACCATACTAAACTATAATTAAAAAATTAATAAAATATTGAAAATAATAGAATTTTACACATTAATCCCAATTCCAATTCTCTTGAGATTACCATCACAGCAAAAATTTTGTGTACTCGTCTATTCTATAAAAACGGTGCTCAATCAATACCAAATATTATTTTCTTATATTTATCTTATAGTTGATGGAATCAGGTGTTACTTTGCGGAAATCCCATGACTAAAGCTGAAAAATACGAGTGTTTTGTTGGTGTCAGTGTTGTGTTTTCGGGTGCATCTTCTGTGTCACGTTGTGAGTTGTATTGTAAGTCCTGCGACTTCCAGCTAGTTTTTCAAGTGGTTACAGTTGATTGTATTTGGGTTCCTGCGCTAGCGTCGTTTCGTGGAAATTTAAAGCAAAATAATTCTCTTGTTCAGCTTTAGAAATTTGGTGATTTTATTAAAGTTATTGTTGAGCATTAAATCTTCAAAATAATGGATTTCATATCGGTCTTGTTCACCTCACCTCACAAATAAATCAAAAACAATGTTAAGACAGCCTATGAGAATTCTATGACAATACAAGGGACTTAATTTTGTGTTAATATTGCTTTCAATCTGCCATGTGATATTGGCAGGATAAAAATATTTAGTGATTGATTTATTCATTTATTTATTTATTTAGTGTATATTTGTATATATTATGTGTATTTTTAAATATGTAATCATATATATATATATATATATATATATATATATATATATATATTTTATCTTATGTGTCATATAATTCTTATTTTTTTTCGTTTTCTCTTTTATGTATTTTGTCGCACCGCCCACTAAACATTTCTGCTTAGCCCAAAGGTATGACTGGTAGAGAATGCCCTACGGCGTTAAGTCCACCTTTTGTACAAAGTATTGTTGTGCAATAAAGCTTAAATAAATAAATAAATAAATATTCATTACCTGTTTACTTTTTTTAGCATTAACTATGCAAATTTCTTAAAAATGTTAAAATAAAACACACCTAAAGAAAAATGGATTGCCACAGGCGGGACTCGAAACCGCACCTCTCGCAAGCCGGGCGATTGCTCTCCCAATTGAGCTAACCGTGACACTTACTCATCGGTCCGAATTTCTTTAAGCGCTCTTCAAGCCGCAGCCAGACTATTTTACTCGTATTTGCTCAATTATGAGCGCAATAAACAGGTGCACTCGCTGTTCCATCACTCTCAAAGTTCGGTGAGACGGCAATCCGACATGACCGGAGAGAGATCAGGCGCAGGACCAACGACTTAACGTGTTCATCGAGGCACGGGAGTGTAACACCGACAACTTCCCGACATCATTAGCCTATATACGTCCCACTGCTGGGCACAGGCCTCACCTCAACTATGAGATGTGGTGCGAGCCATACTCCACCACGCGGGCGAGGTGCGGATTGGCGGAGGGGTGTGTGTAAGGCAAGTGACCAACCTTACTGTCAGATGTTATTAAGCCGCCCGAGGGCCTCCGACCAAGCTTCACGACTAATATCTATCGATATTAACCGGGACCAACAGCTTAACGTGCCTTCCGAAGCACGGCGATGCTTGTAAATAGACGTCGTCACCTGTATGGTCAGAATGGTCACCCATCCCAAACATGACCGCGCCGTAGGTTGCTTAACTTTTGGTATCACTACCAAAGCGCTCTCTACTATTTACCTGGAAAGGCAGTATCTTCTTGGACTCCACATCGAAGGCGACAGCCTCCGCATCTAAAACACAGCTTGTCACATCTTTTAACAGCTTGGGCAGTCGCCGCAGCACGTCCGGGTACTTGCTAGTGTTGTCCTCCTGGTTCCGGCTGAAAATGGCAGCACGGGCCAGGTCCGGTGCGGTGCCGTCGGGCGTGGAGGGCACGTGGATCTGTGCCCTCTCGCCGTCGTACTTCCATTCGCATGTGAACTTTTCGTTTTCGAATCTGGGGATTGATAAGTTTGCACGTTGATTACCCTTTTTTTTGTATTCCAACGATCGACGGATGTTAGACACGGGCTAATTTACGGGTTTAGGTTTTTAGATCAATTTAAGTCTCGATCTCTTTAACTTAGGATCGATTCACACGACATGGTCTTTGTATTTAAGGTAGTGACTGACTATATGAGTGCCTCGTTGGTGTAATGGCAAAGTTTCTGCCTTACATCCGAGAGGTTCTGGGTTCGAATCCCAGGTCGAGCCAAAATTGTTTCTGAGATTTTCTGTCATGAATTTCTCAAAAACAGCTCGGTGTTGGGAAATTGGCGGTATTACACCCCCGTGCCTCGGTGCGCACGTTAAGCCGTTGGTCCTGCGCCTGATCTCTCTCCGGTCATGTCGGTTTGCCGCCTCACCGAACTTTGAGAGTGATGGAACAGTGAGTGCGCCTGTGTATTGCGGTCACACTTGTGCACTATAATGTCTCTTTCGTAGTTGGCTGATCTCTGTTAAGATTAGCCGCCGTGGTCGTAATTGGCCAGGAGGACTATTATTATTAAATTCAGAACTGATGAGGCAGTCACCGCTTCATCTGCTATTCGAAACATGACAGCCATAACGTAACTTTGATTGTATGTAGACTAACCTGTTAAAAACCTCGTGTACTCCTTTGGTCGGGTGCGCCAGCATGGGCTTGAGCGGCACTCCGGGGGTCAGCCGGCAGTGCTCCGGCAGCGCTGCCACGCCGCGGCTCAGCAGCACCGGGATGAGAGCGTCGTAGTTGGGGCATTCGCAGTAGGTGGTTTTGATTATCAGCGAGTGCTCGTCTACACGCGCCTGGGAATTATACATATTTTAATCACTTTAGTAAAAGCAGGTCTTTATTATTTAAAACTCATGATCGACAAAGTCTTATCATATGTCACAAAACGTCAGAGTCAAGCAAGTCTTTATTCTCTCGGGAGATAAAGTCGTATGGCAATTTGCTAGGGATTAAAATGATTTGACCATGCAACGTTGAAATTCGTATGAGTCTCATGGCAAACAGGCATCGCAAAGAGATTTTATTCATAAATCGTATTTTTTCTTAACTGGTCGCTATTAACACAAAATTAAAAAAAGGAAAAACCGCCATTCAGAACAAAAATTAACTAACAATTTGAAAATTCAAATACTTTACATTAACTTTTAAATAAATTTTGTCAAGCGATAATGATTTAAGCGTCCAGCACGCTTGTAGTGCTGATTGCTCACCACTCATCACACACACGTCAGCACACACCTTGAACTCGTCAGCAGACAGTCCCTTGGACGCGTCGAGCACGCTTGTAGTACTGATTGCTCACCACTCGTCACACACACGACAGCACACACCTTGAACTCGTCAGCAGACAGTCCCTTGGACGCGTCGAGCACGCTTGTAGTACTGATTGCTCACCACTCGTCACACACACGTCAGCACACACCTTGAACTCGTCAGCAGACAGTTCCTTGGACGCGTCGAGCACGCTTGTAGTACTGATTGCTCACCACTCGTCACACACACGTCAGCACACACCTTGAACTCGTCAGCAGACAGTCCCTTGGACGCGTCGAGCACGCTTGTAGTACTGATTGCTCACCACTCGTCACACACACGTCAGCACACACCTTGAACTCGTCAGCAGACAGTCCCTTGGACGCGTCGAGCACGCTTGTAGTACTGATTGCTCACCACACGTCACACACACGTCAGCACACACCTTGAACTCGTCAGCAGACAGTCCCTTGGACGCGTCGAGCACGCTTGTAGTACTGATTGCTCACCACTCGTCACACACACGTCAGCACACACCTTGAACTCGTCAGCAGACAGTCCCTTGGACGCGTCGAGCACGCTTGTAGTACTGATTGCTCACCACTCGTCACACACACGTCAGCACACACCTTTGAACTCGTCAGCAGACAGTCCCTTGGACGCGTCGAGCACGCTTGTAGTACTGATTGCTCACCACTCGTCACACACACGTCAGCACACACCTTGAACTCGTCAGCAGACAGTCCCTTGGACGCGTCGAGCACGCTTGTAGTACTGATTGCTCACCACACGTCACACACACGTCAGCACACACCTTGAACTCGTCAGCAGACAGTCCCTTGGACGCGTCGAGCACGCTTGTAGTACTGATTGCTCACCACTCGTCACACACACGACAGCACACACCTTGAACTCGTCAGCAGACAGTCCCTTGGACGCGTCGAGCACGCTTGTAGTACTGATTGCTCACCACACGTCACACACACGTCAGCACACACCTTGAACTCGTCAGCAGACAGTCCCTTGGACGCGTCGAGCACGCTTGTAGTACTGATTGCTCACCACACGTCACACACACGTCAGCACACACCTTGAACTCGTCAGCAGACAGTCCCTTGGACGCGTCGAGCACGCTTGTAGTACTGATTGCTCACCACACGTCACACACACGTCAGCACACACCTTGAACTCGTCAGCAGACAGTCCCTTGGACGCGTCGAGCACGGTGGCACCTTGTGGCCCGGGCGGCGTGGTGGCGGTGGCCAGCGCCAGCGCTTGTAGTACTGATTGTTCTGCTAAGCCTATGCGGAGCTTGCCTTCTAACGACCTGGGAACAACGTTATACACTACTTTTTTATTTAAGTATATCTAAAAATCGAATGGGGGTATTCCTAGGTGTTAAGCTAGTCCGTTATGACATTTTACACTTCCAACTTGAAGCCCAGGTTCCGCTCTTGCGATTTCCTATCTTGGCCGGCCAGTTAAGGCAAGCACAAGAGGCGAGGGCCAAATAAGGTAAGCCGGGCCCTCTGGATTCGGGGTCCGAGGTGTCGCCACGCAACCACTACACGCCACATGCTGCCCCTGCGGCTTTATTATTATTATTATGTTCATTTTTAACATGCATTCGCAAAAGAAAACGATTAAGCTATATTGTAGAGGTCATAAAAAGAGTTAGAAGTGCAATGTTACATCATTTAAAAATCTCGCCAAAGTTCTTCACATTTCTATCGTTTATGTACTAAATTACTATGTTTTCTTTTTCAAATTTAATTTTAATTGACTTAAATTATTTTAGTATTCAGTTTTTGACACAGTAAGTCATACCTGATTAAATATTTTGCTTCACAATTTCTGCAAGCAGTAAACAGGGATTGTATCTTGGCAATTTTCTTATTCACTGACGCTTGACCTGCAAAGCAAAAAGTTTGAAGTATATTAATAGGTTCAATTATATGTCTCGTAGGACAAGTGTTTTACGATGCCTTCCCATATTGATTACTTCAATTCGTCAGGCATAATACTAAGTTAAGAGCATCAAACTCTTCTTTGGGCTTTCTTGTAATGCAATAAGTAACTTAGTAACTTACGTTACTTATTGCATTACAAGAAAACCCAAAGAACCAGTAATGGTTTAAATTATCTGTACAGGTACACTCAAAGATCTGCTTCAGCGCTGAGCCAAGGTACACTTAACACACTTAGCACACTCACCGGTACACTCGGCACATACACCGGTACACTCAGCACACACCCCAGTACACTCAACACACTCACCGGTACACTCGGCACACTCACCGGTACACTCGGCACACACACACCGGTACACTCAACACACTCACCGGTACACTCGGCACACACACACCGGTACACTCAACACACTCACCGGTACACTCGGCAAAACTCACTGGTACACTTAACACACTCACCGGTACACTCGGCACACTCACCGGCACACGCGGCACACTCACCGGCACACTTAACACACTCACCGGTCCATTCGGCCCACGCACCGGTACACTTGGCACACACTGGCACACTCGTAACACTCACCGGTACACTCGGCGATCTGCTTCAGCGCTTGAAACACATTTCTCGCTTTAAGCGGCGGCGGCGCGAACATCGTCCGCTGCGTGGCGCGCGCCTGCTCCGCCACGGAGCCGAGGTCCCCGGACTTTTGGGCGAGAGTTTTCACTTGCGCGAGAGATCGGCCCGTGCACTGCGCTATAGCCTTCATTAAGTATGTTTCTGCTATACCTGGAAATGGACAGGACAATGGTAAGAACAACGAAAGGAATGCATTTAAAAAACTGAGATCAATAGCGAGTAAAGCAGGTGAAAGAAGAAAACCTTTTGTTAATTAAGGTCAGGTAGCGTATTTATCTTTGACTTGTCAGCTTACTAGAAAACTTTCTTTCCAGTTAATAAAACGCCCGAATGAGGCAAGAAAACATAGGATGGATTTTGACAAGCCATAGCTTAAAAACCACTTTGTAATCGGTCTATCCATACGGAAACTATACCACAGACAGACACACAAAAACACAAACTTACACATACAAACAGACATAAGGGTCAAACTTTATACCCTAAACTATGAAAAGCTGGCACGAGCTGGTTGAGGCACATGTAAACGCACGTAGCGTGCATAAGAATGCTTGTAAATAAAAGTCACTTATCCACATAAGTGATGTTTGGTAAACATCCCAAACATGACCGCACCTTAAGTTGCTTAACTTTTGGCACGGCTTGTGTGTTACAATTACAACCTCGTGCCTCGGGCGCACGTTAAG
Source organism: Pyrausta despicata (assembly GCA_963921415.1). NCBI lineage: Eukaryota > Metazoa > Arthropoda > Insecta > Lepidoptera > Crambidae > Pyrausta > Pyrausta despicata. The sequence continues at coordinate 13,862,290 of OY992866.1, read as the reverse complement.
CCGTAAGGCCTGCCCTTGATCTCTCTCCGGTCATGTCGGATTGCCGTCTCACGGTACTTTGAGAGTGATGGAACAATGATTGCACCTATAATACCTCCTGCGTAGTTGGCTGATCTCTGTTGAGATCGGCCGCCGTGATCGAAATCGGCCAGGAGAACTACTATAACTTTTGGTGTCATTACCCAAGCGCTGCCACCACTGCGCCACAAGCACGTCTACATTCATAATACATACCTAACTCCAAACTATGATAAGCCGGCGCGAGCTGGTTCAGGCACATGTAGACACACGGCAGCAAGTCCTGCGGCGTCAGGACCAGGATCGATCGGTAGAAGTTGCTGAGGGTCTCGATCATCTTCAGCCGAGCTGACGTGGCCTCGATGGCTTCCAACGTCTTCGCCAGCGCTAGGTACGGGACGTCCTGCCCACGCGACCAGCACGCATCAGTGATTGGGTGGTACCTTTGCTTGGATGGGTTGTATTCCGTTTCTGAGGAATTGAATGGTAAAATTACTTATTATCTAATTATTTGACGACCACTTTGGTGTAATGGTCAAGAAGTTGACTTTTAACCAAGAGGTCGCAGGATCGATCCCCGCACTGTACATTTGTGTGCACGAACATGTCTGTGTTTACTGGTCTGGGTGTTATATGTTAAGTATGTTAAGTAAAGTTATTATTATACTTTGTCAAACAAAGTACAATAATAATTTGTGGTAAAGGACAAGAATAAATTACCTGGTACTGTTGCAACTTCTTTATTTTCTTTGTCCTCCGTCTTGACACTTTCATTACTCTTTTTATCACCGTCTTTGCTTTCATTCTTTCTAACGGGACTTTCTTCGTTCTTAGCAGGACTTGTTTCTTCCTTAACAGGACTGGTTTCTTTCTTTATTTCTTTTGCCTCAGTCTTAGTAGCTAGGGGAGAGGTAACCTCTTTTTTAACTTTTCCATTAGACTTTGGTGGACTTTTCTGTTTGTTCGCCTCTTTCTTTTGCAGGGGAGAGCCTTTACTTTTGGCTTTGGTTTTACTCTTTGGGGACTTGTTTGTCTTGGGAGGGGCATCAGTTTTAGCAATCTTCATTGGTGAGGACTTGGGTGATGGTGCTGTCTCACTACCTGAACTCTCTATTCTTTGCCTTTTGGGTTTCTTTTTCTGTGAAAAATATAATAGTTAAAAGGCCTAGTACATACACAAATGCTTTCTGCAAGGCTTGAATCACATCATAGTGATGCGGTTGAAGTTATTTCACAGTTACAATATTTTTTTCAATAGAAAAAATATACTGTCCAAAGCAGAGAATGAACCTGCATCCATGGGAATCTGGCCCGAGTATATATTGTTATAGCGTGCTGAAATTTGCAATTGCTTTTCTTATTACATAGTCCACAGGTGATTTTTTCTACTGCAAAAATATTATCTTAAGTTTGCAATGTGAATGCTTATTATGATAAAGCATAATTTTTAGTTATAGGCCAAGGATTGCTCAGCAGAAGTGGCAGCGGGCTCTCGACAGACCAACAATCTGGTGAAGGTCATGAGAAGCCTCTGGATACGGAAAGTGCAGGACCTATCTTGGTGAAGAACCTTGAGAGGCCTATGCTCAGCAGTGGATGTTAAATGGCCGATATGACGTGATGAGGCATGAGGTTTTTTACCTTATCGGATGTTGGAGGTGAAGCTTCAGCTGAGTGAGAGGACTCACTACTGCTACTTTCTAAACGCTGCCTTTTGGATGACCTCTGGAAATATAAGAAATGTGAACAATGTAGAGGTGCTTGTGGCGCAGTGGTGGCAGTTCTTTGGTAGTTTAGTTGTAACCAAAAGTTAAGCAACCTAAGATGCGGTTGTGTTAGGGATGAGTGACCATTTTGACCATATAAGTGAAGTCTTTTTACAAGCATTTTCCATGCTTCCGAAGACACAGTAAGCTGTTGGTACCGGTGAATTACAATAGACATTAGTCGTTAAGTCTAGTCAAAGGCCCTTGGTCAACTTAATAACATCTGACAGTAAGGTTGGTAACTTACGTTACAAACACCTTTCCACCACACGGCACTGAGCCCGCTTGGTGGGGTATGGCTTGTACCATTTCATAGTGAAGTGAGACTTGTGCCCAGCAGTGGGACATATATAAGCTGGTGACGACGACAAATAATGATAACGGAATGGACTGCAGAGTGATTAATAAAGAAAAGATGCCGTAATTTGGGTACAAATTCTGTTTGCTTCACCATTACTAAAATAAAGAAAGCTTATTTAGATGGCACGTTCGTTTTAATATTTGTCTTTGTTTTAAAACCAGAGGCCAGACTTACTAAAATTTTGTGCATATTTTCTGGTCTAGCCTGCACATTTACTCAACACTCAAGCTTGTAAGAGTGACAGGGACGGCTACATCCAAAACTAGGAACTAGGGACTCAGGTCACACAATACAACCAAAGAGTTAGATAGACAAAAAGGTAGGAACAGGAAATAGAGTATCTTTGTGTAACAAGCTTTAACACAAACCTTTTCTTTTCCATTAACAGGTGATGTTGTGTCATTACTCGGCTCTGTTTCCTGAAATGCGAGGGTGTTTTGGTTACCTTTATAATTTTCTAAATATCTTAATAATAAGAGATTAGGAGCCACCCCTCAGTCAGATACATGAAAGAATCCACAAGGTCAGAGTGTACTACTAACTACGACTAGCATCTAAACTACACCTAGATGATATTACAGACTGGGGGAAATAGAACATAGTCAAAGAAAAGTATCCCTCTATCCACTTGACTCGAGTCCTTGCTTTGCGAAAAGTAAACAAAACTTACCTCATCCTTGCTTTCCTGCTCAACTTTTACTGGTTTTTTCGGAGCAACCGTGAAAAACGACGTTATACTTTTCTGAGACATGTTTCTTGCATGAATATTTAAGATTGAAATCTGCGGGTAAACTTTCCGTGTTATAGTCAAATTTATACACTTAACTACGATTTTACATGGCCCAAACAGCTTTGTGATGTTGAACATGCGTAGTTATTGTAATTTCATAGTTATGATAATACTCCAACATTAAATTATGGGAAAAGATAAACGAAAACCCGATTCCAAACACTTTTAGGTTATGTTGACTGTCAAGAATTATTATTGTTTTGGCGCGCTTGTCAAAACAAATTTCAGAACGAATAAAATTCTAACTGGTTGTTCAAGATTAACTAGTAATTTTCCGGATTTCGAATCTGAATAGCAGCACTTCACTATTTTACGCATTCGGATACACACAACAGTAATTAAATCTTATGTCACGTAAAAAAGGAGAGAAATCAGCTAATATTTTGTGCCTATAAAAACAATTCTTTTATTTTCTATTCTCAAAATGTCTATATCCTCTCTTTATGCAGAGAATAGAGCGTTTCAATTTTTATTTTTTATCATACATATATTTTTTTCCTTTAAACATTAAAAAAAATCTTGAAATGTTATACTTTGTGAAATGTTTTGTATACGAATACGAATCTTTTTGCTATTAATATTAATTATGCATCAAATGTCAATCTTTTGAAACACCGTTTTGTAAACCAATAATTATTAAGTGAAAAATTTAATTTTTTTTTACATTTTACCTATTGTTTACGTACGTTTACGTATAAAGTGTATGTCCCCAATGTATTATACTACTCTATGGTATAAAGTATGTATTCGATAGCATTTTTTTGGTGCGCTTTTTTCTACTTGCTTGTGTGGCAAAGGTTAATGATTTAGAACTTTAGTATTCGTAAGTAAAGTATTATTTTACTCTTTGGTTAGTAATCTAGAACTTACGAATATAAAAATGTTCTCTTTGCTTATCTGCCAAGATGGCTCCCTCTAGTAGTTGAACTGTCAACTATACGCGTGTCGTCCATGTTCCGAATGTGGTGTGACTTATTTTTGTTTTGTGTTAATTTTCAATACACGAATAAAATAAAAGTGCAATGTAACAGCATGTGTAATCCTATATAGTGTAACCTTGCTCCGGCTGAATGGATCCCGCCGTCGCGTGGTATCAGCCCGAGCAGGAAGGACCCGCGAAGCGCCTGTGGCTTCGTATCTGGGAGACTCAAAGTGAAATAGACAAAATGAACTTAAAAAATTTAGAAAACGCTAATCCTAATGTAAATAAAGCTCAAGACTTTATACCAATACATGATGTGAACGGTGAAAGTAGGAATAATAATTATTTCAACCCCGCGCGGAGGAAAATAAACGATAACCGCGCATCAACTTTTAACCTGAATAAAAACCACGATGCTCTCATAGGTGAATACGGAGGTTGTCCGTGGAGGATACCGAATTTTCATTACAAGCCAGGGATTCTCGGGTGAGTACGGTTTTATTTGGTGTTGGTTATGTTGGGTGAGGTGTCAACGTGTTGGTTAGGAGTTGGGGCGCAGCGCCAGTGTGGGCGCTTGTGAACTGGCGGTCGCCGGGCCCGCGGAGGCGAGTGCGAGCTCCGCTTGTCGCTCATAACCTCACATGTGTGGATGCACATACAGACTCCTTATCAAATACCCACCTATAAAATCCTTCTAATTTTAGGGCCTCTAAATGATTTGCAGTAAATTGAGTGAAATCTGTATTAATCATATTTTCTGTCAAACATCTTGTTTTTATGTGGAAAACTAGCATAGTGCCCGACATTTTAAGGACTTGTGAATCTTGTGATTATCTATCTTGAATGATAAAGCCGGACTTAATTGCAATCAATTTTATTGTGATTTTGATAAGCACTAACCTACTGTACAAGCAAATGAGGTTTCAGAATGAAAACAAAACAAATGCATAATTAATGCAACCATTGATTATATTCTTATCAAAGTGCATATTTTTATGTAATGGTACTGTTTATAAACTTCTCTGATAATAATTTACAGTGATTACTTGGTTCATAACTTTTCTTACATTTTCATAACTCATGATTTGTTATAAATCCAGATATAGTAATCAAATTAATGAAACCTTAATTCAGTTACACTCTGAGCAATTAAATAAAAATCAGTGCATTTCTTTGCATGAATCATATAGTCAGCTTTCAAAAATGTGTAAAGTTATTTTTTACTTAAATTAAACACTCTGAAGCTTGTTGACAAGCTCCCAGTTGCCCCGACAGTAATAAAGATTGTCGCTGGCTTGCAGAATGCACCCATAACTCAGTACCTGGCATGTAATCTCGTGGCAACCGGTACCATTCACACTGCAAACTGGACACCCGCCAGCTGCCTACACGTTTCAAAATACCAGATAGTTCAATGTTTTTACGCTGTGTTACTGTTCTCATTTGATGTTGATTGATTTTATGTAGGCAGTGATATGCATTCTAACTTTATATCTCAAATGTGATTAACCTATTGAGCCCACTTCAACTGAATAAAATAGACTATTGATTGTGTCTGTAATTGTCACATTACCAATTAGTTTTCTTAGTAATATATTATGTAAAAGAAGTAAATAAATAGAAAAAGAAGGAAACAACACTCAATATAAGTTGGTTATCTCAGCCGTATTAGTGTGTCTGAAAGAAGAATAAAGGAAAGAAGAAAAAAAGAGGTCTCTTAAATAATTCATCAATTGTTCTTATTGTAGATCTTATTTAGACTGTTGTATCAGTGTTCAACTGTAATATAGTGGCTGCTTTGACTAATTAAGTAAGCTATTCTAGTTTCACTAATCTATGTTCACTTATAAGTTACATAAAGTAAATTCTTGAGTCTGCTTTTACTGGCTGGCTTCTTGACTGGTTTTTTGCACTAAATTACATTAAAGTCGCCAAATATTTTGGTTACATTATATATTGTGAAAATTGTGTAAATATGTGTTATTCACCAGAATACCCTACCTCAAATTTTACATATTGATTACTGAAATTCATACAGTAGTTTTTATGTGAAAGAGTTACAAAATTTCGCTTTTCTAATATAAGTAGTATTCATACACACAAACAAATAAAGAAATAACTTAGAAGGCAAACATTCTTTCCCAAAGCATTCGGTAATTAAATGAATTATTATTATAGCCAAATGCTATCACACATAGATGGCAATGTGTGAGTGAGACATAGTAAACAGTTGTCTGCCCACTGACCCACATATTGAGTGACTCACATTGCACTCTCTTGCATGTCTCTAATTATTCACCTAGCTGTAAACTGTATATTAAATGAGTACTCATACGTTGAAGAAATTTTAAAAATGTGCGGCTTGTGAGGTATTATGGCTGATAATAACACTTAAGTAAACAGTAAACATTGCATTAGCCTTGGCAGTGGGCTATTGTTACAAATAACTTTAACAAAAACTGGCAAAGTTTTGGTCAGGCTATGCACAGATGTATGATGGGTGCCATATATTTTGTGTTAGGACTTCATTTATTCATTTTATTTAAAACTTCATCGCACAAGAAATTTACAAAGGGTGGACTTAATGCTAAATGCATTTTCTGCAAGTCAACCTCAAGGTCATGAAACAAGAAGGCAATGGGTGCACTGAAAATTACATGAGAAAGATAAATTGTGGTTAATAGGGCAAAAAATAAATACACAAATATATATATATATATATATATATATATATAATATCAATAAATAATCAAAACAATCAATTAATTAATATGGGTAATTGTATGTACATGCAATTTATATTATTATACTAGTTGACCCGACAGACGTTGTCCTGCCCGTTGCTTTTTTAATTTTAGATCTTTTAAACCTTCCTCAGGGAAGGTTTAAAAGTTTTATAAGAAGGAACTTTGACAAATAATTAAAAACAAAAGTTAGCAAAATCGGTTCAGCCGTTCTCTAGTTTTAGCTAGACTAACGAACAGCAATTCATTTTTATATCTAATATATAAAATTCTCGTGTCACAGTTTTCGTTGCCATACTCCTCCGAAACGGCTTGACCGATTCTCATGAAATTTTGTGAGCATATTGAGTAGGTCTGAGAATCGGCCAACATCTATTTTTCATACACCTTAGTGACAATAATTTATATGGCATAACAACGTTTGCCGGGACAGCTAGTATAAGATAATGTTTCAGAAAGACATAGATTTAGGACACTTTTTCCTCTTCTTATATTTGATTTGTTATTTTATTATGCAAATAATCAGTTTATCTACTGGGTTTGGGTAAAAACAGGTTCGTAACAACATAAAACATTCCCATTAGGTAAAATACACAATTACATAATTGCAAATTCTCCAAAAAAAATCATTCAAATCCATTCATTACTTTTATGTAGGTAAACACGCGTTATTTGCGATTTCAGTTTTAACAATTTGCATAGGTGTAGGCCATACATCGGAACCGATGGACATCCAGTACAAGTTACATACGGTAGGCTTACTTTACTTTAATAAAAAAAAAACATTTATTGAAAAAGGTCTTTTTACAATCATATTGTCGAGTTTCCCCATAAAATTGACAAAGATACTTGTGTGTTACTGTAACTACAAGTTGTGTGGACGACGCATTAAAAGTTCGGCAAACAACTAAACTATCCCTGTCCTGATCCATGGTGTTAACTCATGTATTTCTAGGGAGCTACAGAATACAGGATGGCGACCACAATACGACAATTGAATTGCTGTCTGTGACTCTTTCACGTCTTAACTACTGAACGGATTTGGATGAAATTTAATACACATACAGAATGTTGACGACCATGTATGCGTACCAAATTTCATCATAATCTGTTCAGTAGTTCAGACGTGAAATCGTAACAGAGAGAAAGTCAATTGTCGTATTGTCGTTGCCATTCTCTATAATTTTATCATGTTAATGATAGCCACTATCTTAGATTTGCCTTAGCGTTTTTATAGTCTTACAAAACTATAATAGCTTAGCTCCCGATTTTTAAGTGTCTAATGTGTGCAACTCATAATTCAACCTACAAAAAAAGTGGTGTTAGTTACACAATTTGTAACTTAAGTACGGATGAACCGATTTGGCTGGAAATTGGTGAAGAGGTAGCTTAGAAAGAACCAGGAGACGAAATAGAGATACTTTTTATCTTGTTAGAAGAAAAAATAATTGAATAAAATCCAAAGTCTGCTTATTAATTGCTTCTAAGGCGGAACAGTCAGCCAGTTTGTAACAAAACAACACTACTGTATTCTCACTCACTTGGAGTGACATGAAACATATTTGTATGACATCATTCCGTAACTCCCCAGTTTTGTAGTCGGCCCATGAAAGTTTATGGTTGAAAAGGCCCTGGTTACGTTGTACGTTTACAATAACAAGACTTATTAAAAATATATATATCGTTCATTAACATTGAAATCTATCATGTCGGACTTCTAAAACCAAGGGTCGCGGGCTCGATCCCCGCATAGTACAAGCAACATGTGTGTTTGTACTGGTCTGGGTGTTTTCTATGTATAATATGTATTTATTTTAAAAAAAAGATTTAAGTATGTTTAACCGTTGTCTAGTACCCATAATACAAGCCTCGTAGCTTAATTTGGGACTAGAGAATTGGTGTGATTTGTTTCATAAAATGCGTATTTCGACATTTAGTGGACCACACATGAATTAAATACGAAAAGGTTTCTAAGTAGGAACAGGCTCTGGTTTGATTTTCGTTACGTCAGCGATTTCCTGCTACGTTTTTAACACCCGACGTAAAAGAGTAGTGTTATAAGTTTGACCCTTATGTCTGTTATTTTGTATGTGTCTGGCCCGATTATAAACCGTTTTTTTAATTCAAAAGATAATTAAATCAGTTAAGGCTGATCAAAATCCTTCCAGTCGTTAAAGCTTACCAGCGGTTTCCCGCGCTAATTTGGGGGTTTTTTTATTCGTAGTTAGGTATGTGCCTACCAGTCATTTTTGTTTGACACAAATTAAAAATATCAACTGAATTTCATTCAAAAAATATTTACGTAGTGCCTAATCGGAATCAGGGAAGAAAGATATTATTATCAGTTGTGTCGCAGCCTTGCTCGTGCAATGAACCGCAAAAGACTAAACTATAGATTCAGTTATTTTATTGTCATTTAACGAGATTTGAGTTCAATGGGTCGGTTCAATTTTAACCGAGGGTTCTTTAAAGATTGCAAAAAGGAACGTTGACGCTGAATGTTTTTGAGTGATGGTAGTTTACCAATTTTTTCAAAGCTATGTAATGATAACGAATATTTAGTCTACCTGTGACCATGAATGCTGAAAAGGGTCCGAAACGTCCGGTTTAAACAAAATGTCAATAAATCGCGAAATAATCCGTAAAAAGTGTATCATTTTAGTAGAGAAGATGGTTGGAAAATTTTACCAGCTTGGGATCCTGTTTTAGTTCGGTCCGTTAACATATTATCAATAGTCGAGATACAAAAACAATAAATATGTGTGGCATGTGTACTAAAGATCGTAATTAAAATTAAAAATGCCTATATAGGTAAGTATAATAAACCTAATTAAAATGTCAAAATTGCGAGTATAATACTATATGAGTTATGTATAGTATCACCCAGAAGTCGTCCACTGCACATTTCCTCAAATGGCTGCACGACAACAACATTCAAGCCAGTGAAATACAGCTTGACCGCAGAAGTAAATTAGAAGACTGAGACCGAAAATCGGGGGAAGTACTGCTCTCAGTAGTTGTACGTGTGTAAACTTTAGAATGTATAGTGTTCCTGATTCGCTACTCAAGTCGGTAGTGAACAAAAACACTTTCAAAAATTATTAATTGTAATCTGTGGGGATCTATTACATTGCAAATTACAAGTTACGTCGTCTACCTACTTACCAGGAAAAAACGAGATTTAATGCGATTCAAGTTACTGACAGCGCCATCTGTTGACATTGTTATGAGGTACACAAGGGGCTCAAACATTATGCCCTGCCCTGTATCAACAAACACGGCGTCACTTTGGAATAGGTAGCTATTCTATGTTTTGTCGCTGTCACTCAAAATTCATTTGAAATCGAGTAAACAAGGCAACAGGAGGATTATTAATGATAGAGTTTTCTTTAACTGGTCTGTTCTGTTAACTGGTGAAATCTCTCACTGGGCATGAAGATGATTAATGAGCAATTTCACCTTCGTCACAAGGTGTTACAAGTGCCAACAGTACGGTTATACGGCAAAGATATAACAAAAAGAAGATGCTGTGGCTAGACCTGTGACTGGAGTGGGCCACGCTATGAAGGATTGTGCGCAGAAAGCCGAGCCATTGAAGTGAGCTAAGAAGCGAATAAGCCAAGCGTGCACAAAACGGGGGATACTGTATGTCCCGCCAGAAAAGCTGCCGAGTCCCGTTACATTAGCTCTATCGATTATGAGGGCACCTAATTTATGTTAAGATAACTTTAATACTTTACCTTTTAAACCTTTTAGATACTGTATAAGTACCTATAATGGTTTCATTAATTTACTAACTTTAGAAAATAAGTTTGGACTACACTTTGTTGAAAATAAATAATAATTCTTGCCTCAATCTGCATATTGAAAAACTATAATTTGTAGCTTATATTTGCTTTCATTATTCGTTGCTTTCATATTTCGTTTACATAATTTAAACAAGTTGTGAAAACCTATAAACACTTCGATTTATATAAGCTCTGTAGCATAAGTGTAATGTATTATGTGGTTGGATATCCAATAAATAAAATAAAATAAAAAAAATATTGTACTGTTTCTGACGATTGAAGTAAAACGTCTTGTTTTTTTTCAAGGGAAGCACATTTAAACCTTGCAGTCGTCTCTAGTATTCATTTAAAACCCCCGAGATGAACCAGGACTAGCAGGCTGGTGAGCTTCAATGACTGGACCGATTTGACCAGCCAACGTGATTAAAATAATAAAAATAAAAGAACCGCAATGAAATCAGTCCTACCGTTTGGGAACTACGATGTCACAGACAGGCACAAACAGACGCAAACAGGAATAGGTTCAAACTTATACACCCTTCTTTTTCGTCTGCGGTTTAAAAAAACTAATGATCTTATCCTAATTGCAGAGGTTACGGTAACAGATCACCCCATCTTTCAAAGCAAAACTGTGGCACTTTGAAGGGGCCCCATCGGGCTTACCTGTCACATTCTCGCACTAAGTGAACCCTTCGAGAGGAAATGATTAAAACGGCGAGTGGGGGTACTCCGGTATTCGACCGGTGTGTGCGTTTTTGTCCGTGACATAACTCGGGTAACGGAGGGCGTTCACAGCGGCGCGCTCAAGGCCACGCTCGCGAAATTCGCGGCTGCTGCTTATGTTTGCTGTGTTTTTGGTAGTTGGGTTTGAATGGTTGCTGTTGAAGATTATGATGTCAGAGGCTTCACTACGAAAAACGAAAATCGTTTTATGAAACGAGTACCATGACAGCGCGTTAAGGTAAAAAAAGTAGCGTCTTATACGCATCTTATGAAGGAGATGAAATTCGGAGCACGATGCTGTCATCTGTACATGTTATCATTTTGAAGAAAATCGTTTTTTTTTCTAAGATATCGTTTCTCGTAGCTAGGTACTACGTCTTCTGTTCCGTACATGTCCGCTATGATGCAGTGTTTTTTTCTTTCATTATTTGGAGAGTCCACTTTAAAAACCCTGTTGCACATACGTCGATAACATATGGTTTTTATTTTAATAATAATTAGCGCCGGCCACCTTTATCCCTTAGACTCACCTCTCGTCAACCTTACACCAATTTTGCTGCTGGCCACCATCTGGCAGCTTTTGATAGGCGGCCCATTTAGTGAGCGGCGAGTCACCACCTGCCGTGATTATCGAGATGAGACATTTGATATGCCAGGCGTCCCCTTGTCTCATCAATATCCCATCAACCAGTCCAGCAATTCCCATCTTCTCTGCAATAGTCCTTGCACCTAGCGGGTGTTTTCTTTGGTTGTATCTACTCAGTAGTGCAGCCTGTGGTAGTATCCGCTTGGTGTACACATCCTTACACATTAATGTATCACTAAGGGGCTTCTTCGAGTTGGATCGTTATCCCCACGTACGCCTTTCAAAACGACCGGCCCTGTGCTGTGATACCCTAGAGGATACTACGAATAATAATAATACATTTATTTCTAACAAATAATACAGTTAAACTTTCAGATTTTACTATTCATCAATAGGCTAAGCAGTTATTTGAACCAGTAAAAAGCTCTCTGGGTTTTTTAATTTTTTTCTCTTTGTAGACTTTAAAAAATGGGTTATTTTAGTTAATACCTAAACCGGCCAAGTGCGTGTCGGACCACGCATAAAGTAGGGTTCCGTAGTCAATTTTGGCACCGCGCTGTTTTGCGTTTCTTGCATCATCATCATCATCTCCCTAGCTTTTATTCAGTCCTAACAGTAAAAACTTTCTTAAGTTTATACTGTTCTTTTGGAAAAAAAGTATGAATTTTTATATTATTTATAATTTCGAAAGTATTCATCACAGGATACCCGAAACATTTTTTAATAAGAGTTTCCGAGATTTGAAGTTTATAGGTCAAAGACTTTATTTTCATAGACCTTTTCAACGATACCCCACACAAGGGGGTGCACTCAAAAAATAATGTATAGGGAGGTACCCTTAAAAAGGGGTACTTTTAATTTTTCGTATTTTAAAAAATGAGATCTATATGTGAAGTATCGTCGAACCAAGTTACATGCAAATTAGTCCATAAACGTGGAAAATATTCTGCTGTGATAGACTAGGACGAACTGAACGATCTTATAAGGGTTTCTTGTCGGACAACGGAACCCTAAAAAGCATACGTGTTTTTGAAGTAGATCTGTTAGTAGTATAAAACTACCTTGAAATTGCCACGATATAGGATAAAATGCTAATAACGATAACGATACGATAATTAACTAATAAATTATTAAAACTAATAACGAAACGATAGATAACTCGTACAGAGTAATACATTTAAAAGCTGTAAAGGTCACTAAAGCTACATTTTAATGTTACTGTTCCACCTTTCCTTTCGAATTTCAACCAGCTCGACATTCCAATGAGAGACAGTGACTTGGTCACCTTCATCAGACCTTGCGTACAGTCCGGCACTGTCGAGTTGGTATTATTCAGCCCCCCCCCCCCCCCACTCTCTAAGGCCCGGCCTTTCCCAAAGTTGGCGATGACGCCTCCTCATGGGTGCTGCAGGCCTAAAGGGGGTGGGGGGGGCGTTGTGTAGAGGCTTAAGAATAGTGTTTTTTTTAAGTAGGTGAAAAAATGGGGATACTAAAGATACAATGTCATCATACATTTAGATGTCATGATACATTTAGATACAATGTCAGACGTTTTCTACACTGAGTAAACTAATTGCTATGTGGTGTTTTCTTTACGTATTGCCTGTTAATGCTGTGTATACGTTACGTACGTACGTGTGTACGTTTTTTAGGTTGCAATCTAGTTCGCTACTTAAGTTAGTTACATGCTTGATATACTGTTGATGTTATCTGTTGTGTATGCCAATAAAGAAAAATAAAATAAATAAACTTTTACTCTGAGCCGATGTCGGTGTCATGTAGTGTCCAATTGCGCTGGCTAGAACCGAAATACGAAAGAAATGTTAAGTAGTCTGACTTTACGCAACACGTGTACTAGTGAAAGGCCGAGGTGACCGACCGGACTGATTGCACGTGCTTCAGGTGTTTGGATTTTGCGAAGGTTCCGCGAAAATTGCATGGCACAACGATTGGCAGTATGGGTCAGACGGCGCAGAAAAATCAAATAGCAGAGGTGTTACTTTTTTTTTGGGATAGGTTCGCTCTTGACTAAGCCCAACGAGTCAGACTGAGTCTACGATGGAGCGAGCTCGCCTAGAAGATGCCTTCACTCTAGCTTTGAAAATTCCTAGGTAATTGCAGGGAAACACTGACGCAGGTAGTGAGTTCCACTCTATTGCAGTGCGCATCAGAAATGTAGATGAGAAGCGCTTGGTTCGTATCAGTGGCACATAAAACACGGTACGATGGTATGCCGCGGTACGACTGGTGGTCCGATGGTAAAAGGGGGCCGGCGGAATAAGTAGTTTATGACCACACTGGCCGAAGTTAAGCCTGTAGAAGATGGACAAGCAGGCGACTCTGCAGCGATGAGCCAAGCTTTGCTTACCGATACAGATCTAAGGCCAAAACTTAAGATTGCCAAGATACATTAGAGTCATTAAAAACTAGAGCCGAAAACGATGAATTTGTGAACAGCATATTTAAGTATAGTATAGGTGCCCCTGTAGGTGCTGAAATAAATGTATTTTACAGCATTCATCTGTCTGAGAAGGGCTCGCCTTATTGTCTGCAAGGAAGGACTACCTAAATATCTGCTAGGAAGTCTATGCCTAGTATATTTTGTATTTAAACTCAAACTTTATTGCACCAAAAGTGTACAATTGGCGGAATAATGCTTTATGGAATTCTCTATCAGTTATTTGACTTTGGAGTAAACTGTAACAAAATCTTATCCAATTCCGAAACACTTCCAAGGAAATTTATTGCACATAAATTATAGTTTCGCCTCGCAAAGATAAAATCTTACGTAAAGCTTTTGCCGGTGAGAAATTTTAATGGCCACCTAAGTTGTCAGAGAAATTCCAACGTGATTACATTTCTGGGGTGAAGCCTAAGTTTACGGTCTGACTTACTTAGGTAATGGTGTAGTGGGGTCAAAAAAATGCTCATTTTCCAGCCATACACGCACAGTCTCCTTTTGAAAATAAGTTTTAAATGTTGCTTGTTGGTGCTAAGTTGTGAAGTTGGTATTGCATTATGGTCAAATGGCCAAGATCAACAAGACTAGTTTACAAAAATCAGTTTAATCAGGTCATTAAGGCATTAATACGATGACGCAATAATAAATAAAATAAAAGTTAATGTTATAATAATACTAATCTTTTTATCACATGGAATTATCATAAAATACATAAATAGTAACTGATGGTTGTTCTCTTGACACATTTATGCTATATCAAAATCAAACGACTAACATCACGGCCTGAATAATCTAGTTTACGGCTTTCTTGCTTTATTTTATCTAAGTCTACATCAGTTTTAAACCGTATCCATTTTCACCATCCAATGTGTGTAAATAAACTGTAAAAATATCAAATGTTTTTAAATTTGACAAGGAAATGTAAGTAGTGTACTTTTAGACCACCAATAGTTGATAATATCATTCAAAGCGAATGCATTTAATTAGGAAAGCTAGAGATCCCGCGATGACGGCTCATTGATTGCTTCGTAGTAATCTTTTTACAGTTAAAAATGTGTCCGGTATCCAACCGTAAGTAACCGCGAAAAAACATTGAAACCGTAAGACTATCTCGTGCTGAAAATAAAATAACATCTTGTAATTGCTTCCGTGGAAGAGCAATAAATAAGGAAGTTTCTCTAAAAATCACGTTTACACTGATTCCATACACCGTTACCTTATTAACCACTGAAACTTTTTCAGATAAATACTGCAAAAAACAACAGATCTACACTTTTTAATATACTGTACTACTCAGAGGAAAAACGAAGGCCTTACTCAGATAGATTTTGTTTTAGATCAGCGTTTGCCATCACAGTTCCCCAGTACCTTGTTATATTTAACACCAAGGACAAATAGACTTCAAATATGGATATTCCCTGAAAGAGTAAGGCCTCATGTACGAAATTTCATTCAAGTTCGTCAGTTCTGGCTGCGATATAGAAAATTCGTCTAACGATTGCATAATGCGCGCGCGCAGCGTAAACAAACATTTGCAGCCTTAGATAAAACCAATAAGAGGCAGATACGAAATTAGTTAGCCGCGCGTGGTCCTACTACTAAACCGATTCCGAATGGACCTGCTCTGCTCCTAGTCGTCATCAGTACTTCGAGTTGTTTACAAAAACACCCAAATTCTATCTACTAGCATCTCAGAATTTGATCATAACCACAAAATATATCTTTGATTAAAATTTACACTTGACTTCAAGTTTAAAAAATAAATGTTTTACCCAGCTGAATGACTTGTTAACTATTTTAAAAACTTCAGAGGTTCCTTAGCTCTCAAAATAATACAAAAAATCTTGTACTTTATGGGAAGTTTTATCCCAAAAATGGGGCTCGAAATTGTAAAATCAAAAAAAATGAAATTTATTACATGCATTGAAAGTAACTTTATCTCATTTTTGGAAGGAATAAATTGGAAAAAAAACCTTAAAATATCGTGTTTACATAAAATTTTACAAGTAAAATATCATTGCAGCCTTTTTTCTTTTGACATCGAGACAAAAAATTACATAATTTAGGCGAATGTGATAAGGTAACTTCAAAGGGTGAGTAGCGTGTAGGAAGCAGGTAGTGTTGAAAGGAGACAGCAATAAAGAAAAGACAAAAGCGCCCCAACGTTTCTTTCACTCTGATTTTGCCCTTTTGTCATCGTCAGTCGTTTATCGTCTACTGTTGCGCTCGCTCGTACGTTAACTGTTAATTTTATTTAATTTTGTGAACTTGGCTTGTGCTTTGGACTTTCGATTTGCCCACTGATTTGGATATTTTATTAACCTGGAACAACAACTCGGCACGTTTACTGGACTCGATTTTGTGAGTGGTTACTATGGCGTACACCAAACGGGACTATGCAGAAATGCATTATTATTATGGTTATGCACAAGGAAATGCGGCGCTTGCTGCGAGATTGTACCGGGATATGTTAATACGCAGAGGGGGACGTCAACCAGCTACTTATCCTGACCGACATCTTTTTGTACGCGTACACAACTCGTACATGGAAGGCCGCTTACCCGGATCGAGTGGCCGTCAGTCTGGTGGACAACATGCACCGGCAGATCCTGACCGTGTTGACGTTGTATTGGAAGAGATTGCAAGAGATCCCTCTACAAGTACGAGAGCAATTGAACGACGCACAGGTAAATAACAATAAAATAAAACTTTTCTGTGTTGAAAATCAATGTGTAAGAAATCAAAAGATCATTTAATTTTTTATGTAATCAACTTTTTTAATCTTGTCACAGGAATCCCTCGCACATCTGTGCACAGAATACTGCAGAACGAAGGCTACCACCCGTACCACATACGAAAAGTGCAAGATCTAATTTCTCCAGATTACCAACGCCGGATCGAATTTTGTCAAGACATGATAAGGAGGAATCGCGAAGACCCAGAGTTTTTTGATCGCATTCTGTAGACTGATGAGTCAACATTTACTCGCAGTGGCATTTTCAATATGCATAATTATCATTCGTGGACGATTGAAAACCCAAAACTGGTTCGACGTCATAATTTCCAACAACAGTTCAGTGTGAATTTGTGGACGGGCATTGTTGGTAGACAACTGATTGGCCCAAAACAATTACCAACTCGACTGAATGGCGACAACTATTTGTCATTTTTGGAGAACGATTTTGTGGAGGCCATGGCAGAATCGGATGTCACATTATTAACACGACGTAACTTGTTTTTCCAGTGCGATGGGGCTCCTTGCCATTATGCGAGACAGGTCAAAAGTTACTTAAATAATAAATATCCAGGAAAGTGGATTGGCCGTGGAGGTCCTATCGCCTGCCCTCCGAGATCCCCTGATCTAAATCCGGTCGATTTTTTTATTTGGGGATGTTACAAGGAACTGGTGTATCACAGTGAATTCTCAACATTAGAGGAATTGAAAAGAAAATTAAATGAAGCTCAAGAACAAATTAAACAAAAAACTCAATCCTTTCGAGACTTGCGAAGCAATTTTTTGCGGCGGTGCCACCTTTGTATTGAAGCAAGGGGCGGGCATTTTGAACATTTATTGTGAAGTCCGTTCAATAAATTATGATTGAAATGATTTCTGTTGTTTTATTTATCACTTTTGTCTTTTTTTTACTGCTGTCACCTTTCAACACTACCTGCTTCCTACACGCTACTCACTTTTAAGGCTTTTTTCCAATTTATTCCTTACAAAAATGAGATAAAGTTACTTTCAATGCATGTAATAAATTTCATTTTTTTTGATTTTACAATTTCGAGCCCGAGATTTTTTGTATTATTTTGAGAGCTAAGGAACCTCTGAAGATTTTAAAATAGTTAACAAGTCATTCAGCTGGGTAAAACATTTATTTTTTAAACTTGAAGTCAAGTGTAAATTTTAATCAAAGAGATATTTTGTGGTTATGATCAAATTCTGAGATGCTAGTAGATAGAATTTGGGTGTTTTTTTATTCTCACAGGTGAGCACACATTCAAGCCAGAATGCTCGTAAAAAAACTCAAAAGAAACACCACACAAAAAAAGTTTATAGCTAAATCCCCCTCAAATTAAAAAAAAATTGAAAAATAAACAAAAAAAATAATATCTTGAAAACTATAAAATATCGCTGAACATACATTGGGCTCAAACGTTGGGTATTAGTGTCCCCTAACCTAAGACCTTCGCTGGTACAGGTTTCCTGGGACACCCTGTATATATTAAAATCATTCTATTATTGGCAACAATAACAAGAGAACTATGAAAACGACACAAAGTGCGCCCCACGCTCTCTTTTTTTTAGTTAGCAATAAAAGCGTATTTTTTTATTTTAAGTTGACGATTTTAAGGACGTACCGTGTCTTCCTCTGTATGGTTTGATCTAAGTTTGCAGCTGACGCATCATGCTTGTACGGTGACCAGCAAGTCACGGTAAGAACTGCAGTATCTTATGCGCTTGTGATACGGGCGATTTTAGTATTAACATTGAAAAATTACTTAGCTTTAGATTTCCGCGCGATTTTGCAAAAAAAAAAATGTAGCCTGATGTCTTGTGTTGTACCTCTAGTTCTACCTTGGCGCTTTACACTACGAAAACGTTTAGGTTTTTTCACTCATTATTTTACATACGGTTAGGGCGCCTTATCAACCTACATAACTTATCAAATCTGACAAACTATCGGAAATGAAAAGAAACGTCGCACTGCACTGTCAAAGCAGAACTACTCAAACTCAAACGTTTATTTGGTACTAGTGGCCGCCCGCGACTTCGTCCGCGTGGAAAGCCTTTATCTTAAAAATTATTTATGAATTGTAGCCTATATGTTATTCTGATGTATAAGCTATATTGTGGTAAAGTTTCATTCAAATCAATTCAGTAGTTTTTACGTGAAAGTGTAACAAACATCCATACATACAAACTTTCGCCTTTATAATAGTAGTAGGAAGAACACAGTTCATAAACATCAAATTTTAAAGTTAGTACCGCATGTGTTTAAAATTGAACGCAGACGTGCAAAAATTTCATTTAAAAACCTGACACTTCTTCTTTTTGTGGATAGTTGCCGCAATTTTTTCACGTGGGTAGAGTAAACCTGACGTTGCCTCCGGTGCCATGTGAGTCGAGGACGTGGCGGGTTCACCGTAGGCCGAGAGGCCACAGGCATTTACCGCAATTTTAAATTAAGGCCTAATTAATTAATAATTCTTTCTGCATGACCTTGAGGTTGACTGGCAGAAAATGCTTTTAGCATTAAGTCCACCCTTTGTACATTTCTTGTGCAATAAAGTTTTAAATAAATAAATAAAATAAATAAGGCCTCTAATAAGCGATTTGTTCCTAGTTGTAATTTTTTTTAATCACTCGACCTAACATTAGTGACATTGTCCGCAGGCTTCACGAGGAGATCGAACACTTCTACATGTACATGTCGCCGACGGAGACGGAGCACCTGGTGCGCTCGACCGTGGTGAACAGGATTCGCGGCGCGATCCTCGCGCTGTGGCCGCAGGCGAGGGTCGAGGTGTTCGGCTCCTTCCGCACCGGCCTCTACCTGCCGACCAGCGACATCGACCTCGTTGTCATCGGTGAGTTTTGTTTATTTTTTTACTTTAAATCGTCCGGTCATGTTAGGGATGGGTGACCATTCTGACCATTTAAGTGAAGGCTATTTACAAGCATCTCTGTGCTTCGGAAGGCACGTTAAGCTGTTGGTCCCGGTTAATATCAATAGATATTAGTAAGGTAGGTCACTTACCTTACAAACACCCCTCCACCAATCCGCACTGAGCCCGCGCGGTGGAGTATGGCTCGCACCATCTCATAGTTGAGATGAGGCCTTAGCCGAGCAGTGGGACGTTTATAGGCAGATGAGACTTCAAATCGTACAATTTCGGCCATGAGCTGATGTGGTGTCAGATCTTGTGTTGGGTAGGGTAGGGTAGAGTAGGGTAGGGTAGAGTAGGGTAGGGTAGAGTAGGGCAACTCTCATCGGAATTGAGCTCTTCATTTGGAGACGGTACTCAGTACGGCTGTCCTCTTCATAGATATCCTGTTTAAGTAAAGTTTTTTAAAGCAATGGATGCTATGCTGTCGGGAATTGTGAGTTGCCCAGCGAGTTCATTGAGAATAGAGATGGTGTTAATGGTAAAAAAAACAGTTAATTTTATTGGTTGAAACTATCATTAGGTACCTATTTATTAATGCAAGCCTTGTTTTAATAAGTATTTATATACTAAGAAAAATTAAAAAGCAACGGCCAGACGCGAAACAATCATTACTACTTGCCTTGGCTCTCGCAGTAAGGCGATTCGCAGTTACAGCCGCCTTAGGACGCATTCACACGGGAATACGGGATACGTTATTCACGATTCGTGAAAAAACACGATACGCACTTACGAAAGGTAGAAACTTACCGAAACCAGTTATTTTTTTCAAATCCTGTGAGTCTTTTGTTCTGTCATTGAAGGTTTTTTTTACCGATATCCTGAAAGCTGAAGAACATTAGTTTTTTTAACGCATAATCTGCAGCACAGTTGTCATATTCTTTTTTTTAAATAAAAAAACCTTATCACAAATTTGTTTCTTTTTTTAAGCATATTATTAGTATAAGTATTGATAGTTTTATTTTTTGACTTCTTTTTTACTGAATAATCAGTGCTAGCTTCGATCTGGTGAGGCACCCACGTTATAATTTTTGTGTTTTGATTTTTGTCCTCCATATGTAGGGTCAGCCAACGGATTCTCTTTATAACACCACATATACTTTAATTTGATGGAATCAGGCGAACTTAAAAGGCGTACGCGTAGTACTTTTAACACAGAGTAGTACATTGATCTGACTTTGTGGAAAGTAGCTTAAGCACTTGTGACAGATATCAGAAAGAACAGTGATATTACAAATAAACTTTAATATATTCACCCAGACCAATACAAACATAAATTTTTATGCACACAAATGTATGTACAGTGCGGGGATCGAACCCGCGACCTCTTGGTTAATAGTCAACTTCGTGACCATTACACCAAAGTGGTCGACAAAAAATAATTTTGATTTTCCAGCTTTAGTAACCTCAAGCCTGTCTTGATAGCAACACAACATTTTATGTACGGTCTATTAGTAAATAGGCGTAGTTGAGACAATGCAGTGTGGGTATATTTAGTGCCTGCGCTATTTTTACGCTTGACGGATGACCGGAGGGCGACCTCGCAGTGCCGCCTGATGGCTAAACGTGATGCTTTATATGTTTTTGGTGTCATTTTTTCTAGATCCAGGTAGGAAAAGGGGCTAGTGTCTATTCAGCACATTTTAGATAGTGTATGCCTTGTTTAATAATAACTTTAATATACGAGTACAACAACATCACATACATTGTTCTGACTCCGATGTAAGTAGCTGAAGCACTTGTGTTAGAGATATCAGAATCAACAGTGGTATTACAAAAAAAACTTAATTAAATACATATTACACCTATACCAGTACAAACAGACATGTTCCTGTACACAAATGAGTGTACAGTGCGGGGATTGAACCCGCGACCTCTTGGTTGATAGTCAACTTCTTAACTATTACACCAAAGTGGTCGTTTATTCTGTTAGTTCTGTCCAGCTATCTATAAGACACACACTGTCTATAAGACGCAGCCAGGTAAAAGGAAGAAGTAGTATTATAATAGCAGAATCGCCTTGGCCAACCTGGAGAAGTCCAAATAGGCTGAGGACCCAGGTTGGTCGAAGTTAAGATAACCTGTGTCGGTGGGGGTACTTAAGCAGCGCAGACGTCAGCTGTGAATGTGGGGAACCCTTGCAAACCATGGTCCACCTCCATGAACTGTCCCGCGTGCCCGACCACCTGCTCGCGTGAGGACTTACTAGTCAATAACCAAAGGGCTACCACGGTAGCCGCTTTCTGGGCAAGTAAGATTTAGCCCGTGTTCTTGCCGACACGAAAGAAGAAGCAGAGTCGCACAAAGTAATGTAAAGTAAATATTTCACAACAATCACACCAATTCTCTAGTCTTTGTTCTAGTTTGAGACTTTATAAAGGACATGAGTTACATTTAACCGCGGGAAAACAACACATTCCCATGGGAAAAAATATTTTCCGGGAAATCTGATCGCTTTCAATCCTAAATTACCTACCAGATTTGATATTAATTGATTATCTGAGTCATGTCACCATTTTGTCGGTCATTAAGTAAAAGAATCCATTCAATATCACGTTCACGTGACACGAACAACGAATTTAAATACCCTAGAAGCAACATTGCATAGAAAACCGCCTTCAAAAACTGTCCCGAAAGTAGTTGCAACGGCGGGAGGGACTTGTAGAACAAAAATAATATCAACTTTAATTTTAATATTCAAAAGTTGACCTTAAGTCACTAAAATACGATCTCACTTTAAATGTACTCATCCCAGAGTTATGACATTTTTGAATGTACGCAGGCAACAAGCTCATAAAATTTTATTGCTTTATTGCTGTAAAGACGAATGTAGCCTGTAAAACAATAGATATAAGGTTTAGTTCTGCTTGCGCTGTTTGGAAATCATATAATGTTTTAATCTAGAACAGAGTAAGAAGAGTCGTCGTCGGTGTAAATAAAATGTATTTGAGTAAAATAATTAAAAGTGTGTGTGTCAGCTCCGACGCACGACTGGAGTTTACTCCTTAAGAACGGTTATAAAAATTTAATAGATTAGGGAATAAGGATAAATGAATGTATTTTTTATGATACTAAAGGCATGTATGATACATTAATTTTTATTAATTATACAATGAATCTGTTGAAATACATAACAAAACCATAGAAATATAAACAATAGTCTCCATAATACATACATACTACAATACACCTTTACAATACTCGGTTGAATGTGTCAGAAAATGACCGATGCGTCTTCGGGTCACATCGTGTGACATCGCCGGTCGCCCTGTGACATTTTCGTGTAACATCGCGTGACATCGGATTTTTTTTTAGATTTTGTTGTTGAGAATTTGATTTTACTTCCATATATTTTCATACCTCGGCCTTATAAAATCGATTATTAAACAGTAATTTCCAAAAACCTTTACTTGTTTATGACTAACTAGCTTTCCGCCAGCGGCTTAGCCCGCGTGGACTAGCTGTGAATCTATTTGTTATGTATTTATAAGTAGATATTGTATGTAAAGATATGCATCAACGCGCGGCTGTGTCCACGCTCCTCGCCCCACCGTTCTATCTAATAAAACAGTGTGCTACTAGCCGTTGGTCGTTTTACTTGTGTCCCTGCGCATATCTAACACTGCCATCCGTTCATGAACTGTTTGCCAAATTACATGGTGGTGAACAGTTCTCAAAAATCGATTTGTCAATGGCCTATAACCAGTTTTTATTAGACGAAGAGTCCCAAACTATAACTTGCATTAATACACATCGCGGACTGTTTAAATATACGCGTTTAGTGTTTGGCTTAACGAGTGCACCATCTATATTCCAAAGAGCGATGGATTGTATACTCGCAGGCATGGATGGCGTATTATGTCTGTTAGACGATATTTTAATTACGGGTAGTAAATCACAACATTTAGAGAGATTACATGAAGTTTTCAGAAGGCTAAAAAGTTCGGGATTGGTTGTACAAAAAGAGAACAATAGCGCGGATTTCTTGTCTCGGGCCAGTTTACCTACAGCTAGCGGGGAGGGGGTCGCGCGGAGCGCCAGCGCAGCAGCGGCCGCCGACACCGATGATGACTCACTCTCACCGCTTCCCGACCGGGCATCATATGTTCATTTTGTCATAGACGGCACTCAGCCGGTTACTCGCGAACTATTGCGTAGGGAAACGAATAAAGATGCAATCTTAACGCGAATTAAGTACTTTGTTTATAATGGTTGGCCAAAGAAAATCGTAGACAAAAGCCTAAAACCATATTTTTTGTGCTTTAAGTATGCTGGTACTGGATGTGCTCGATAGCGAACTCATTGAACTTTCTATGTTTGGTGTTGACAGTACAGCATTTCCGGGTGATGTTGTTTGATCGATCTGAAAATAAATTGTCTTGATTAGACAATGGTTTCGCCACTTTTCTCTTTTTATTTCATTTTTCGGAAATCTGAAATGATACAGATAATATTTTATAACGATATCCACTAGTAATAAAATTTCTTGTCGAATATTGTAAACAATATTTACATTCTTTTTCCTCCAAAATTACCATAATAATCTTTAGTACAACGCGACTCCATTACTATGTTCCAAATATTACTCTGTGTGAATGCGTTAGAAGCATTTAGACCGCAGCGCGTGGGAAAGGGACAACTATAAAGCCAGTCGCGCGTTTGATTTCTTCAGATTTTTTTAGAAAATTACAATTTTAGCACGTTTAAAGATAACTTTGCACCACTAATGCATTCTCTTATCAAAGATGGATTAATACCTTACCGGAAATACGAAACTCCATCCTTTTTCGAGTGGTTAAAGTATTGTTTTTGCACTTTTTCACGGAGCACTTCGGCATACTGACGCTAGCACGGTCCGCGCGCGACTACAAGCCAACGAGTGCTTAAGGCGTGTTTAAGCACTCGTTTTGCGAGACATTTTTCGAGCGCTGTCAGTGTATCTAGGGTATTTAATATCGTTGGACACGAACATCAATGACACATCAACTGCGCCGGTTTCCGCAAGTACAGTTCCCAATCAGGCTACCCAATATTGTTGCAAAATCGCCCGTATCACAAGCGCATATGACACCGCGCAGTGTTTACCGTGACGTGCTCTCCACACAGTACAACACACGTCACGATGCATTGTTGTGCAACCGACACAAGACAAGTGCATACGTCATATTGATAAACAGGGTGTTTCGGGATAGGTTCATCGAGTACTATGTGTGGTAGCTTCCTTGTCTGTCCGCGAACCTGTTACAACAAGGCTAGGTGACACCACCAATCGTTGACATACACTTTATCAACTGTCAAAACGATCTGCCTCTATAGAATTTGTATGGGAATACTCTAACGTGACGTCAAGTTTGAGTGTCAGAAATCGGAGTAAATTGACTGATTAAATTATTTTTCAGATTTTGAGTGATTAAAATTTGGTTTCTCACATCACACATAGGTAGTTACAGGCTACATACACACCAGTATGTTATTTGTAGTTTAACTTAAATGTACTTTTACCTAGATTTTGGCGCATCTTGTTTGTAAACAACCTATTTCAGAGTCACATTGCCTTACTGGTCACCTTAGAAATTTTTTTGATTCATCTTAACTTGTATCGGAAAAATATTAAAATTTGTCAAAAATATTATTAACATAGTGTATACTTATCAACTTCAAAACTATTTAGTAATCTGTGGTTATCTTAGTTGATGTCACAATAACCACATCTTTTGTACAACTTTTTACCTAATATTATTATTTTATTGTGATATTTTTTGATAAACCAAATAAATTAAAAAAAATAAATGAATAACGGTTATGATTTCTAACGTTTGTGCCATCATGCCTTATATCTAATAGGGAGTGTAAAATACTCGTTTATATAATTTGTCAGATAGAAAACCTGTTTTATGTTGAGTACCGTTACATGTTTGCAACAAACTAATGTTGCAACAAAAATACTACACATTGTGTAATCCCAACAAAGTAATCGAAATTATCGTAAGATGATAGTATCAATTTTGATTATGAATGAATCTTATATCTTTATCTTGAATCTTATTAATCTTATCTCTTTCAGAGTAAACGTCGCGTTATGAAACCACTTTTTTATTTTTTACTATATAAATAATTTATTTGGCACTAGTGAATAATACATTCATCACCATCTCATCACACGCTGGGCATCTTTATTTTATTAAGTAACCTAAGTTCTTGTTTTACTAACGTAGTTATAAGTTGTTTTACTAACACAAAATGGATCTCTGTTATCTCAAATAAATAAATAAATAATAATAATAATCAGCCTATATGACGACCACTTTGGTGTAATGGTCAAGAAATTGACTATTAACCAAGAGGTCGCGGGTTTGATCCCCGCACTGTACAAACATTTGTGTCCATTAAATTGTTTGTATTGGTCTTGGTTTTAAATATATTTATTTAAGTTTATTTGTAATACCACTATTGATTCTGATTTCTGAAACACAAGTGCTTAAGCTACTTAACACGGGTTCAGATCAATGTATGTGATGTTGTTGTATATTTATTAATATACGTCCCACAGCTGGGCACAGGGCTTAGTGCGGATGGGTGAAATAATACATTAGATAAAATAAAAATTAACATTAATTACCTAGATATAAAAATAAAGTGCCAAAATGTTCTTCGCTCAGTATAAGTCGTATAAAGAATATGTTTTTTTGTGAATTATATATTTTAAAGACCTAATTAATTCAATGTTATCTCTTTTCGTGTATGTAGGTAAGGTACGGGACCTTACCTTAAACGAACTTAAAACCCTAAATTCCTGGTTTTATTCATGAATCATCGGTATGCAGAGATCAGCGGAGGTCGTTATCATAATGGCGTGACGACATAAACGCACGACGCTGAAGCGTTTGTCCCATTCAAACCGCTAAGTGACAAGACCACAGAACAAGGAAACTACTACTGCGTAAGAATAGAAGGCGCGCGAGTATAACTAATTGCGTTCTCGAAGTAGCACTTGATGTGCGTTTGCGCGTTTGCAGCGTGAGAGCAAAGTTTACAAATATTGAAATATTGACAGTTTGTGACGGCAATCGGTGGTGACATATTGTCAAATTTAACCTCGATTGTATGTATCAGTATGTACTGACGTACGTAACGTAACGTACTTACCTTAAAAATTACTAATCAAATGGGCTACAATTGTCTGAAAATAAACATTTTTATTTTTATTTAATTTTATTTTATTGACTTGACAGCGGCCACCGTAAGGCACTGTCAAAACCGTACATGCTACTCGGCCGTGCTGTGCTTTCCGAAAATACGTATTACACGTTTTTACAAGGTTGTTTGTTCTCAATTAGAATTAAAAACATACCGGATAAAAAAATTACAATAAAAATAACATAAACTGTCAAAGAATAGTCAAAGTTCTTAAAGTAAACAAATTCTTGTTTATATTCTTAACGTATTTACTAGTAATAAATTTAAGTTTGCATTTACTGGGTTTGTACTATTGTAACCACTACGATTGACCAAACTAAACAAGGGTTCTAACTTGTGACTTAATTTAAAAGTGTGACGTCCACTTTGGTGTAAGTAATGGTCAAAAAGTTGACAATTGACCAAGAGGTCGCGGGTTCGATCCCCGCACTGTACAAACATTTGTGTGCATGAACAAGTGTGTTTGTACTGGTCTAGGAGTTATATGTATTTATTTTAAGTTTATTTGTAATACCACTGTTGATTCTGATATCTGTAACACAAGTGCTTAAGCTACTTACCACGGAATCAGATCTATGTATGTGATGTTGTTGTATATTTATTTATTATTTAAATTTATTACTGTGGTTGTGATACAAATCCGCGGTCATGCTATTTCTAGGTTACACCTTGTTCTGTGTTCAAGACGGCCATTCATGCGAGCTTCTAACTGTATGATTATAAGATCAGTACAACTTGGTTCATTCATAAACATGCCGGATGATATATCTATTTCTGCACTTCCGTGTGGATCCTTTTGTTATTGAGGTCCCCAATTTAGAAACCGGTAAAAATTAATATACGTGCATGGCTCATATTGTCACTATTAACTTGATCTTGAACAACGGAACTTCATACAATTCACGACTTTAATGTAAAACTGAAACGACGGTTCCAGCGTTACATGCTGATTCAATGTTTCGTTCCAAACAACTTATCGGCAAAGACGGCTCCATATATGTTTATAAATTCCTCTTAGTACGTAAATAACTTGAGTTACATTGTTTTATTTTCCTTTTTATTTTATGTGAGCCGGAGCCGGATGGTTGACTGGTAGAGAATGCCTTCGGCATTAAGTCCACCATTAACACAAGTTTGTGAAGAGCTTAAATAAATAAATAAATGCGGGATCCTACAGTTACTTGTAGACTACTAGATGATTTCATCCGTGAAAAATGGTCAGAGTATCAGATTCTTACTAAGATAAATAAATAATAAAAAATATATAATATTTATATATATAATATTTTTTTTATATTTTATTTATAATCCTTATGCCAGGATCAGGATAAGGGACATAAATCTGCTGATATTTACCTGGTTTAATTCAGAAACCTGATAAAACTTATCCTTCTATTGAACTAGCTGACCCGGCATCGTTGTTTTGCTATATAAATTATTTTTCTTATCACTGAGGGGTATGAAAATAGATGTTGGCCGATTCTCGGACTTACTCAATATGCTCACAAAATTTCATGAGAATCGGTCAAGCTGTTTCGGAGGAGTATGGGAACGAACATTGTGACACGAGAATTTTATATACATACTAGCTGTCCCGGCAAACGTTGTTATGCCATATAAATTATTGTCACTAAGGTGTATGAAAAATAGATGTTGGCCGATTCTCAGACCTACTCAATATGCTCACAAAATTTCATGAGAATCGGTCAAGCCGTTTCGGAGGAGTATGGCAACGAAAACTGTGACACGAGAATTTTACATATTAGATATAGAGATAACTCTTTTTTTTGCTCTTCAACACTGAACCTTCCATTCTTTTCGTGGCTGCGCCTTTATTTTCTAGCTTTTTTTGACTGGTTGGTAAAAACTGAATGCTTTTTCAATTTTCCTCAGGTTCTATTTTATCTGACTGTACTAAACTCTTGGTATACTTATTTGAATTTATCTTTCCAGGGCAATGGGAGAAGCTGCCCCTGTGGACGCTGGAGCGCGAGCTAGTGGTTCAGGACATTGCCGAGAAGGAGAGCATTAAGGTGCTGGAGAAGGCCACCGTGCCCATCGTCAAGATGACCGACAAGTACTCGGACGTCAAGGTAGGTAGATAGATCAGCTCATCATCATCTCATCTCATCACTTATACAAGGTTACTGGTAACTCGACGTATTCAACAACGTTTCTTCTTTAACTCCTAGAGGGAGAATGATGTCAAGAGCGAACCCATATTGATTAAAAAAAAAACGAATAGTTTCAACAAATACACCAATTACCAAACTAAGCGTTAGCTTGTGCTATGGTGTCTAGGTTATTGTAAAATTATTCCTTAAAAAGAGTTATAGAAAAGGCGATTTCCTACAAAAAAAGGTCCCTTCAATGAAGGGTAGTAACCTACCCTTCGTTGATGGGACCTTTTGGGCCTTTTGGGACCCCTAACGGGGTCGAAAAATTACAAAATATTGCACTTTAAGCTCCTTTAACAAGAAGTTTCGCAATTTTAAAAGCACGATATCTTAATAATTAATTTGCTTTTAACCCCTAGTCGATGGAACCTTTTTTCTTGCTGATTATCTCTTCTTTGTCTCTTTTTAAGGAATACGTCGAGTTACCAGTAACCCTGTAACATATAAGTGTCACAGTGCGCACGTAGAGCCGTTGGTCCTGCGCCTGAACTCTCTCCGATCATGTCGGGTTGCTGTCTCACCGAACTTTAATCAATTTGATGTTCGGCCCATTTAGCCATTGACAAATAGCATGCAAAATATTTGTTTGACAATAGTACTAACTTCTAATAAAATTAACATTTCACACTTGTGCACTATAATATCTCCCGCGTAGTTGGCTGATCTCTGTTGAAATTGGCCGTTGTGGTCGAAATCGGCCAGGAGAAACTTTTACACAGGCCTGACCTCAGCTATTAGGTGGTACGAACGAGCCGTAGTTCACCACGCGGGCTCAGTGCGGGTTGGTGGAGAGGCGGTTTGTAAAGGCAAGTGACCAACCATACTGTCCGATGTTATTAAGCTGCCCGAGGGCCTCTGACTTGACGACTAATGTCATAGATAGTAAATTATTTGTTTGATACTTGCTAGAATTCCAGCAATGTAAGATTGTTTGCACCTTACATAAGGTTTGTACCATGTACGGTCGCGATAAGATATTGTTTACCACTTTAAGGAGCGTAATTGCTTGCACACATTTAAGTCACAAGTTCCAAATGTCTATTTCATATTAATCTAATTGACCAGACATATTTTTTTTTATAGAAAATAGTTCCATACCAAAGAGTAATCAAAAGGACAACGGTTAACACTGACACTAGTACAATTGATCGTATTGTGTCGCATCGCGTTGCGTCGCTCTCCTTGACAATCGTTTGATTGATACATACGAATATTTATTGAAACTGTTGATTTTAAGCTAAAATGCCTTTTAATTGTTCTCAGGTGGACATATCATTTAATATGAGCAGCGGGGTCAAGAGTGCCGAGCTTATCAAGCAGTTTAAGGTCAGTACGGGACACTGTACTTACTACAAGGTACAGTCGGCCCCCTAAACTCATTCCAACATTTCACAAGATAAAAGTTTCAATCATGTTTTAAGCTATTGCATAGCTTCTATCGCGGGCTTTGAGCGCGGCGACTGAATCAAGAAATTCCGTGACGAAAAAAACCTTACACGTCGTCTAACGTCGTTTCAGTTCGGCAGACTTCGGCACTGTGTTTGTGTGCGTGCGACTATGCGAGGCGTATGCGTGTAGTCTTGCAATAGCTTTACCGCGGCAGTCCCCGAGTGCCACACGTCTTTTATTGTAGCTGTCCGTGTCATTTGTACCTGCTTTGTGGGAGTAGAATTGTCTTTTCTTTGGGATACGTCATCGTCATATCATTCATACGTCATGGATGATTCGTCAAAAACACGATACGTCATGATGACGGATGAAGGCGATTTTTTCATGATTTCAACATCAGCAGTCCCGTCATAAAATCGTCCCGATTTTTGATTATTAAGAAAAGGTTTTAAAAGACGATACGTGATTTAAAACGTTTATGATCATTTTTCTCGATTCGTGAAGCGTGTGACCATTGGTTTAAAAATTATAGCTCCCGCCAAAAAAATCGTATCGTGAAAAAAACGATCCATGAAAAAACACAATTCGTCTTCGTGTGAACGCGCCCTAAGATAATTCTAATTCAGTTCATCACTTCATTATGTGTTTTAAATGTAAAGTTGAACCCACAACCGTAAGAATGTAAATATCAGCAAAAGGAACACACATTTGTTGAATGAAGTGTACTTACAAAAGAAATAACAATAAGTATTAATACGAAGTCATGTTTGAACAGCTGGCGGATACAGTTTAATGCTCTCTGACGATGATGATATCCAAAGAGAGCGCCGGGCTTGGGCTATCAGAGGCAATATGTTGGCTCGCAGGTGGTATTACACATAAACGTAAATAAATACATATAAAACCTAGACCAGAACAAATAGACATGTTCATGCACACAAATACTTAGATACTGTAAGATCTAATGCTGAAAGGGGTATTGCACTGGTCGCTAAATGGTTAAAAAATAATCTGTTAACATTAAACACCGCCAAAACCAATTTTATGAACCCGCGACCTTATGGTTAATAGTCAACTTCTTGACCATGACACCAAAGTGGTCGTCATTATTGAGCCTCCTCTTGATTTTAGACCCTTGCTGTATTGTTTGTTTCCATTTTTAACCCACGATTTGTGTTCCAGGACAAATACCCAGTGCTCTCCCGGTTGGTGATGGTCCTGAAGCAGTTCCTGCTCCAGCGCGACCTGAACGAGGTGTTCACCGGAGGCATCTCCTCCTACTCCCTCATCCTCATGTGCATCAGCTTCCTCCAGCTGCACCCGCGCCCGGAGCGGCTGAGGCAGCCGCAAAACTTGGGAGTGCTGCTCATTGAGTTCTTTGAACTCTATGGGAGAAAGTTCAATTATGTGAAGACGGCTATCAGGGTGAAGAATGGGGGGTGCTACGTGTCGAAAGATGAGATGCAAAAGGTATGTTGTTTTTGAGAAAGAAACACTTATCTTCAAATAAATGCTTTATTTCTCGGTAATTACTCAAAATATCTAGGCAGTCGAAGATGCAATTTTATGTAGGCTTAGTCCAAAATATATTTAAGCAACAATCCTGCATAGCAACGAAGGTAGTTATTGTTAAATGATATGTATGAAGATAAACAATCTAATAGGCAAGATGACACCTTTATTAGGTCATCTTCATTAGGTCACGTGTCGGACTTCTAAAACCAAGGGTCGCGGGTTCGATCCCCGCATAGTACAAGCATAAGTGTGCATGAACATGTGTGTTTGTACTGGTCTGGGTGTTTTCTATGTATAATATGTATTTATTTACAAAAAAATATATTTAAGTATGTTTATCCGTTGTCTAGTACCCATAACACAAGCCTAGTAGCTTAATTTGGGACTAGAGAATTGGTGTGATTGTTGTGAAATATTTATTATTTTAAATATTTTCAAGACCATGGCGTTTAAAAAACATAGCCCCTATGAAGTTAATACAACCTGTATATTTCCAAAAAGCTGTAGAAACCAATGTTTAAACACACAAAATAAATATTCGGTCAATTGACTCCGATTTCTGATTCACTACCGTGACGTCACGTTTTTGTATTCCCATACAAAATCTATTTTGACAGACCATTTTGATAGATAATAAAGAGTATGTAAATGATTGGTGGTGTCATCTAGCTTATTATTTAATCATTGAGATAGTTTCCTAAGTAAACAGGATTCGTATAATTCGCTTATCAAATGTGATATCCGATTCCAATTAATTCGTTGTTTATTTGTCGTTGTTGTTGTTTTATCGTAGTTGACCTAGTTGAACTGGTGATAATGTTATCGTGAACCTAATCGAAAGTTTATCAAATTCGGTTCTACAATGTATGTATAATGCGATCAAAATGCAAGTCTTTGATTGTTTGGACACGAACCGGAGAAAGATCAGGGTCAGAAGGTCAATTCGAGAAATCTTTATTTCGTATTGCTTAATTGCTTGCTTGGCGATGGCGACATCTACCGATGCCGTTAATCATAACATCGACTATCAAACACTCGGCTCTCAATCGCAAAATGGTGCACACACAAACCTGAATCGCGATATGTGAGTTACAGCTCGGACTCAGCATAGACAAACCAAGATGGTGACCACGAGACCATGGTCGCTGCCCTTTTCCTTCCTATTCCTGTTGCGCCAAAGAAGTAATGAGAGAGATCAGGCGCAGAACCAACTGCTTTACGTGCGCACCGAGGCACGGGGGTGTAACACCGTCAACTTCCCGACTCCGAGCTGTTTTTGAGAAATTCATGACAGAAAATCTGAGAAACAATTTTGGCTCGACCTGGGATTCGAACCCAGGACCTCTCGGATGTAAGGCAGAATCTTTGCCTCGACACCAACGTTTTCTAAAAAAAACTAATTTGTTTGTCAGGAGATGAACGACGGTCACCGTCCATCGCTGCTGTGCATCGAAGACCCGCTGACGCCCGGCAACGACATCGGCCGCTCCAGCTACGGCGCCATACAAGTCAAACAGGTGACTAGCGAATTAAATCATTTGCTTATCATTAGATAAAAGACGGTGACTCATCGCTGCTGTGCATAGAGATCTTTCTTAATATATAAATAGTTCGTCATATTTATTTATTTAGTTAGTGTATATTAATATATATTATGTGTATTTATAAATATGTGCTCTTGTATAAATTAATTTTATACGACTATTTTATATTTAATCTCATATTACGGATAATTTTATTTTTGTGTTTTTTATTATTTATTTTGTCGCACCGCCCACTAATCGTTTCTGCTCAGCCCAAAGGTATGACTGATAGAGAATGCCCTACGGCGTTAAGTCCACCTTTTGTACACGTCGTTTCGTATACAGGGTATAAAAAAACCTTACCGAAGCCGAATACCACATATTTTACCAATTGTTACGATCATGTTTTTTTCTTTACACCCTACTTGGGAAGTTAACGGTTACTGAGGTATTGATGGTTAAAGTTTGAAAAAAAAATTTATGAATTTTACAGAAATGTCTTCTGTCCGTTATTATAACTTAACTTCTTTCCAAAGAAACATGATACAATTTTTCACTATTTTTTTTTCTTAAAAAGTCTCTAAATGGCACACTCCGCAATGAACAGCGCACACTCGAACCGACCCGCGTCGCGGCGGCGTGCAGCAACACGCCGCGCGGTCACTTCCCCGCGTGCGCAACGTAAATTGCGGGTTAGAATTAAAATATATTTTTTGATGTCAAAAAATAAAAGTTGTTTTCCAGCCAAAATTTGTTATTCAAAAGATTTGTTATGCACTGAACGCGTGGTTGACGGCTTCGGTAAGGTTTTTTTTACACCTTGTATAGCCATCCCCGTCACTCTTACAAACTTGACCGTGCGAGCGAACGCGCTGGCTAGATCCGAAAATACGAACGAAACATTAGGGAGTAGGGACTCTGAGAGTAACGTTAGTAGCGGCAGTGGAGCTTTACTGGAACCATTTCGGCGTATTGTAATGCCTTGATACAATTGCAAATTAAAATGCATTTATTTCAGGTCATAGCAACCCATAATTTGAAAGATTCTTACATACAATTATTTTAATTAAATTTAAATCACATGATAATAATTACATTCCTACATACACTAAGACATTGATTATATTCATAAAATATAAATATAATAATCAAAAACTTAAGTGAAGTCAAGTCAACTCAATCACATTAAAAGTAATGTCATCTAGTAAGCTATAAGCATACACATCTAAAAATGTTCAAGTTTGTACCTGTATTAATATGATGATAACGAACATTTTATGTGTAATGGTCAAGAAGTTGACTATTAACCCTCTTGGTCGCGGGTTCGATCCCCGCACTGTACAAACATTTGTGTGCATGAACATGTCTGTTTGTACTGGTCTGGGTCAAATACATATGACATGTATTTGTTTATGTTTATTTGTAATACCACTGTTGATTCTGATATCTGTAACACAAGTGCTTTAGCTACGTACCACGGAGTCAGATCAATGTATGTGATGTTTTTGTTGTTTGTTTATATCCAAAGTTATGCACTACTTTTTTTTTAGCTTTCATGTTATGTCAACAGCCATAGGTTCGTCGCATTATAAGCCCTGCCCACTTCCACTCACTAGAAACGAGTATACAATTGTTGTTTCCTCCCCAGGCCTTCGACTACGGTTACATAATCTTACAGCAGGCGGTGGGGCCGCACAACGCGCTGTTAGCACGCCACAGCATGCTGGGGCGGATAGTGCGCGTGACGGACCACGTGCTGCAGTACCGGCGATGGGTGCGCGACACGTTCGAGCCGTACTTCT
Source organism: Pyrausta despicata (assembly GCA_963921415.1). Classification (NCBI taxonomy): domain Eukaryota; kingdom Metazoa; phylum Arthropoda; class Insecta; order Lepidoptera; family Crambidae; genus Pyrausta; species Pyrausta despicata. The sequence continues at coordinate 13,826,858 of OY992866.1, read as the reverse complement.
TCCCGCACCGGCCGCACCGCTCCGACGAGCGGGACAGCACGCCGGTGAGTAGTAATGGAATAATTAGCATTAGCATGCTATTTCATCGTTAGCAATAATTAAATTATTTGACGTTGCGAAATTGTGTGAATGCTAAAATTCACGGACAGCGAGCGGCCGTGTCGTTGCTATCATAGATTCGCACTGCTTTAGCAGGCTGCTAATTGCAGCAATTGCAGGCAATTGCCACTCGCGTTCGCGTGCTGTCGGGCGACGATCGGCTTTCGAGCGTTACCCGAGTGAAAGACAAACAAAGAAAGAGAAGAGAACCTGCTTCCTTGCATTTAGAGTCGTATTTTGCGTGCGGTTTATTGAACTGTTTATTTGAATGAAATTTTTTGTCTTTTTCGTAACTTATCTAACAGGTGCAGTTTTCATTTTATTGAAGTCAAATTTAATTCAAATCTTAGTCACAACACTAAAATGCACATTTCATACAATATTTTTTTTCATTTTCCCAAAACATTCACAATTTCGCAATTTAATATTATACGCTAACGCTATTTCTCGTTTTCGATGAAATTTCATATTAGCATAGCAATTGCGCGAAAATTTAGCATGCTAATTAAATCAACAAAAAATAGTTAACAATAATTGCCATTACTACCGGTGAGTGGCTCTCTCGCTCGCACATACACTGTCTGCTGTTGTAACGACGTGTGCGGAACTAGTTAGGTCGACGACCTAAGTGGAATGAAAAAGATCTCGCGTGCGCACTGTTTTCGAGCTGCCGCCGTCTTTGAGGTCCCGGGTTCGATCCCCGGACGGTGAAAATGTACAAAACCATTTTCTACGTTTTCACTGATCTGAGTGTTTGTGGTATCTTTGTTGTTTGTTTTCCATAACACAACTTACTAGGGGTTTTATTACAAAAAACGTAATTGTTTGTATAATAAAACTGTGGCACCATATGCGCATGTAACAAGGGCGATTTTGTAATAAATATTCTTAGATCGACGTGCTGTCGTCTCTACACGATATCGTTTTTTGTAACAGGTCTTCAGAGCAATGTTTGTAATGTTGTCGCCATGTATTCTAAAACTTACGTGCATAAATCATCAAGCGATCAAATAAAGCTGAAAAAGAGTACTATTCTGCTTTAAATTTCTACTAAACGACGCCAAGAACTACAATACATCCAACTGAAACCACTTGAAAAAACTAGAGCTGGAAGTCGCAGGACTTACAATAAACTCGCAACGTGACACAGAAAATGCACCTGGAAACAAAACACTTACCTTACGCGTTTCGCCACTACACGTGGCATCCACAGAAGATGTTGTCGCTTCTACAGTTACGAACGTACGCGTCGAGTGATTTTTGTTGGTGTCAGTGTTGTGTTTCCAGTATTGTAAGATTTGGCCCCCGCTAAAATTGATGAGATAAAGACGGCATTGAAGCAGTAGGAGGAGCTGAACGGAAGTGCTTCGAAGATTAAAAAAACGTTGGCAGAAGCGTATCATTTGTCCCAGGGATTACATTGAAGCGTACATAATAGATATTTATGAATAAATAAACAATTTTTGGAAAAATAATAATTTGCTATACTTTTGGAACACAATAGTATATGTGATTCGTGCCAAATGAATAATTTCTGTGTGCACCGTCCTTGTGGATCAGTGGTTGCAGCGCCTTGGTAGTGATACCGAAAGTTAAGCAACACGAGGCGCGGTCATGTTTGGGATGGTTGATCATTCTAACCGTCAAGTGTGACCGTGAATTGACGTCTATTTACAAGCATCTTCGTGCTTCGGGAGGCACGTTAAGCTAACTACCGAGAGACTAGACACAATAGAAACAATATTATTTGGGGGTCACCAGTGACCACCATGGCGCCGTTTGGCCGCATAATGCCTAATTCGCAAAATGGCCACCTGGTCTCCAAAGGATGACTTCGGAAAATGCCCACTTAGCTAAGGGTCTACTTCGCGTAATGCCTGATTCGCTAAAAGACCAATTTGCATAATGGCTTCTTAGCCAAAGGACTACTAGGCTAATTCATGAAAGGACTACTTCGCGAAAGTACTAATTCGTAAAATGGCTAATTTTGCCAAATGACTTAAAATTTACTATAAAATAAAACACCAGTTAGATTCATTGGTAATATTTTTTTTTTCTGAACAATATCCACTCTATATATTTCTTTAAATAACGAATGTGATACAATCGTTCAACGGATAAGTACAATAGGAAAATTATAAAATCTTTATTTTTACCTTCATCTTACAGTATAGGGTGAATATCTAGATGATAACTAGGTGACGTGGCTGAAAGGACGTAACTGATTTATCATACTTCCTGTATAGTATTATACACTGAACAAATTAAATGTGATATCGTCATTTTTTACCCAATATAGTTGAGTGTAATCAGCATACGAATATATAACGTAACCTTGGAATAGCGGATACAAAACATTATGATGTCTATAAACGATAATTACCTAAAAACAAAGAAAAACATTTTTAAATATCGTCATTTTTAACTTTGGAGTAGATTCATATGCTGATTACACTTAATTATATTGGTAAAAAATGACGATATCACATTTTTCTTTGTTCCGTGTGTAATACTACATAGGAAGTATGATAAGTTAGTTTTGTCCTTTCAGCCACATCTCCTAGTTATCATCTAGCTATTCACCCTATACTGTAAGATGAAGGTAAAAATAACGATTTTATAATTTTCCTATTGTACTTATCTGTTGAACAATTGTATCACATTCGTTTTTTTTAAGTAATATATGGGATGACTATAGATCAGAAATAAAAAAGTAATATTACCAATAAACCTAACTGGTGTTTTATTTTATGTAAAAATTTAAGTCATTTGGTAAATATTGGCCATTATTGCGAATTAGTCCTTTCGCTAAGTAGTCCTTTCGCGAAGTAGTCCTTTCATGAATTAGTCCTTTGGTAAAGTATTATCCCCGCAAATTGCTAATGCGCCTGGCGGCCATTTTGGTGACGTAAGTTTTGACATTAGATCGTTCAGTACCGTTTGCAACATAGGCCGGCGAGTACGCGTAATCGAACTGTGACCACGCACTTTTTATTGTTGTTTGTTTTTCGTTATAGTCATCTTAGTGTTAAAATGAGCAGGAAAATACTGAACAGTCGTGCTCGTGAAATAGTTATTAAAGTGGACCATTATTTTGAAAAAGAGAAGGAGGACACTAAAGTGCTAATTCAAAATGTAACTCGATCCCTCAAAAACTCGTCTGAAACTAGCGAGGACGTAGTTATTCCGAAGCAAACAGTAACGGAAATATTACATTATTTACAAAATGCAACCAAGGTGACACAGCGTGTACTCAGCGCAACAGGGATAGCCAAAAACACAGTGGCAAAAATAAGGCGTGAGAAAGAAATGGCTACGGCTAGTGGTAGCAAAATCAAGACGCCAATTAAAAAAAAGCGGGGCAAGAAGGAATTTTTGGACGGATTTGCGATATCGGCATTAAGAAATATTATTAATTCAATATACACGGTGCGCAAAGAAGTACCTACTATGCGTAAAATTATGGCTGCTGCTAAACAAGATTTGGACTACAAAGGAAGTGAGAGTACACTACGAAAAATAATGACAAACTGTCTGGGGTAATAGATTCAAAAAATGCTACCAAAAGAGATTAGCTTTGATTGAAAGGTCAAACATTCAAGCTTGGAGGGCTAAATATTTACGGCGCATGAAACAAAATTATTCACTTGGGGCAGAGAAAAAAAAAGTTATATATTTAGACGAAACCTGGATCCACGCTCACTATACTGTCAAAAGTTGTTGGCAATCTGCTACGGATGTTGGAGTGAGAAAGAACGATAGCACAGGTCGCCGCTGGATTATACTTCACGCTGGAAGTGAATCAGGATTTGTGGATAACGCACTTTTGATGTTTAAAGCAGATACAAAAACCGATGATTATCACATCCAAATGAATTCCAAAAATTTTACAAAATGGTTACAAGAAAAACTAATACCAAACATACCACCTTATAGTATTATTGTAATGGACAACGCCTCCTACCACAGTAAAGAGGAAGAAAAAATTCCAAATATGAGTTCAAAAAAGGAAGTCATAGTCGAATGGCTTAAAGCACGGAACATTGAGTTTCCAGAATATTATACAAGACCGGAGCTGCATATATTAATAAAAAATAACAAACCGGCAAAAAAATATATCGTCGATAAATTATTGACTGACAGTGGCCACGAAGTGGTAAGACTACCGTCGTATAACTGCGATCTCAATCCCATCGAGTACATATGGAACCTCGTAAAACAAAGAGTTTCAGACAAGAATGTCGAACAGTTAGAGAGTAAAATAGAAGCGTTAACTCTGGAGGCTTTGCAATCAATTACACCTGATGATTGGCAAAAGGAGGTAAATCACGTAAAGAGACTCGAAGAAGAATACTGGCGTAAAGATAGGTTGATTGACGACTTGTTCATCATCAACACAGAGAACACAGATAGCGATTCAGAGATGACGTCAGAATCAGACTCAGAAACCAATTCCGAATCTGATGTAAATGATATGAGTGGAGTTGAAGAGTTTGAGTAGGTTTCTTAATGTTACTTTTTATGATCCAATAAATGTTTATAATATATTCAAATATGGTTTTATTTATCAAAATCTATTAGAATACTTAATTTTAATTACTAAACGACCTATCGTGTTTTAACCGGCGTAATAATAAATTAAATATTAGATTTTTTGTAAACTGTACTTTTTAGTCGCTGATGACGTCACGTGGTTGTTAGTTTGACAAGGTTCCAGCGCATTAGCAATTTGCGGGGGTTATAGCCATTATGCAAATTGGTCTTTTAGCGAATTAGGCATTACGCGAAGTAGTCCTTTAGCTGAGTAGGCATTTTGCGTAGTCTTCCTTTCGAGACCCGGTGGCCATTTTGCGAATTAGGCATTATGCGGCCAAACACATGGCGCACAAATTGTTCAGCCTAGTCAGAGGCCTTCGGGTGGCTTAATAAGATCTGACAGGAAGGTTGGTAACCTTACACACCCACCGTGGTGCACTGAGCCCGCGTGATGGAGTATCGCTCGTACCATCTCACAGTTGAGGTGAGGCCTGTTCCCGGCTGTGGGACGTATATAGGTTGATGAGACGAATAGTTTCTAATTTATTTCCAGGAGTGGTCCGACGGGTCGCAGGGGGACTCGCCCCCGGAGGCGGAGTGCGGCGCGCCGCCCGCGCGCACCTCCCCCCCGCCGCTCTCCGCGCTGCAGTGCTCCTCGCCCACGCCGCGCCGCGTGTCCGCGCACCAGAGCCTCATCATCCACCACATCACCAGCAACTCCGACTTCAACAACATCCCCTCAGGTACTGCCCCCGCTAGCCCCCCACCCCCCGCCGCTCTCCGCGCTGCAGTGCTCCTCGCCCACGCCGCGCCGCGTGTCCGCGCACCAGAGCCTCATCATCCACCACATCACCAGCAACTCCGACTTCAACAACATCCCCTCAGGTACTGCCCCCGCTAGCCCCCCACCCCCCGCCGCTCTCCGCGCTGCAGTGCTCCTCGCCCACGCCGCGCCGCGTGTCCGCGCACCAGAGCCTCATCATCCACCACATCACCAGCAACTCCGACTTCAACAACATCCCCTCAGGTACTGCCCCCGCTAGCCCCCCACCCCCCGCCGCTCTCCGCGCTGCAGTGCTCCTCGCCCACGCCGCGCCGCGTGTCCGCGCACCAGAGCCTCATCATCCACCACATCACCAGCAACTCCGACTTCAACAACATCCCCTCAGGTACTGCCCCCGCTAGCCCCCCCACCCCCCGCCGCTCTCCGCGCTGCAGTGCTCCTCGCCCACGCCGCGCCGCGTGTCCGCGCACCAGAGCCTCATCATCCACCACATCACCAGCAACTCCGACTTCAACAACATCCCCTCAGGTACTGCCCCCGCTAGCCCCCCACCCCCCGCCGCTCTCCGCGCTGCAGTGCTCCTCGCCCACGCCGCGCCGCGTGTCCGCGCACCAGAGCCTCATCATCCACCACATCACCAGCAACTCCGACTTCAACAACATCCCCTCAGGTACTGCCCCCGCTAGCCCCCCACCCCCCGCCGCTCTCCGCGCTGCAGTGCTCCTCGCCCACGCCGCGCCGCGTGTCCGCGCACCAGAGCCTCATCATCCACCACATCACCAGCAACTCCGACTTCAACAACATCCCCTCAGGTACTGCCCCCGCTAGCCCCCCCACCCCCCGCCGCTCTCCGCGCTGCAGTGCTCCTCGCCCACGCCGCGCCGCGTGTCCGCGCACCAGAGCCTCATCATCCACCACATCACCAGCAACTCCGACTTCAACAACATCCCCTCAGGTACTGCCCCCGCTAGCCCCCCACCCCCCGCCGCTCTCCGCGCTGCAGTGCTCCTCGCCCACGCCGCGCCGCGTGTCCGCGCACCAGAGCCTCATCATCCACCACATCACCAGCAACTCCGACTTCAACAACATCCCCTCAGGTACTGCCCCCGCTAGCCCCCCACCCCCCGCCGCTCTCCGCGCTGCAGTGCTCCTCGCCCACGCCGCGCCGCGTGTCCGCGCACCAGAGCCTCATCATCCACCACATCACCAGCAACTCCGACTTCAACAACATCCCCTCAGGTACTGCCCCCGCTAGCCCCCCACCCCCCGCCGCTCTCCGCGCTGCAGTGCTCCTCGCCCACGCCGCGCCGCGTGTCCGCGCACCAGAGCCTCATCATCCACCACATCACCAGCAACTCCGACTTCAACAACATCCCCTCAGGTACTGCCCCCGCTAGCCCCCCACCCCCCGCCGCTCTCCGCGCTGCAGTGCTCCTCGCCCACGCCGCGCCGCGTGTCCGCGCACCAGAGCCTCATCATCCACCACATCACCAGCAACTCCGACTTCAACAACATCCCCTCAGGTACTGCCCCCGCTAGCCCCCCACCCCCCGCCGCTCTCCGCGCTGCAGTGCTCCTCGCCCACGCCGCGCCGCGTGTCCGCGCACCAGAGCCTCATCATCCACCACATCACCAGCAACTCCGACTTCAACAACATCCCCTCAGGTACTGCCCCCGCTAGCCCCCCACCCCCCGCCGCTCTCCGCGCTGCAGTGCTCCTCGCCCACGCCGCGCCGCGTGTCCGCGCACCAGAGCCTCATCATCCACCACATCACCAGCAACTCCGACTTCAACAACATCCCCTCAGGTACTGCCCCCGCTAGCCCCCCACCCCCCGCCGCTCTCCGCGCTGCAGTGCTCCTCGCCCACGCCGCGCCGCGTGTCCGCGCACCAGAGCCTCATCATCCACCACATCACCAGCAACTCCGACTTCAACAACATCCCCTCAGGTACTGCCCCCGCTAGCCCCCCACCCCCCGCCGCTCTCCGCGCTGCAGTGCTCCTCGCCCACGCCGCGCCGCGTGTCCGCGCACCAGAGCCTCATCATCCACCACATCACCAGCAACTCCGACTTCAACAACATCCCCTCAGGTACTGCCCCCGCTAGCCCCCCACCCCCCGCCGCTCTCCGCGCTGCAGTGCTCCTCGCCCACGCCGCGCCGCGTGTCCGCGCACCAGAGCCTCATCATCCACCACATCACCAGCAACTCCGACTTCAACAACATCCCCTCAGGTACTGCCCCCGCTAGCCCCCCACCCCCCGCCGCTCTCCGCGCTGCAGTGCTCCTCGCCCACGCCGCGCCGCGTGTCCGCGCACCAGAGCCTCATCATCCACCACATCACCAGCAACTCCGACTTCAACGACATCCCCTCAGGTACTGCCCCCGCTAGCCCCCCACCCCCCGCCGCTCTCCGCGCTGCAGTGCTCCTCGCCCACGCCGCGCCGCGTGTCCGCGCACCAGAGCCTCATCATCCACCACATCACCAGCAACTCCGACTTCAACAACATCCCCTCAGGTACTGCCCCCGCTAGCCCCCCACCCCCCGCCGCTCTCCGCGCTGCAGTGCTCCTCGCCCACGCCGCGCCGCGTGTCCGCGCACCAGAGCCTCATCATCCACCACATCACCAGCAACTCCGACTTCAACAACATCCCCTCAGGTACTGCCCCCGCTAGCCCCCCCACCCCCCGCCGCTCTCCGCGCTGCAGTGCTCCTCGCCCACGCCGCGCCGCGTGTCCGCGCACCAGAGCCTCATCATCCACCACATCACCAGCAACTCCGACTTCAACAACATCCCCTCAGGTACTGCCCCCGCTAGCCCCCCCACCCCCCGCCGCTCTCCGCGCTGCAGTGCTCCTCGCCCACGCCGCGCCGCGTGTCCGCGCACCAGAGCCTCATCATCCACCACATCACCAGCAACTCCGACTTCAACAACATCCCCTCAGGTACTGCCCCCGCTAGCCCCCCCACCCCCCGCCGCTCTCCGCGCTGCAGTGCTCCTCGCCCACGCCGCGCCGCGTGTCCGCGCACCAGAGCCTCATCATCCACCACATCACCAGCAACTCCGACTTCAACAACATCCCCTCAGGTACTGCCCCCGCTAGCCCCCCCACCCCCCGCCGCTCTCCGCGCTGCAGTGCTCCTCGCCCACGCCGCGCCGCGTGTCCGCGCACCAGAGCCTCATCATCCACCACATCACCAGCAACTCCGACTTCAACAACATCCCCTCAGGTACTGCCCCCGCTAGCCCCCCCACCCCCCGCCGCTCTCCGCGCTGCAGTGCTCCTCGCCCACGCCGCGCCGCGTGTCCGCGCACCAGAGCCTCATCATCCACCACATCACCAGCAACTCCGACTTCAACAACATCCCCTCAGGTACTGCCCCCGCTAGCCCCCCCACCCCCCGCCGCTCTCCGCGCTGCAGTGCTCCTCGCCCACGCCGCGCCGCGTGTCCGCGCACCAGAGCCTCATCATCCACCACATCACCAGCAACTCCGACTTCAACAACATCCCCTCAGGTACTGCCCCCGCTAGCCCCCCACCCCCCGCCGCTCTCCGCGCTGCAGTGCTCCTCGCCCACGCCGCGCCGCGTGTCCGCGCACCAGAGCCTCATCATCCACCACATCACCAGCAACTCCGACTTCAACAACATCCCCTCAGGTACTGCCCCCGCTAGCCCCCCCACCCCCCGCCGCTCTCCGCGCTGCAGTGCTCCTCGCCCACGCCGCGCCGCGTGTCCGCGCACCAGAGCCTCATCATCCACCACATCACCAGCAACTCCGACTTCAACAACATCCCCTCAGGTACTGCCCCCGCTAGCCCCCCACCCCCCGCCGCTCTCCGCGCTGCAGTGCTCCTCGCCCACGCCGCGCCGCGTGTCCGCGCACCAGAGCCTCATCATCCACCACATCACCAGCAACTCCGACTTCAACAACATCCCCTCAGGTACTGCCCCCGCTAGCCCCCCACCCCCCGCCGCTCTCCGCGCTGCAGTGCTCCTCGCCCACGCCGCGCCGCGTGTCCGCGCACCAGAGCCTCATCATCCACCACATCACCAGCAACTCCGACTTCAACAACATCCCCTCAGGTACTGCCCCCGCTAGCCCCCCACCCCCCGCCGCTCTCCGCGCTGCAGTGCTCCTCGCCCACGCCGCGCCGCGTGTCCGCGCACCAGAGCCTCATCATCCACCACATCACCAGCAACTCCGACTTCAACAACATCCTCTCAGGTACTGCCCCCGCTAGCCCCCCCACCCCCCGCCGCTCTCCGCGCTGCAGTGCTCCTCGCCCACGCCGCGCCGCGTGTCCGCGCACCAGAGCCTCATCATCCACCACATCACCAGCAACTCCGACTTCAACAACATCCCCTCAGGTACTGCCCCCGCTAGCCCCCCCACCCCCCGCCGCTCTCCGCGCTGCAGTGCTCCTCGCCCACGCCGCGCCGCGTGTCCGCGCACCAGAGCCTCATCATCCACCACATCACCAGCAACTCCGACTTCAACAACATCCCCTCAGGTACTGCCCCCGCTAGCCCCCCACCCCCCGCCGCTCTCCGCGCTGCAGTGCTCCTCGCCCACGCCGCGCCGCGTGTCCGCGCACCAGAGCCTCATCATCCACCACATCACCAGCAACTCCGACTTCAACAACATCCCCTCAGGTACTGCCCCCGCTAGCCCCCCACCCCCCGCCGCTCTCCGCGCTGCAGTGCTCCTCGCCCACGCCGCGCCGCGTGTCCGCGCACCAGAGCCTCATCATCCACCACATCACCAGCAACTCCGACTTCAACAACATCCTCTCAGGTACTGCCCCCGCTAGCCCCCCCACCCCCCGCCGCTCTCCGCGCTGCAGTGCTCCTCGCCCACGCCGCGCCGCGTGTCCGCGCACCAGAGCCTCATCATCCACCACATCACCAGCAACTCCGACTTCAACAACATCCCCTCAGGTACTGCCCCCGCTAGCCCCCCACCCCCCGCCGCTCTCCGCGCTGCAGTGCTCCTCGCCCACGCCGCGCCGCGTGTCCGCGCACCAGAGCCTCATCATCCACCACATCACCAGCAACTCCGACTTCAACAACATCCCCTCAGGTACTGCCCCCGCTAGCCCCCCACCCCCCGCCGCTCTCCGCGCTGCAGTGCTCCTCGCCCACGCCGCGCCGCGTGTCCGCGCACCAGAGCCTCATCATCCACCACATCACCAGCAACTCCGACTTCAACAACATCCCCTCAGGTACTGCCCCCGCTAGCCCCCCACCCCCCGCCGCTCTCCGCGCTGCAGTGCTCCTCGCCCACGCCGCGCCGCGTGTCCGCGCACCAGAGCCTCATCATCCACCACATCACCAGCAACTCCGACTTCAACAACATCCCCTCAGGTACTGCCCCCGCTAGCCCCCCCACCCCCCGCCGCTCTCCGCGCTGCAGTGCTCCTCGCCCACGCCGCGCCGCGTGTCCGCGCACCAGAGCCTCATCATCCACCACATCACCAGCAACTCCGACTTCAACAACATCCCCTCAGGTACTGCCCCCGCTAGCCCCCCACCCCCCGCCGCTCTCCGCGCTGCAGTGCTCCTCGCCCACGCCGCGCCGCGTGTCCGCGCACCAGAGCCTCATCATCCACCACATCACCAGCAACTCCGACTTCAACAACATCCCCTCAGGTACTGCCCCCGCTAGCCCCCCCACCCCCCGCCGCTCTCCGCGCTGCAGTGCTCCTCGCCCACGCCGCGCCGCGTGTCCGCGCACCAGAGCCTCATCATCCACCACATCACCAGCAACTCCGACTTCAACAACATCCCCTCAGGTACTGCCCCCGCTAGCCCCCCCACCCCCCGCCGCTCTCCGCGCTGCAGTGCTCCTCGCCCACGCCGCGCCGCGTGTCCGCGCACCAGAGCCTCATCATCCACCACATCACCAGCAACTCCGACTTCAACAACATCCCCTCAGGTACTGCCCCCGCTAGCCCCCCCACCCCCCGCCGCTCTCCGCGCTGCAGTGCTCCTCGCCCACGCCGCGCCGCGTGTCCGCGCACCAGAGCCTCATCATCCACCACATCACCAGCAACTCCGACTTCAACAACATCCCCTCAGGTACTGCCCCCGCTAGCCCCCCACCCCCCGCCGCTCTCCGCGCTGCAGTGCTCCTCGCCCACGCCGCGCCGCGTGTCCGCGCACCAGAGCCTCATCATCCACCACATCACCAGCAACTCCGACTTCAACAACATCCCCTCAGGTACTGCACCCGCTAGTGCACTCGCGCCGATCTAGAAAAATCTGCAGGCAAGTGGGATCGATCGGCTATCCAATTGCTGATACTCGCGTCTGCAATATAGTGGACGCAGTGAAAAAATTATTTGTTTCGTGCGATGCGACCGTATTATGGACGTTTGGCTTAATATTGTACCTATTTAAAGTTACTAATTTGCTACCCTTTCACCGTTCGTTGCCACATACAAAACTAAGTTGAATAACGCTCACCTTGCAGGCGTGATCCAGCGCTACGGCTCGGACACCGGCGCCAAGGGCCGGCCGGCGCGCGCGTACGCGGCCAGGCAGCGCCGGCACGCGTCGCCGCCGCAGCGCCACCGCCCCGACAAGCACAAGCGCCGCAAGCACCCGCAGCAGCGATGATACAAGCCGCTAAGGTAACGCGGAGAACACGAGCGACGGCAAACTCTATGTATCTAGGAAAAAACGTCTTAAATATCAAGCGCGGTTTGTAGCACACGCTGTTCAAAAATTCAAACGCTAGTAATTAATATTAATGTTAGCTAAAGCGCTATCCGAACGCAGACACTGATTAGCAACAACGTTTAGTCAACAACTTGTACTAAAATTTACTTATTTATTAATAAAAACTGGAAAAACGTCTGAGGGTTAAACCGTAATATCAAAAATTCCTTATTTTCATTCAGCGATCAAATCACGGCTTTTAAAAAAGATGCGATTTTGTGATTCTACTCTTAAAGACATTTAAATTGTTGACTCTGTGTTATACGGAGTGGAGTGGAAAATATCGATAACATCTTAAGAGTAGAACATGTGTCTTGCCTGAAAATTATTTACCAATAAAACATTCGCGTTCACTTGATGTTTACGGTTTTGAAAAGTCGGACCACCTCGCGATATGTGAGTGAAAGAGGTCCCCATGGCGCGCGTCACACGCACGAGTCTTATCACGCGCGTTTGTCTCACATGCGTGCACGCAGCGTTTCTGCCTACTCTCTAACGGTCACTCTCAATATTCTATATATCTTTGACTGAATGTTATATAACTGTCAGATTCATACAAACATTTGTAACCACAGATAGCTTTTAGAATCAGAATCATTTATTTACTTTTGAATATAGTATATTGACAGATAATAGATAGACGACATAAAGTTCATAAAAATTCAGCCATAATACGGTATAGTGTGCAAATATAACAAAAACATATACAAGAATTAACAATTTAAATACTAGAAAGAAGGAAAGAAAACATGTTTATCAGTATCACATACTTTACAAAAAAGAAAAACACATATTCAAATGCACATACACAAGATACTGAATACTCTTGCGAGCTCGTACCGATTTGGAATTGGTGATTGATTGATTGATGAACGAATAATGAATAGTTCGTTCGCGTTCACATGAATGAACTGCGTCTTAATAGTTCATAGTTCGCGAACGACACCGGCCTATTTAATAACACCTCATAGCGTTACCACATTTACAAGCTGAACGCACGGGATTAACCCGAAAATTTATTTTATTTATTCATGGCTCACAAAACAAGTTACAGTCAGTGAATAACGAAAAGTAAAACAGTATACAATGCTAGACAGAAACTCTAAACATGTAATTTGTTTAAACTTAAAAATACAGATATAGTATTTATCAAACAAAAATGTGAACGAAACGTTACCTACGGGAGTACGGCATCTGCTACTTTTGTGTTGACGAACAATCAATTAACGCGCGACAAACGCTGCGTGATAAGGTTTAAGATTTTCACGTGAACTCGTGGTGGACGGTTCAGTAAATGATACTTGGAAATTGTATTTGAAACAGGGTTGTGTAGTCCGCAGTTAGGTATTATTTGACTTACTGCAGAGACATAAGAGGACAGTTTTTCAAGTCGGCGTAGTATTGAGAAATCAGTATAATAGTGCTTCTGTCTTCGTTACAACACAACTGAACTAAAACGTTGAAAAGAAAGCTAAAGTCACTGGCATGCTGTCCTCCGTGTCAAACTGGGGGTCTATTCCGCTGATCTACGCGACAAAATCGTAATGGAATTGTCCGATTTTGACATTTCGTCCATACTAGAACCGTCAAAAGCAGACGATTTAATTACGATTGATTAGCGGAATCGACCTCCAGATCGTTAATGAATTGACTGACTTTGAAAAACCAAAGTGAACTTTTTTGGCGTTCCAAACATATCTTTAACTCAAAAGCAGCACAAATCCATTTGCCACGAATATCTGTGCTGATTCAAAGAGCCAGGTCTTGTACAGTGTGTATAGACTTTGCTTATGTATAAACTGCCTTAATAAATTTTTCTTCAAAAGACTGTTACACAATGATACAATACTAAATCATAGCAATAACTTACCAGTTGCATAATTTTTTTTATTAAACTGACAAAAAAATTCCAAAGCAATAAAAACGGCACAAAATATTGAAATAGACCAAACAAGCCTTATTATTCATGTTTCTCGATGGATTGTCTCGTATTAGTTTAGGCAGATGAATATTTAAATGCAATAAAAATGATTAAATCGTGTTAGTTTAATGCAGGTATGCATTGGTGAATGCAATATTAAAAAAAGACGTGTGGCACAAGGGCATTGCCGCGGTAAAGCTATTGCAAGACTACACGCATAGGTACGCCTAGTCGCACGCACACGAACACAGTGCCGAAGTCTGCCGAACTGAAAAGACGTTACACGATGTGTTAGGTTTTTTTCGTTACGGAATTTCTTGATTCTGTCGTCGCGCTCAAAGTCCGCGATAGAAGCTATACAACAGCTTTACAATGTCGTTAGTTTGTTATAAACACTGAAACTTTAAAAATCTGGGCATAGCTATTAAGGCTAGTGTGCACGATATCGCTTCGGTGTTTTCGTGTGACTTAATAGAATAACAACGATATTCATATCATAATTCGGGTACCAGTCAAGTAATGACAATCCATTTCAGTAATTATTCGTACAGACTAAAATTTAGCAAAGATTAGTTATGATAGCTAGTTTAGAAAATATGATAAAACACTCAAACCTAAGTCATAATTATTACTCTACGCGTCATCGTGCGAATACGCTTTAAGTGGAAAATTTGTGAAGTGTATAAAAAATTATACTATCTGACCCAAAAAAATATATTACAGAAGACGTTTATTCGTCATTTTTCGTAAGTTACGCTGGTGTTTGTGTAATTAAATGAAATTATGCTAAGTCTATGTAATGTAGTTCGATATGTCTCAATGATACTAATTATAAAACCGTGTGTGTGACAACCCTTAAAAAACTTATGCATTAAGTAATATAAAATGTTTGTGTTTGGGTATTTTAATCTAATAAAACAAACATATTAAAATTAATAATTTATAGTGTTATATGGAGTTCGAAACTACACAATATGATTCGCTAGACCTTAACGGCGTTGTTTACACTTGGAGCTAAAAAATGCATTACTCAGACTTTTCTCGGAAAAAGACTTCGATTCAAAATAACTTTAATATTCGACGATCGAAAATAACGTTGCGTTATTTATCACCTTTTCAAGATTGAGTTAAATACAAAGAAAATACTATGTTCCTCAAATGCAATAAAACTCCGCAGAAGTTTTCGCGTGAACATTTACGAGACGTTGAAAAATATTAGAAACATTACGCGGTTTAAAAAAGTACGTATATTTCATCGGTGGTGAAAAATTGAGTTAATTTTTCATCCGTCAGATTGTGTGACGATGATGTGTCAATCTGATAGATATGTCAATTTTGACATAAGCGCCATTAGGTCATCCTTACTAATGTCAAATTTGACATAAATCCATAAACATAAAGAAAACTTCGAAAAGAAAAAAATAATCCTCGCATATGTAACTAGAAATGATAAATTCTGTGCCTTTCAAACGTACGCAAATAATAAGTGTTCGGTTAGTTTCGCGTCTTTATTGTTAGTATTTTGGTGTTCTTCAGTGAGATAAATCATAAGACGTTAGCCACAGAGAAGCGACTAAAGACCTTTCACTTAAGTACCTTAATCGCTTTGCGCGTCTAATAATATCTTCATCTTAGTGGAAATAATTGACGACATTGCTAAAGCAATTCAAAAGCTCTAAGGCGTTGTGCTACTTGAGCAACGCAACGCAACAAATGCGACGCGACCGATACTTGTGTCAATGCCAGTCGCGTCTCGTCCCTTTATCGCGTTGCGTCACTTATGTAGGTTCATGGTTAAGACAATATAACGCTCCATCCTTCTCATTCACTCGTACTAGCATATCAGTGCGAGCGAGCGAGAGGGTTCGAGACGTACAAATACGTCAGGCGTGTCCTAAGGTGCAAACTAGTTAGGGACAGAACACTATTTGGAAATTTTATTCATTAGTCGTGTTTGAGTGAGTCACAATGAAGCTAGTTATTTTTAGATTCAAACAACTGTATGTCGCTTTTAGATAGCATTTTACTGCATTTGGTATTGTGAACGGAGACGTTATGACGTCACTCGCATCTCAGTACCGCGTGACGACTCAAGTGGCGCCATCTTTGGAAAACTCGTTGCACTAGCAATAATAAAAACGTTTATGGACTAAGATTAGCTGTCATTGCGCAGCTACACGTTGACCGCATAGTTGGCCGAAAAAGTAACGCCATTGGCCATTAGAAAAATGCACCAATCAACGTTGAGGTCAACGTTTCTTTCTAGATCAATCTTTCACTGATTGGGCGATCCCAACTTGGTGAGGACATGACTTATAATAATTGACGTTTCGGACATGATTGTATAATAAAATTGACGTTTCGGACAGTCAGCATATTCCAATAGTTATTCTATTTGTCTAATATCAAAAATGTGAATTCGACTGTCCAGTAAGGAAATGACTCACATTGCTTAACGCATGTTTTTTTACGGTATAGAGAGTTCTAAGTGATTCATGGATGTGTTTGCGCTGCTGAGAAATTCTAGTAGCTATTAAATTGACCTTTTATTATTCCTGAAAGATGATATCACACCACAAAAAGATGATGGTATTTTCTGCTGCGTGAACTAAGTAATAAACTTAGGGCCTTGATTTTTCTGTTTTGGTTTGTGTGTGTATGGGTAGCCAATACAATAATGTTTAAAGTGCGATTCCGATAGTTAATGTATATTTAATAATGTTAAATAGAGCTGTGACTATAATTTATAGATTAAACATAGCATAGTGTAGACTTTATAGTAAGGCTCTTGGCGAGTGAAGTTAAGGTTCGCGTGAAGGGTTTTGTTAAATAAGTATCAAACTTGTAATTTATCTAAATTAAAAAAATAGTCATTTCATAATCATATCGTTGTAAATCGTTAAATATAATTTAAAAACTTATTCGGTGAGACGAAACACTACAGAAAAAAATATAAATAAAGAAAAAAAAAGTCAAATGTTCGAAAAAGTTATTTGGTTACATGTCTTAAAAAATACTATTATTTATCTCATAGTGTGTGCAAAACTAAAAATATACAAATTTAAAGAAGTGGACGAATGTCTCCCATTTGGCTTTTTCGAGGATACAAAATCTAAGCCACTATTCCACATACAAAATTGGAAAACTGACATAAATATTCGCATCCACACACCATTTTAGTTCGTATTTATTATCGAGTTAGTTTTAGATTTTTTAATAACTTTTTATAACCGGCTAGTCTTCGTTAGTTTATTATTTAGCTGTTTGGACCGATCCATATTTTTTTTTTTTTAAATGCAACTTTAAAGATCACATTTAGGTTGTTCTTATACCGTGCGGATTTTCTCTCGCAGGCGGGGTTGCCCCGCATGCGTAACACACGCAAAAGTCCGGTTGTAATAAGTGTTTATTTTTATGCGTGGAATACGCACATAGAACACGGGGTGTGATGCGTGAGCACTTCGATACTTCTATGAAAATCAGTGAGCGTTGTACTGTCGTGCGGGGCGTGCACCCCCGCATTAAATCTTCTGCATGCGGGCCAATCCCGCGTGTGTGATTAAATCCGCACGATATTAAAAACACCCTAAAGTGTCAACGATGACACTGCCACTTCTTCAAGCAATTTTGACCGTGAAACCCATTTGACTGAAAAGAACAATGGCGTTCAACACCATGATTGGTTTATTCAATCGTCATACTTTAAATTGCATTTAGTGAATGACTGTGTTCGGCGCATATGAAACTATGTAACTAGGTATAAGGTACTTAGCTTAACATGCGTTTACACTCGAGAGCCGGTTGGTGACAATTCTAGATCTTGATAACGACACATAAACACAGCTATTCGAGAAGGCCAATAAAATATACACCACTCTACTACATAAGAACTATGCTGTGAATATCTCTTGTTTAAATAAAAACCAACCAATTAAAGTAAATAACAGCGTTAATGACAGAACTTAAAGGAGGCATACGTTTCAAGTTGGCTGGATGATATTTAAACAAGGGTTATCTTCCTATTCATATTTTGTAGTAGAGGGCTTAATGTATAATAAATAAGCCCATTTTTCATACTTCGATAAGGGCTAAAATACGCATGAAACGTTACGGCATACGGCCCAAATCATCATCATTATCAGCCAAAGGACGTCCACTGCTGAACATAGCGGCCCAAATCCATTTCTCGATTTTGTAAATGCGTTCCACAGCAAACTACTTGTCCTTATGTTACTACTATATAATAAATATACCTCTGTGTCTCATTCTTAAATTGTTTTATAGATCTCTTAAACGTGTGTAATTTTTATGTTTTGTAGTTATATAATATCTTTTTTTGTTATTTTGAGTTCCTCACAGTGACCAAGTTAAAACAATTGTGAATGGATTGAAGGCAGATTTTGTGGTGGACTAATGTGGGCTGGTTTCAATACCCTATCTACTGTTGACTAAAAGTTACATATGCTTAATATTATATATCTATTTATACTAAATTATCGTGTCACAATGTCCGTTCCCGTACTACTCAGAAACGGCTTGACCGATTCTCATGAAATTTTGTGAGCATATTGGGTAGGTCTGAGAATCGGCCTACATGATAGAATAATCAGGTGCATATTAAAGGTGGAAATATGCATCTTCATACAATGTAATTGTTTGTCATGATCACCCATTAGTGTCATCGCAAAATCTCCCACAATGGTAAGCCAGTCCACAGGCCCACTTCGAAAGCGTGGAATGCGTGCATGGAACGGATTTCACTTGGAAAATTGGACATCCTGTATTAAAACTGCGGATCAGTGGACGCGGTGTTGTATTAGATTTAATACAAGGCAAACACATTTGAGGTTCTTGTGGCGCAGTGGTTGCAGCGCTTTGGTAGTGATACCAAAAGATAAGCAACCTGCGGCGCGGTCATGTTTGGGATAGGTGACCATTCTGACCATACAAGTGACGTCTATTTTCAAGCATCTCCGTGCTTCGGAAGGCACGTTAAGCTGTTGGTCCCGGTTAATATCTATTATATATAATATAATATATAATATAGTCGTTAAGCCTGGTTGGAGGCCCTCGGGCGGCTTGATAACATCTGACAGTAAGGTTGGTCACTTACACACACCCCTCCACTGCACCGCACCTCGCCCGCGTGGTGGAGTATGGCTCGCACCACCTCATAGTTGAGGTGAGGCCTGTGCCCAGCAGTGGGACGTATATAGGCTGATGATGAAACACATTTCCGATGCGTCCGATGTGGGCCTGTGGACTCGTACCTATAAACTATGAGCAAGGGACCTTGTTGGACGAACCAGCTGCATTGTATAATATGTTGTTGAACCGTAAGTTCAAAACGTTTAAGACAGTGGCTCTCAAACTTTTTTTTGTGGTCGTTAATCTGTTTGTCTGCGTTGTTTATACAATGAAAGACATTTTCGCGTTGAACACATTTGGATGACACCTGTCACTGCATCGTTCAACGAAATGACATCACTACTTACATGACATAAGTTTGGCAACCACTGCCTGAGGTGATTTTGTCACGTGTATTTGTTGTTACTAGCACATGGTGCTGTTTATATTATACAAGGTGTAACAAAAAAAACCGTTATAACTGAAGGGTGTTGTTGTGCCCGTAAACCTGAACAACTTTCGCTAAGAAACCTAGGTCGAAATCTCAAAAAATCTTTTGGCTCTCCTATAGTAAATCGATCAGCTGATTGGCAATTTCGTATGGGAGATCCGATAATTTTTTTGAGATTTCGACCTAGGTTTCTTAGCGAAAGTTGTTCAGGTTAACGGGCACAACAACACCCTTCAGTTATAACGGGGTTTTTTGTTACACCTTGTATATATTTGTTTGACACGATATCCTATATATTTTTGTTATATTTATTTTTAGTTGATATTTGTATAACGTATTTTTAGAGGTATTTTTTGTCTAGAAATTCGTCTGCCTTTATAGAAATGACGTGTGTAACTTACTAAAAATTAAAGTTAAATTCAAATTCGACAGCAACAAATTATTTAATCAATGGTTTGGACCGGACCCGTTATACGCTGTTCTGCCCGCTGTTTTCGAATTTTCGCCATATTTTATACATATAAACCTTCCTCTTGAATCACTCTATTTGTTAAAAAAAACTGCATCAAAATCCGTTGAGTAGTTTAAAAGATATAAGCATACACACACATACATACGCGGCATGCCTTATACAACGTAGTGATATGTCTCTTTGCACTGGTAATTTTTTCACGCCATTACTTGATACTATCAAACTTAAAGTTAAAATAACTTATAATGTGAACTGGTCGACAGACCAATATCCGTTAAAGAAAATCGTTAATTTAGACATTGATTGAACACACAAACCGCAATTTATATCTTGATTTGCTTACTTTTTGGAATTAGTAATTAAAAGATGTTCCCTATAAGTTCCTTATAAGTAGAAAAAACAAATAAATACAAAAAAAAACTTATCTACGATTGGCTCCATGAAAATCAGTGAAAAAATATTTAGTAACTAGCTGACCCAGCGAACTTCGTACCGCCTTAGCGTTGCAATGATTGAACAATGTCATCGAATGACATTGACATTACTTAAGCGCGTTTTTTAAAATATGCAAAATTTAAATGTATATTTTTCAATATTTCTGAGAGATTTTCTTAATATTTGTTTCCGTAAGAACCTTCTCCTAATAATAACAAATACAACAAAAAAAAATAGTGAAATCGGTCCAGCCATTCACGCGTGATGCCGTGACCAAGGAAAACGGGTTTCATTTTTATATTATTTAGTAATTAACCCAATGTTCACTCAAAGACTTAAAAAATCAAATTAGTTTCAAAAGCCTTAAAAAAGCCCAAAGTTACGCATAACGAATTCGCATTTAAGCCAATACAATGTTATACCTACGGCCAAGCGCGTAAATTAAAATAACGAGTAACAGTCAAAGTCACGTTACTAGTTAATGGAATCAGGCGTTAATTTGCGGAAATCCATGAGTAAAGCTGAAAAAGAGAACTATTTTGTTTTAAATTTTCGTTAAACGATGACAGCGCTGTCACACTAACACATCCAACCGTATCTACTTTGTAACTAGAGCTGGAAGTAACAGGACTTACAATATAACTCACAACGTGACACGGAAAATGCACCTGAAGACACAACACTGGCACCAAAAAAAAACACTGCAAGTGGCATCCTCAGGGTATGTTGTCACTTTGATCACGTGTGCCGGCTTAACGTGGTTTCCGAGGCACGGAGGTGCAACACCGCCAACATCCCGACTCCGAGCTCTTTTTTTTGAGAAATTCATGTAAGAAAATCTCAGAAACAATTTTGGCTCGACCTGGGATTCGAACCCAGGACCTCTCGGATGTAAGGCAGAAACATTGCCACTACACCGTCGAGGCAGTCTCCAATCAGAGCCTGATCTCTCTCCGGTCATGTCGAATTGCCGTCTCACCGAACTTTGAGAGTGATAGAATAATGAGTGTGTGTATTGCGCTCACACTTGTGCACTATAATATTTCCTGCTCAGTTGGCTGATCTCTGTTGAGATTGGCCGCCGTGGTCGAAATCGGCCAGGAGGACTATTATTATAATTCTACATAAACCGCAGACAAAACTAATCCACGTGGGCACGTCTGACCTCTATAAATGACAGCCCTATGCCATTAACACGTTGTCTGTAGTTCAGTATGTCGTTCTCTTGACGCTGTTACAAGCTTGTAGCTGTTGTGGGCACATTATGAGACGCGTCCGAATCTAAAGCTGGCAGCACAATGCAAACTCTTAAACTCTATGGTCGATACTTGACCATAGACTGGGAGATTTCATTATTCTGCGAGCATTAGGTAATGTGCCCACGACTTGACCGTGCGAACTAATGCGGTGGCTATACCCAAAAATACGAATGAAATGTTAAGAGTAGGTACAGCGTTTATTGCAACCAATTAATGTGCGACCGCAGAAATTGAATACTACATAAAAGTATCGCGGGACATTGTTAATTTATCATAGTGCATAAGCCCGAAAGTTTAGGCACAGACAATGTAGAGTTCCGACCAAATATATGCGTGTGAATAATAAATAAATTAAATTAAATTAAAATTGTTTATTGCGAGCAACTTTAAGATCATAGCATAATGCAAGTGCACTGTCTCCTTTGATAGAAAACAATAAAAGCTGTGGCGTTATTTAGTTTACGTCTTTCTGTAGTTCTGAAAACATGTTTTTTTTAAGTATGTGTCTAGTAACAACAAAAAATTGTAAAGTTAAAAAAGATAAATAAACAAAAAAAATTACAGATATAAAGTAAAAGTTCAAGTAATGTTACTATAGTTTTAAGCGCGCTCGGTGGCTTGGCAACTTGTTAAAATGTATTCGTTTGTTTATTTATATCGGAAAAAAAATACGGTATTTACCAGCCAGTGTATGTAACATGTATTTGAAGTATAAAAGTGTAATTTTATTTTGTGAAATTTCAATCCAGTGTTTTTGTAATCTAACAACATAAAGAATAATAGTTTAGTCATCATTAAAGGGTAAGTCTTCCTTCCTGACCATTTTGTTTTCAAATAACAAAAAATATATATGAGTAATTTTTTTAAAAAATCTTTTCATGTTAAAAAGTGACTTCTCATCTAAACGTCGTTAATTAAGCCAATCACCTTCGGCCAGTTTTTCTTCTCTATTGCAAGGTATTATAAGGTATTATAGATATAAGACTTCCCCTTATAATGGTGGTGACTGACCCGCTGTCCTACGTTGAGGAATGCGACAAGTGTGACGCAACAACATCAAATGCGAACCTCGATTGACATTGACACAAGTAGCGGTCGCATCGCGTCACGTTGCCCACATAGGACAAAGCCCTACTTACATTCATGTATTTGATTTCAAAAGTATTGAATTGTCAAAAATTTCATGTATGAGACTTGATGTATTCGTCTGCATGGTTGTATTTTGAAGTAGGTATTTTACAATGTAGCATAGATATATCTAGTTGAATGTAATTTATAAATCTTAATAAATTAAGGGTTTGTTTGTAAAAATTCACCAAAAAATTGTGTATTGGATTAGGTAAAGCCAGAAATAATTTGGTTGCTATGCATTAAATGTATGAAGTATGTGCAACGACTTTTGGAAGTGACTGTACAAATGTGCATTTTACTAAACATTTTCGTGTCAAGTGTCCAAGCTGCCGACTGAAAAATGTTTTGTATATCAGCATATATGACGAGCGCTTACGTGTGTTGTTAGGTTTATTACGTTGTACATACGGCCAGACGTGTACATACTACACCTGTACATAGCTTGTAAATACACTTGAGATATATTATATATTTAATATAAATTTGATTTAAAGAGAAGTTTTAAAATAAAATAAAGCGATTGAAAAAAACACAAAAAAATAAAAATAAACACATACTGTGAGTATGAAGCGGAAAAAGCAAGTATGTCTTTTATTTACTCCCGTCTCTGCCCTCTAGTTATAAATAACAGTGTTACTGAATAGGTACCGATAGCTATAGACAACTTACTTAACTTTGGTTTCGTTCCGAGAGAACATAATAGAGATGTAAGGTTGAATCGTTTCTGGATCTTAATAGATAGTCTTTGAAGTTCTTATTTCCTCTTATTTGACTAATAGGAACTTACTACTCTTTTAGATATTTGATTTTAATAGACAAACATAGGTCTAACAGGCAAGCACACGAGTTGTCCAGCAAAATAAGTATCTTATGTCCTTTATAAAGGTCCACTCTATATGGGTACCCAATTATATATTTATCTGTTCAGTTACGGAAAACAAACACCTATATACCTAATAGGTAATCTCAAATTATTTAAGGTAATGTAACAATGACAGACAGAATGTGTGGGGTGTTATGAATTAAAACTTCTTCAGTAACTAACAAGTAATTATTTTTCAAGACCGCACCCCTCGCATAAGTCTTGGTACCAGCTGACAAAAATGTACAGAGCAGAGTATCATCTTGAATCAACGTTGTCAATAAACTCAGACTTGTTTTGCAAAAGAAACTCTTTAAATCACATCATGAATTTAGAATAGTAGTACGTTTGAGAACAGTAATAAAGAACCAATAGGTATTCTATTCTCTTGGTCAATATCCCTTTTGAAACTGCGAGTTGTGTTTGAAAGCAAATAATTTAAGTAGATCTAGAAAGTAAGATTATCTCTCTTTCAAATGTAAGCCATGGTAAATAAGAATAATAGGTAGTTTAAATATGGCTAACTAAAAAGAGGAAATAATTTCTGAGTACACGGAATTTATATTACAGTAGAGGAAAAAGCGTGTGGTGCTTGGTGTAGTAGTATGTGAAAATCATCCTATTATTGGCAACTATAAAGAGAAGTATGAAAACGTCATAAAGTGCACCCCACGCTTTTTACTCTACTGTAATATAAATTCCGTGTACTCAGAAATTATTGCCTCTTTTTTAGCTAGCAATAAAAGCGTGTTTTTTTAGTTTTTTAACCTATTATTTTTTAGTTAATAAGGATAATGGAAAACTCTTATCAAATTATTGCATTGTCATCAGTACTTAATACACAAGTTTCAAATTAATCCGATTTCTGGAAGTTGAGCTCAGAAATTCCGTTACATACATACATACACCCCGATCTAATAAAAGCGTGTTAAAAACAAAAAAACACGCTTTTATTGCTAACTAAAAAGAGAAAATAATTTCTGAGTACAAATAATTTATATTACAGTAGAGTAAAAAGCGTGGGGGGGTGCACTTTATGTTGTTTTCATAGTTCTCTTTTTATAGTTGTCAATAATAGAATGATTATAATATATACTATACCAAGCACCCTCAGCTTTTTTCTCTGCTGTAATACAAATTATTTGAGCTCAGAAATTATTTTCTCTTTTTAGTAAGCAATAAAAGCGTGTTTTTTCAGTTTTTTATTTTTATTTCTTTAGTTAATAAGGATAATGGAAAACTCTTATCAAATTATTGCATTGTCATCGGTACTTAATACGTGTGCAAAGTTTCAAATTAATCCGTTTTCTGGAAGTTAGTGAAAATTGAGCTCAAAGATTCCTTTACATACCTGAGGCACGAGCTAATAAAATCGTGGTAAAAATGGGTCCTCTTTCTGTCATCATGACTGACAGACAACAGTTTTTGGACTTTAGCAGTCGTGTCATCGCGGTTTGTAAAATAAATTCAATTTCGATATCTTTGTGATGAGAATACAGTAGATTTCATAGTAAAATCACTTTCAAAGACTCGTGCTTACAGCCTAGATATTTATATCTCATGCATATAATTGGCTAGACGACACAACCAATCGTTGACATACTTTTTATTATCTGTCAAAACGGTCTGCCTCCATAGATTTTGTATGGGAATAAATGAACGTGACGTCACGGTCATATATTAGAAATGGAGTCAATTGACCGAATATTTATTGAGTTTTGTGTGTTTAAAAATTGGTTTCGACAGCTTTTTGGAAATAAACTGGTTATATTAACTTCATAGGGGCTATGTTTCTTAAACGCCATGGTCTTGAAAATATTTAAGATAGTTGTCATCATGCCAATTACGGTGGTCGTGCTAAAAGACATGGAACTAAGAACTGTTAGTTGTAGTGTTTTATAGTGTTTTAGTGCTTAAACAAAGGCTTCAAAAGAAGCGAAATGAGCAACTGAAATAGTCTTCGTGTAGAGCGGATGCTGAGTCAAACAAGGCAAGATGCTGTTAGGGTAAGTTTTAGTTTGTTATATTTTCTTTTAAGTGACCGTGGAGGTGCTTGTGGCGCAGTGGTTGCAGCACTTTGGTAGTGATACCAAAAGTTAAGCAATCTAAGGCGCGGTCATGTTAGGGATGGGTGACCATTCTGACCATAAAATTGACGTATATTTACAAGCATCTCCGTGCTTTGGAAGGCACGTTAAGCTGTAAGTCCCGGTTAATATCGATAGATATAAGTCGTTAAGCCTGGTCGGAAGCCCTCGGGCGGCTTAATAACATCTGACAGTAAGGTTGGTCACTTACCTTACACACCCCTCCACCGCACCGCACTGAGCCCGCGTGGTGGAGTATGGCTCGAACAACCTCATAGTTGAGGTGAAGCCTGTTCCCAGCAGTGAGACGTATATAGGCTGATGATGAACGTGCGTGCCCGTGTTCTCTTTAGGTATTTCCTCACTAAATAGAGACCTGGAATACCCGCTAACAATGCAATGAAATAAACCAATATCAAAGATAACATTATCTTTGCCAATATGTAACGACCACATATGTACTTGATCGGAATGTACGAGTAGGCCTGTACTTACTAAGTACATAAGTGTGTAAGATAGTGCTAATCTATTTCTATTACTTATCTGTCTGTTCGCGTAATCTTTTGAGCCATTTATCTAGACAATACGTGGGTTTTGCGAAAATAATAATGATTGCTTCATAGATACCAATATTTGCATTTAATCTTTTCAAAGTACATACTCTCCCTTAGCTTCAATACAAAGTTTCATGCGTCCAAACTAAATTTTGAAACACTTTTTCCAGTCCGCTGCAGACACTTCATTTACACTCTGCTCAAACGGATCTTCCGGCGACGAAAATTGTATTCCTTTGAGCTGATTTTTTATTTTTGAGAATATAAAGAAGTCACACGGTGCTAAAACAGGGCTGTAAGGAGGGTGACCCGAAAGTTTAGTGGTAGCAGCGCTTTGGTAGTGATACCAAAAGTTAAGCAACTTAAGGCGCCGTCATGTTTGGAATGGGTGACCATTCTGACCCTAAAGTGACGTTTATTTACAAGCATCTCCGTGCTTCAGAAGGCACGTTAAGCTGTTGCTTCCACTTAATATCGATAGTCGTTAAGCCCTCGCGCAGCCTAATCACACCTGACAGGTTGGTCACTTACCTTACAAACTGTACAAACAGTGAGGTCTGTATCCAGCAGTGGGACGTTCATAGGCTGATGAGCTGATGGAGATGAGTGGTTGCCAGTGGATGCCGTACGCTGCGCTTATGATAGTAGTAGGGATTCGTGCGTTCTGGCTCACGATTTTCTGGCTCCACCCCCTTTCTCCCCTCGTCATTGGCGGTCTAAGCGGGATCGGCTAAGAAAAAAAAAAGTTTGGTGTCAAAATGGGGGTTTTCGGCCATGCCCGATCGATCTATGCGGTCCATTTTTGCGTATCTGCACTCCTTAGCGTTTTAGCTTTTGTGCCAGATAAGCTCCAATAACCCTAATTAAGCTAATGCTCATGATCTTCTCGGTGTCTCATTGTCTTTGTAAACAACAAAAATCAATCATCCCCTAATGACCATTCATCTATTAATTTGCTAATGACCTTTTGGTGCGCGGTATCACAAATAACATCATTCCTTTGTCATGTTGTCAACAATTGAAGCGGGGTTTTGAAATAAAACTTTAGCTCAATATCAAAGTCTTTTATTAACATTTTTAATCCCTCACAAAACAAGATTTGAACATCATATTCAAAAATATATCATTTTTAAGGGTATCGCTACTAAATTCATTTTGAAACTCTGTCAATGACTTGTTGTTAAACTTATATAGTAAGTACATTAGACAGTACTCTCCACACACAGAAGTCCAATCATTTTGTATCCTACTATTATTAAAACTCCACTTCCTTGCATTTCTATTCAAAAACATTTTGTGCGTCCCCGTAGGAAAGCGACCATACGTATCAAAATATTCACCAACGCCATGACTATTCTACCCTAAACGAGATAAATTCTTTATGTAACAATAGTGGCTATTTGTACCATTAGTTAAATATAATAAATTAATGTGTGTGCTTTTGCGACTTCACTAGATATCTGATGGTTTGTTTAAACTAGATTGTTAAGTAACTTTAGTTTGTATATAAATACGAAATACTCTACAAAACGATACAGTTAAAGTGCAGTGAAGCTTCAGTTCAAAACTACTCAGTGTCTGTGAATATTGAGTGTTCTCTGATAAAATGGAGGTAAGGTATTTTTAATCATTTTTTTTTAATCGGCTTACATGCAATTTCTTTTAATTTTAATCTTCTAACAGTTTATAAATATTGTTACAGAACAAATTTGATTTTGAAGATTATGTTGTGTATATAATTTTTATTTTAAGTAACCATTTTACTATCTTGTTTTAGTCAACCACAACTACAAGGTCTACAAGCTGGGAGATCCCTAAAAAGGAATTCTGAAAGTGTGATCAGCCCGGAAAATGTTAAGCGTCAAAAGCTTGACGAAGCAGCATCAACTTCATCTATCATAACTGGAGGATCTCGCACTGGAGCAGCTCCAACTTCAGCTGAAGGATCCCAGATTGCAGTTGCTTCAAATTCGGATAACATACCCACAGAACCTCACGCAGGTACCAATTCAGATAACGTATATTGTAACGCTTGTCAAAAAGAACTAAGTAGAAGGTATTACACAAATCATTTAAAAAGTACTGTGCACAAAAACAATGTTCTTCGAATGGATAGTTCACTAAAAAATGTTTCCGTAATTGAATCTGCTTTTGGTCAAAGAATCATTACTTATAAAATTTGCAATAAATCTAACCAAGCTCTTGAAACAACTTTCCAAACGCCTGAAATATTTATGAATTCCATCAAAGACGATATATTTCATTTAATTGAACGTTCAATAGAAAGTCATAGCATTTTTAAAGTAAATTTTATTTTACATGCTGAATTCATACAACAAACCAAAAATGATACCCATAACACTTTTGATTTTCAAACTAGTAATTTTGTGATTTTTCGTGGAGATGACTTAGATATCTTTTTTTCCTCACTGTGTAATACCTTAACGAATAAAGTAAGTAGTTTTGAGAAAAAAGACAGTGGGTGGAGTCTCAAAGAAATTATAAGCTTAGATATGAATGTAAACAAATTTAACCCCCTTCGTGGCACTTCTTATATTGATTTACCTCACGACATTAGAGCAAAGAAGGCTGTAATTAATGTTCAAAACGCTGACTATATGTGTTTTAAGTGGGCATTACTTTCTGCATTATACCCAGTCAACAAAAATGCTGGACGGGTATCTTCATACAGCATGCATGCGGATAAAGTTAATTTTGATGGTATATCTTTCCCGGTAAAATTAACCGATATCCATAAAGTTGAAAAACTAAATAAGATAAGTATCAACGTTTTTGGATTGGAATTTAACAAAGAAACTAAACAAAATAATGTCGTAGGTCCCTTGTATTTGTCCAAAAGTCGCAAAAGCACACACATTAATTTATTATACTTAACTAATGGTACAAATAGCCACTATTGTTACATAAAGAATTTATCTCGTTTGGTAAGCAAACAACTTTCAAATCAACATCATACGGTTTACATTTGTGATGGATGTTTGTTACACTTTCCTACAAATGAGAGATTATCTAATCACCAACAAAATGACTGCTCTCATGTTACTGTCGAATTGCCAAGTAGTGACAAAAAATTTAAGAATTGGTTTGCGGAACCAACATCTAACGATAAACTCAAGTTTGATCATTTTGAAAGAAAATTAAAAGTACCTTTTGTAATTTATGCAAATTTTGAAGCTTTTCTGAATCCGGTTAATTCGTGTGCTAATGATCCATCTAAGTCTTATACCAATAACATTCAAAAACATGAACCTTATAGTTTTGGTTATTATGTAAAATGTTCTTATGATGATAAGTTATCAAAATATGAATCTTACAGCGGACCCAATTGCGCGCAAGTCTTTATGAGTAGATTATATGAAGATATCAAATCAATTTGTAGCAAAAACAACTTTCAGAAACCTCCTAAGCCTTTGACAGAGGAAGATAAAAACAAAATCGATAATTGTTCCATTTGTCATATTTGCGCAACTGTTTTAAACGAAGATAAAATTTTAGACTTTGATTGGTATACAGGAAACTTTAGAGGTGTTGCACACGAATTATGTACAAAAAAGTTTAGAGCTCCGAATTTCGTTCCAGTAGGTATTTCTTCATAATTTAAGTCACTATGATTCACATTTTATAGTTCATGCGCTTAACTTCGTCGAAGGACAAGTTGACTTATTACCACAAAACAAGGAAAGATACATTTCTTTTACCAAAACCTTATTTATTAACAATCAAATGTTTAAATTGAGATTTGTTGATTCACTAAAATTTTTACCTCGTAGTCTTGATCAATTAGCAAAAAATCTTAAAGATGAACAGTTTCATACGCTCAGAACGAATTTTCCCAAAAATGAAGATTTTATCCGTCTTAAGAAAAAAGGCGTCTATCCCTATGAATTCATGACATCTAATGAAAGCTTAAAACTAACATCCTTACCCAGTCAACAAAATTTCTATAGCACACTAACTGATTCAAATGTATCTGATAATGATTATCATCATGCACAAGATGTTTGGAATCACTTCCAATGTTCTAACATGCTAGATTATTCCAATTTATACCAAAAAACTAATGTATTACTTTTAACAGAAACAGAGTTTTTGAAATATCTAATATACAAAATCCTAAATAAATGGGTTTATCATGTACTATTTTTGTTTTCCGTAATTGAACTGCGACTAAATTTTCTGAAAAGATTGAAAGACTATGGAATTCTGGTTTTGGTATTAAATCTTGTGCTCCTAAACACTTACCCCGATTTTCCCAATGAGTCAAAAGTTTAACATTGACTCTTTTGTCTATGTTTTCCATAGTTTTACCAAAAACTGAATTATTCTTCTTCATTCGATGTCTGATCTTTAATTGAGTCTTCGCTGTTTGGATCACTACTTTTATCGTATTTTTCTTTTTTCAAAATTGTTTCAGATAAATCCATTTTTGAAGTTATTATTGGGAGTTGATAAGGTTGACGATCTTCTCCAGTGAAGTGCAAATTCCTTTGTAATGTTTGTAAGTATAGAATCCATTTTTTTCTGTCGTCATCGTTACTTTTAAGAATATTTTGCATTTCATCTAATCGCGATTTAGGATTTTCGTGACTCTCGTTTCTTTCATTTATTTTATCAATCAAACTCGGTTCCACCAGTATCATTTTCTTAGCGTGTTCCATTTTAAATAAGACCACTAACTAATCCACTTAATATGGAACCCAAAATTATAGGTAGAAATGCACCACCTTTTTGGACAATTATGTTTTTTCTAATTTTGGTTGTAGTTTTACGTACAAGTTTGCGGAGTAATGTTATATATTGTTTTAAAGATTTTTTATCCTTTTCTTTCAATGTGACCTTGCCTTGTAGTACATTATGAATACACTCACATATGCAATTTATTTCATCTTCATCACATGATTTTAATAAAGCTTTTTGATACTTTGGTTTTAAAGTATGCAATGCGACGAGCAGGTCTTTATGCGTCTTTAAGCTTCCCGGCATTATTTGTAAATGATAGAACTTTGTTGGTTCTTGTCGTATTTAAACCCTCTTTTCGGTACATAAACTGAACAGTTTTTGTCAATAGGGAATATATTTGTCTTGAAACGACAAATGTCATTGGTATTTTGTTTGAGATCTATCATCAAATAACCATGTGCCTCTGTCGTTGCATCTTTATAAGCTTCTTGAACAAATTTTACATTATCTGGTGAGACTTGACGAGCTAGATATCTAATTTGTGTTTTATCACGGGGGTTCTTAAAATAAATAATATAGCTCGAATTTAAAGAAATATCTCTCTGACCTTTTCCTTGATGAAACAGGTTTTGAGTTATATAAAAAACGCTTAAATTTCTATGGTGACTACCTTTTGTAAAGATATCTACAATGCGACCATCAGATTCTCTCATCAAATCGTCTATTATGATCAGATTGGCTTCTTTACCATCAAACATGTTTAGGTCAGGCAATCCTTGAAAGTAGTTAACATTTTTCAAATTGTATAAAGGTTGCATCTCATCAAAACACCATGTTATTTGGGAAAAAGATGTGTTACATATTTCTTCCATATTGTTATTAAACTTTGTAACAAAATTTGATTTCCCACAACCACTAGGTCCTGCAACTATTGCAGTAAATGGATGAATAAAATGTTTCATTTTTTCTTGACGTGTAGTTTGAACGAGGTCTAAGAAAACAATAAGTATTTTTTCCTTTTAACAGTTTTATTGGTTCTTATTAACTAATAATTACAATGATACAATGGAGGTCAGAAAATAGAGATACTACAACTAAAATTATAACAATAATATCTACAAATGATAATATTATCAAAAATATTTTGAGAATACTGGTTCTTATAACTAAACATTACAATCATACAGTGGAGGTAAGAAAATAAAGTTACTACTAAATAATTACAATTTTATATACAAATACAAATGATACATATTTAAGTACAAAAATATTCTGGGAATATTAAGTGTTCGATAATAAAATGGAGGTAAGTTAAGATTGATTTAGTTACATGAAAATATAGAAACAAACAAAAAAGATTAAAAAGTTATTCACAATAAAACCACACAAATAAAAACATATTATACAATTTAAAATGCTAACTAGGTATTACGTTTTTCTTAATTTGTAATGTCCCCACGCCAACGTATCAATTTGGTTTGGTAATACATAACGCTTGGTATCGTGGTATGACAAAGAAGTTTTATTAATTTGCTGTGTAAATATTGTGTGTTTAATTGATTTGAACCTATACATACTATGGTGTTGAATATTTTTATTGAAAAGACACGATTTGTAATTTAGTAATTCTAACTTTTTTGTAACACTTTTAAATGTTTCATTTTTTCTTGACGTGTAGTTTGAACGAGGTCTAAGAAAACAATAAGTATTTTTTCCTTTTAAAATAGTTTTATTGGTTCTTATTAACTAATCATTACAATGATACAATGGAGGTCAGAAAATAGAGGTACTACAACTAAAATTATAACAATAATATCTACAAATGATAATATTCTCAAAATATCCGCAAACCAATTCTTAAATTTTTTGTCACTACTTGGCAATTCGACAGTAACATGAGAGCAGTCATTTTGTTGGTGATTAGATAATCTCTCATTTGTAGGAAAGTGTAACAAACATCCATCACAAATGTAAACCGTATGATGTTGATTTGAAAGTTGTTTGCTTACCAAACGAGATAAATTCTTTATGTAACAATAGTGGCTATTTGTACCATTAGTTAAGTATAATAAATTAATGTGTGTGCTTTTGCGACTTTTGGAAAAATACAAGGGACCTACGACATTATTTTGTTTAGTTTCTTTGTTAAATTCCAATCCAAAAACGTTGATACTTATGTTATTTAGTTTTTCAACTTTATGGATATCGGTTAATTTTACCGGGAAAGATATACCATCAAAATTAACTTTATCCGCATGCATGCTGTATGAAGATACCCGTCCAGCATTTTTGTTGACTGGGTATAATGCAGAAAGTAATGCCCACTTAAAACACATATAGTCAGCGTTTTGAACATTAATTATTTTTTTTTTTAGCCGATCCCGCTTAGACCGCCGATGACGAGGGGAGAAAGGGGGTGGAGCCAGAAAATCGTGAGCCAGAACGCACGAATCCCTACTACTTATGATCTAACGTCTCCACTCCAATCTAGATCTCTCTACCCCAAAAGGTCTGCAGTTCTTTGCGCCATGTACTTCTGTGCCTTACCTCTGCCAGCTTACTAATGCACTGGGCGATGTCTGTTCCATTAGTTCTTCTTCTAGGCTACCTCCTCATTCCCGATTCTATATCCTACTAGATCAACATCGAACACAGATTTTTTGAGCTTTCCAAGATGCAGTGACAACCTTGTAAGTACTGGTTGCAGGACCGAACTGGATGCAGGCTGATAACCAATTGACCTTTTTTTTTAACGCAAGAATAGATATAATAGAGGCCTGGGGGCCTCAGCCGTGAGTGGTACTCCCAGCGTCCAATGGACGTGGCTCCGCTCCGGGGAAAATCCGGAGAGGGGACTACCCACCAAAAAACCTGCGGTATCCCTTCCCTGTCTAGAAGGTGACATGGGTGCCGGCTAATCCTTTACGTCCATGTCAACCTCCGACAACGTGCCCGCCTATACGGTGGGCCCAGCGTGCCCCGTTTGCGGGGGGACAGGGGGAATAGCCGGGGATACGGCACTATTCCCTCCTGACGGCAGTGGCGTGTGCAATGCATGCTGGGGCACCCCCGTGCCGCCAGCCTGCACGCCACATTGAGGGACAAGAGAGCGGTCATACAACCGCCTCGTCCTGCCTCTCCTCCGTCATATCAAATCGACTTGGAAACTCTTTGGCGGAGGCCTATGTTCGGCAGAGGACGACCTGCGGCTGATTGAGATGATGATGAGTGGTTACGTAGGTAAACCAATACGCTCTAGGTCCTGACCTGATTGTAAGTATATGCCTTCACGGAACGTTTCTATTTTACTCCTACCTACTCTATTTTTGTCATTATTTTCGCAAACAAAGTGTATAATTAGATAGATAGATTAACACTTTAATGTACAACACAAATTAAAATTACAGACAGGTTTAACAAAGAAAGATGTACAATTTAGGCGGTCTTATCGCTTGTAGCGATCTCTTAGGGAATTTGAGCAGAATTTGTTTTGCAAAAGAGCAAAAATTGTTTTGTATTATCCGTATGATAATACAAAACAATTTTTACGTAACAAGTAAGATATATATGGCTAAAATTTAATACATTTACTTAAACTCATAAATACATACAACATATGTTCTACTATATAAATAACTAAATAACTATATACAGGGTGTAAAAAAAACCTTAACGAAGCCGAATACCACATATTCTACCAGTTGTTACGATCATTTTTTTCCTTTACACCATACCTGGGAAGTTAACGGTTACTGAGATATTAATGGTTAAAGTTTGAAAAAAAAAATTGATGATTTTTACAGAAATGACTTCTGTCCGTTATAACCAAACTTTTTTCCAAAGAAACATGATACAAATTTTCACTAGTTCTTTCATAAAAAGCCTCTAAATGGCACACTCCGCAATGAACAGCGCACACTCGACGCGAACCGCGTCGCAGCGGCGTAAAGCAACACGCCCCGCAGTAACTTTTTCGCGTGCGCGCTGTAAAATATTTTTTTTTTGATGTCAAAAAATAAAAGTTGTTTCCCAGACAAAATTTATTTTTCATACGATTTGGTTTGATGTACTGAACGCGTGGTTGACGGCTTCGTTAAGGTTTTTTTTACACCCTACATACATAAACATACATATATATAAATAAGTATTTATAAAATACAGATTTAAATATAAAATAATTATATACATGATAAACCAACATAAGAGCATTCAACCTACACAGTCTTAATAGAACTTCTACAAATTATGAAAATATTCTTTAAGTTTATTTTTAAAGACAGCAATGGACTCGGATTGTCGTATTGCAAGAGGTAAGGAGTTCCAAAGGTTGACAGAATAAACTGTAAGGAGCCTTTATAATAGTTAGTCCTATGGCCGGGACTTTGGAGATGGAGCTTTCTGGATGACCGCAAGTCATTACCTCGTGTCGGCTGCAGAAACTGGAAGCGCTCTTTAAGATATTGCGGACATTTGGGATTAAAAAGAACGGAGAAAAGTAAAATAAGGATGTGAAGGTTACGCCTGAGACGTATGGAAAGCCACTTAAGACGACTACGATATTCGGAAACATGGTCATACTTCCGTAGACCGAATATTATACGAATACAGAAATTTTGTAGCCGCTCGAGTTTATTAAGGAGGTTTTCTGATAGGTCCAAGTAACAGCAGTCTGCATAATCGAGGATTGGGAAAAGAAGAGCCTGTACAAGCGCTATTTTGGTGGGTATTGGTAAGAAATTTCGGAGCCTGTTTACCGATGCTGCTGCAGCGAACATTTTTCTACTTACTTCTCCAATTTGTGTTGTCCAAGAGAGTGTTCTGTCGATAATTTTATTGTCTAAATATTGAAATGATATACTTTTTAAGGATTCTTTCGCGATTTATTTATATTTTATTTTAACTTGACGTTTCCTGCCTGCTTCTTGAAACTGTAGGTACTAAAATTCTTAGATTGTTTTTGACGTGACAACGTCTTAAATTAGGTTGTGGCTCGGAGTCACTCATGAAAAAGTGTAACGCCCGCTCACGTCCGTTACGATGAGTCACCGAACGAGAGAGAGGCCCGCCGGACCGGCGAATGCCTTGCGTCTCTCTCCCACTCAAACATGATCGGTCCCGCGCCGCGCGTTAGAATTCGTTCCTAAAGACGTTGTCACGTAAAATCTTCGCCCGTAAAACCGACTTTACAGGCAACCATTTTTTTTAATTCCTTACTAATTTAGGAAGGTTTTTGTTTTGCTATGAATTCATATTTTAACGTCTGCTTGGTTATTCTGCTATCCATAGTTTTGGCCACAATCTCAACTGATGGTAAGTGACGACGTAGTCAAGGATGGATTATGTCTGTCTAGTAACAGGCTATTTACTCTTGTCTTCCAAAATTGTTTCTGAGATTTTCTATCATTAATTTCTCAAAAACAGCTCGGGAAGTTGGTAGTGTTACACCCCCGTGTCTCGAAAAGCACGTTAAACCGTTGGTCCTACGCCTGATCTCTCTCCGGTCATTTCGGATTACCGTCTCACCGAACTTTGAGAGAGATGGAACAGTGAGTGCACCTGTGTATTGCGCTCACACTTGTGCACTATAATATCTCCTGCGTAGTTGGCTGATCTCTGTTGAGATTGGCCGCCGTGGTCGAAATCGGCCATGAGGACTATTATTACTCTTGTGACTAGTCTACACTTGTCTTCAAAAGATCCAAGCTTTATTCTAAAGGGAACACTTCAGCCGCCAGCGATTTTAAAAGGTACACTTAGACTAACTTTTATTAGCTTTACGTTGATCTCAATGCAAAACATACAATTATTTTTTACGGAAAAATACTTCTTTTGTCTTTTGGATAGCATTTTTTTAACACGACTCTAAAACTGTTACTAAACTGTATTAAATTTTTTGTTAATACTGATAATATATTTTTTATTTACCTACTTAGATATTTTTAATATAAACATTTTCATTTTATTTCACTTT
Organism: Pyrausta despicata; assembly: GCA_963921415.1. Classification (NCBI taxonomy): domain Eukaryota; kingdom Metazoa; phylum Arthropoda; class Insecta; order Lepidoptera; family Crambidae; genus Pyrausta; species Pyrausta despicata. The sequence continues at coordinate 13,789,745 of OY992866.1, read as the reverse complement.
TCAATTTGCCATCTTAGTTTCTCTAATAAAGTAATGTTGATATAGCATTTCGTCGGTGTATCATGGTGTCTGAGTAAAATCATGTCGATTTACAGTACTGTCGGAGCAGCATAGTGTCGGATAAAAGTAATGTCGGAAATACATATTGTCGTATTAGCGTATTGTCGGAGTAGCGTAGTGTCGCAGTAAAGTAGCGTCGGAAAACCATTTGGTGAAACTCAGTTTTAGAATCTTTTAACGACACCCAACACTGATTTTATTTTGTTTGACACACTGTCATCTATAATTTATTGTCTATACTCTGCAATGTGTCCAAATCAGAATCAGAATCGATTTATTGTCACAAAACTGTGTATATAAGTTGTTAAAAATAATACAGTATCAACAGTTTACCTATTTCGGGCATACAATAGGTATAAACATTTGCATTCATAAAATACTAGTTACATAATAATTAGCCATCAAAATCTATTTATAATAAGTATGTCAATAAATGAATGTTTTTAAAAAATTACAAATTATTCAAAATATTCATCCAAAGTATAGAAACATTTAGAAAGCAACCAATTTTTGAGTCGCATCTTGCATTGAGGACTTACCAGGCATTTAATGTCCTATAATAATAATAATAATAAATATTTATTTCAGGTAAATTACACTATGGTAAATGATTGAAAACCTTTATTCCAGTTACTAGCGGCCGCCCGCGACTTCGTCCGCGTTCAAGTTCAAACAAATGTTAGAGTTATGGCCCAGTCTTCTCGCCACGATCTTTAAAACGGTACCCGCTACGCCGTTTATTGCAAGTGATGCTGAGTCAAATAAAAAAAGTCCCATTAAAATCGGCCCAGTAGTTTCCGAGATTCAATTTTCTGCCTACCCCCTTAGTCTATTGGCGTGATTATTTCTATCCTTCTTTACCTTCCAAGTAATGTTGAGTCAAATAAAAAAAAGTCCCATTAAAATCGGTTTAGTAGATTCTGAGATTCAATTTCCTGCCTGCCCCCTAAGTTCATCGGCGTGATTATTTATATCCCAGTTTACTCTCCAGGTGATACTGAGTCAAATAAAAAAAGTCCCGTCAAAATCGGTCCAGTAGATTCTGAGATTAGCCCGGACAAACAGACAGACAGACAGACAGACAGACAGACAGACAGACAGACAAAAATTTTAAAAATTGTTGTTTTGGCTTCTATTACGGTAATTAAGACCCCCTGTAACAATTTTTCATAAAAATCTTCAATGTACAGAAATCGATCTTTTACAGTCTTATTATATGTATAGATTACATTGCTCTTTTTGGAAATACTTATCACTTGAGTAATCGACAACACACACATTATGCACATATTGCGAGCGGACATTCTGTCCGAAACCTGAATAAATAGCGCGAAATTTGAATTTCGCGTAATACCTACTTAGTGAAACCGCGCATAACGGCTTGCGTAAAGCGGGTTATTTCTGTATTTTTTTACAAAAAAATTTTTCTGTCCATGGTCCATCCTCGTCCGTGCACTGTAAATGTATGAAATGATGTTTCCAAAACTTTCCGTCACGTCCGGATAAAACCCCGTCACGTATGCAGCGGCCTTTAGGTAGGTAATCACGTGCCCGTCCCGTGGGGTGAGCACAAACAACTATCGAACGTATTCGTAGCGTTTACCTATCGTTAACTTGTCAATTTATGGGGAAACTATCAGTTTCTGACGTTAGGACGACACGAATACGTTACGATAATGTTCGTGCTCACCCCACAGCTCACGTCCCGTCTGGAGTATAAGCTCGTCACGTAAGTATGCAACGACCTTTAAATAGATAGACGGAAACGGGTCGTTAGAAAAAGTTGTTCTATCAACATTATGGTTCACTTGAATTTTTTTCTTCTGTTTAATCATTCAGCTATTTATAAGTAGGTTTTTATGACAAAAAAAACGAAATTTACTAAATAATTAAAAAGAATCGGTTGTCTGTAAAGTCGGTTTAATGACGATAGTTGAACGTGACAGCGTCTTTGTCACGTTGCCTCTTTGTCGCTCGTTCCGCGCTCTTGCTTGCACTTCAAGTCTTGAATCATGTTTTTTGGTGCGTGCAGCCGGCTCCATCGATTTATAAGACGTTGTCACGTCAAAAAACATGATAAATAATTTATTTTAAAATTTTATAGCACAGGAAATGTACAAAGGGTGTACTTAATGTTTAAACCTTTTTCAGTTTTCAACTGAAGTTCGAATAATCGGTGCGTACGTGCAACATTGAATGCTTATCGAAGGGGATTTCCCGTTTTGTATAGTCTATAAATCTATTATAACTGGTCATCGCAGCACATAAACATTGCTACAATCTTACTTATTCCGTTTGAAGGCGGCGCTAGCGTCGCTAGCTAATCTCAAAATTTATTTTATTTTAGAACGTAAAGCTTAAATGGTCCCCGTCTCAGTAATTAATCGTTTGTTAATACTCCTAAAGAGAATCTGTCGTAACATAATAATATTTATATTATGTATTTTGCATGAATATTTTCTTTAATATGTTTTTTTGTTTAGTTCTAATTTTCACCACCAGTACAGAGAGGTTGGTGGAATCGACATCACAGCTAAAAATAGAATGAATGCAGTGAATTGTTAGATATGGCGAATCGACTCATGCGCAATGTTTACATCAACATTCAACCGGGCGCGTCTCTAAGGATCGCACGTTGACTGAAGTATTGTAACAGGAAGATAAAAGTCCCTCAAAGCTGATTATAACTTGTAAAATCTTAACTGTTACCGATCAGACCAATTTACTTCCAAACAGCGCAGTAAGTAGTTTTTATTATTTCTCTTTTTTATGTAGGTAATTCTGTAGATTTCGATTTAAATTTCAGTGTGAAGTGTGCTATAGATAAGTTACATTGGCCAAGCACACCAGGCTACCCGTTTTTGTTGCGAAATCGCTTGTATAACAAGCTAATAAGATAGCATATGAGATACCGCAGCGCTTATGTTGACTAACGTACATAGGCTATATATATTTCAATTACATATTAATTATTGCCGCGGACTTGCGTTATCTCGGATGAATGTGTGAATTTTGTATCGTGATAACGTTTTAGACGAGCAAAAGGTAAGAAATAAATAAGTATTTAACTAAAGAAGCATCACAGACGCAAATTGTCAAAGTATTTCCTTTGTTTTTTTTTAATTTTCGAATATTTTATGATTGCCGTGACATTTACCAAATGTGTTGCAAAAAAAAAACACAAAACATTAGGTACTTAAATACAGTAATAATACATTATAGTTAACGATTTTGTTGACTTCTTTGTTACGTAGATAGTAGTGTAGAATCTTGCGAACGAGAGTCCGACATTAAGCCGGTTTATTATTAAAAGCATACGTTGGTATGTTATTGTTTATCTTTTATTTTTAGCAGCACCCACAAGAATGTCCGCTCAAGCCGAAAATGCAGAAACAAACTTTAGTATTAGAAACATATCGACAAACGAACAACGGATAGTGATATCATTCAAAATGAATAGCTCAAGCGGTGAAGACGAGAACGAAGCGAGTTACAAGAAAATCGTTGGCAATATACTGAGTGGGCGCGATGTGATCGTAATTACTAAAGAAGACCAATTAAAGGACATCATTTCTGATGCTGTTGACGCAGCCAATCAAAGTTATGTAGCAAGCAATGCGACTTTAGTGGTGTCGTTCACACCACATCCGGATTCGAGCGTGAAACACCATGCTACGTTGTTGAAAGAAATTCCAGCAGCTGTGGCGGAAGATCTCGCATCTAGCACTGAGTTTGTCTATGGAAATCTATGGTTTCTTATACCACCCAAGGATAACAGTAACTGGAGTAAAGATGACCTGATAAACGATGTCCGGGAACTGACTCCTTCTGCCTTCAGGGAAGTACCAGTGCTGAAATACGAGGCAGTCGCTTCACCAGCCATGTATGACGGTCTTGAAATCCTGTGGATTAATCCAAACGAAAATATACTTTCCGAGCAATTTGCGCGTAAAAAGTGATATGTTAACTGACAATAGTAACCTGAATAAAAATATAATTAAATTTTTTTGTATACTCGTATTTTCCGAGTTAATAATTAATTATGTTTATACAAATTGATAATTTGTAGTGAAATATTGTAACAAACAGCATTAATTGTGTCAAATTTGTACATTTTGATAATAATGTCACATGTAAATGTTTATCATTTTGTTCAATTTATTACAGTTTAATGTATGTGCTAGCATTTCCAATAAATTAAGTAAAAAACACTTATTGTTTATTTATTTATAGCAAATACGTTTAAACGAAACAAATACTCACTTACCTTGGCTTAAAAAGTTAAAAAGGCTCACCCAATAAATTCCTGTTCCGAGTGTTTATAAATATAAATAACCATTTTTGGTAATTTCAGCAAGCAAAGTAGAACTTCAGACGTTTTATGTGAGGAGTTGTTTTGTAGGTAGTTAGTTAGTTATACCTCAAAATGTAGCATTTTAAATAAAAACTAAGTTACTTTCTTAATAAACCCCTGGTACGTACGTACAGTACAATACATTGACAAGTTTAAAATGATGATGTTTACAAGGCGGCCGTTTTAAAGTTTTACGTCGGCTGGTTAGTCAGTGTGTTCAACTATTTATCGACTGCGACTTTTTTAGGGTATTTTTCTCAGTTCTCTCGAATGCCGTTGTCAGTTTTTGTAAATTGAAATATCAAACTTTTTTTTTCTTCCGAAAAACAGATTTTTTTTTAATTTGACATGTCAATATGTCAAATCATAATATTATTGAGATGTCAACTAAAGAACATCGCTATAATTCAGTCATTTTTGAATATTTTAGGCAGATTATTTTTTTATTATTATTTTTAATGCCAATAAAAAAACATGCAGGTGGACTTATCAACGTCTTCACGCGTACTAGGGAAATATAATCAATTTATTTCTGTGAATAGACCCACGCCCACGGGGCGCGTTTGCCTACACGTCCCAACATAAAAATTACCCTACCACTGCTTCGAGACAATTTGACTAATGCTGAGAAAAAGCAGCGCAACAACTTCGGTCACTATTGTCATTGCTTCTTTTCAAATTTGATTTACAATAGTTGTTTATACACAAACAATTTGAAGTCTTTGTCTTTTATAAATACATCTTTTATTGCAATGAAATGATGAAAAAATGTTCAGGTAATTTGGTAACAAATTATACATAATATGTACCCTATTTATCTACCCAATCTATCTCTGTATAAATGAGTGACCAACTTTATGAAGCCTAAAACTGTGTTTCCACCAGGCAACATTTGGCGCGCAACATGTACCGATTAACGTGTATGGCAACGTTGCAGAACAGCGCGCGACGTTGCCAGTTGTCAAAAACAGGTGTTAGACTTAAGAAAACATTGTTAAACCAAAGTTTCGCGTTGACTGTCGTTGTCGTTGTCGGACAACATGCTGAGCGTCAATTGTTGCCTAGTGGACGAAACGAGGTTTAAAACGTGTAACGGCAAGCCTTTTTTTATCTTGTGTTGAAGTTATGCAAACAGCTATTTTTAGGAAATAAGTGTTAGGTTATAATAATTATATTAAATAGCCTCGGATGTAAGGCAGAAACTTTTTGCCTTACATCCGAGAGGTCCTGGGTTCGAATTCCAGGTCGAGCCAAAATTGTGTCTGAGATTTTCTGTCATGAATTTCTTAAAAACAGCTCAGATTCGGGAAGTTGGCGGTGTTACACCCCCGTGCCTCGGTGCGCACGTTAAGCCGTTGGTCCTGCGCCTGATCTATCTCCGGTCATGTCGGATTGCCGTCTCACCGAACTTTGAGAGTGATGGAACAGTGAGACATAGGTGCATGTATTGCGCTCACCACTTGTGCTCTATAATATCTCCTGCGTAGTTTGCTGATATCTGTTGAGATTGCCCGCCATGGTCGAAATCGGCCAGGAGAACTATTATTATTAAAGTTTTCCTTTTGTATAAAATATGTATGCAATATTTGAATTACAGCTATAGAGTAACAAAATGCCTAAAATCCCTGAGAAAGATGAGGACATTGATACGGCCGGTAGAGTCTTGGGTGGAGGTCGCGCCGGCGAATTCATGCAGACCAGGTTCACCAGGATCCCCGACGCACATTTGAACAGGGAGACTGTTGCCGGTATTAGAGATATGAATTTGGGAAAAGTGAAAAATGGAAAACCTGTTGGTACGTGTTTAATAGCACTTTAAAAGACTACAAAATATATCTTTCATAAAAGTGATCCGCCCTAACTTGCATGGGCGCAAATCTGATACTAAACACAGAAGGAATCTTCGAACTATCAGTATTCTACTAGTAATTATATTTTTTGGAGACCTTTGCCCAGCAATGGACGTCTAAGATCATATTTTATCACTACATAGCAAAGCAAAGTCGCTTCCCGCGTCTGTCCTAATGTCTAGTATGTATGCTTAGATCTTTAAAAATACGAAATGGATTTTAATGCAGTTTTTTTAATCGATAAAGTGATCTAAGAGAAGGGTTTATATGAAAAAAATACGAAAACAGTGGGCAGGACAGCGACTGCCTCGTCCACTAGTTTACAATAAGTAGCTACTGCATTAAAGCACACATTCATACAAAGGAACAAACAGCAGGAAGTCACTTTGTGTTATTTGTGTGTGTTTGTAAAGCCAAAAACACCATCATTAATATAATAATGAAACCATTTCAGGTGCCCCAACAATACGTTTCGATACAGGACACAATTCGGGAGCCAACCCTCATATCAATATCGATCCCAAAGGACGTCCCAAAGCTACTAATCCTCATATTGAAGTTCCCGCAGGTGTGGTCAAATCTGCCGAAGTGATCAATAAGACGATAAAATATGCAGGCATCACGCTGACAGTGGCTGCAGTGGTGATTGACACTTGGCGTATTGGATCCGCTTTTAAAGACGATCTCTACGTAAGGGACCACGCGTACGAGATTATTAGAGAGTTAGAGAATGCTATTCGAGAGTTGAAAGAGTCACTCAAATCTGAAACTAAATCAACTAAGAGAACAGAAATCAGAACAACGATAGAGCATTTGGAGAATATTTTGAAGGATGTGAAACGTACGAGGAAAGTTCCTGTTAAAACTATCAAGACCGCTTCGTCTGTTGGTGGCGGTTGGGGCGCTGGAGCTGCGGGGGGTGCTCTGGGGGCGTGGGGTGGGGCGAAGGCTGGGGCTGTTGTGGGTACTGCGTTCGGACCTGTGGGCACGGTGGTCGGTGCTCCAATAGGCGCGGTCGTGGGCGCTGTCGGAGCTGGCATTTTTGCTGGTATGGGCGGAAGTTATGCTGGTGAAAAGATTGCTGACAAAGCTTTAGAACTGGCAGACTCTGACTAAAAGATTTATGCGTTTGTAAACATGTGATATTTACGCACGACAGCACATCAACGTAAACACTTCGGCGTCTAAGGCTCTTTTAGTCCCTCCGTACACAATTTTCGATAGGTACTTGACGATTTTAGTCTCCGAGTGACGCAACTTGGGTCCGAGCTTCATTTGACGACCTCTGTGGTGTAATGGTTAAGATGTTGACTATTAACCAAGAGGTCGCGGGTTCGATCCTCGCACTGTACAAACATTTGTGTGCATGAACATGTCTGTTTGTATACTGGTAGGTTTTATAATTATTTATTTATAAATATTATACCTATACATGGTAGGTATACGAATGTATGTTAATGGTAAAATTTTAGTTGTCCGAAGTCATGCGCCTTCTAACTCTAATCCAAAAACGTTAATTGTTAAATCAACTAAAACACATCACCTAATATAGTGTGCTGTAAATGTTTGTTTAGAGAAAAAAAAATAGAGAACTAGCAAGAACACTTAAAAAACAAATCTTTTAAAATTACTTTTCGTGATTGATAATTATTAAAAGCATTAATTCACAGTTAAATGTATTTGTCTAAGTTTATTTGTAATACGATTGTTGATTCTGATATCTGTAACACAAGTGCTTAAGCTACTTTACCACGGAGGCAGATCAATGTATGTGATGTTGTTGTGTATTTATTTATAAAAATTAATTTAATTTTGTATGGCGGTAGTCGCTTGGAGATTAAAATTGTCGAGTACATAGCGGATTTGCGTAGCTTTGTGTACAAAGCTCCTTACTTTGAGCATTCTGAAACAAATGTGGGCATCCTGATGTGCTGTCTGTGTACCTATTCTTTTATTATCTATCAGTTATTCATTTATACGAACATTTTACCCTGTTGTTTTATTCATGTTACCCACAGCTGCAAGCTTTAAGGGTTGATTTCAACGTCAGTATCAACGACCAGTTCTTCTTTCATACGTACTTAGGGATATCAAAAGCTGAGAAAACCGCGTCCATGTTCTAGCTAGAGGTTCAGATCTGAACACCATTGCGGCAAGGCAAGGGAGGGCAGTCCAGTACTGAGGCATTTGTCACCTACCAAGTTATAGGAATACTGTTTTTTTAATTGAATAATAATGTATTTTTATGACAATTCTTACTAAAACTTTAAACTGAAATATTTTTAATTAAAAATATCTGTATTTTCTTCATGCAATAATAATAATAGTCCTTCTGGCCGATTGCGATAGGGCGACCAATCTCAACAGAGATCAACCAACTACGCAGGAGATATTATAGTGCACAAGTGTGAGCGCAATACACAGGTCCACTCACTGTTTCATCACTCTCAAAGTTTGGTGAGACGCCAATCCGACATGACCGGAGAGAGATCAGGCGCTGGACCAACGCCTTAACGTGCTTTCCGAGGCACGGGGGTGCAACACCGCCATCTTCCCGAATCTGAGCTGTTTTTGAGAAATTCATGACAGAAAATCTCAGAAACAATTTTGGCTCGACCTGGGATTCGAACCCAGGACCTCTCGGATGTAAGGCAATAACTTTTTCTTCATGTATTATCTACACTACCTTACTAACTTTGATGCCTAAATGTCTTGGCAATAATTGTAGTATATTGATTGGCCTTGCTATATGGAGTCGATGCCACCATGTTGCGAACAATAGAAACTAATTACGAATCTAATAACACAGTAATTAGCTCGCGGTAATACTCGTACAAGCAGCTGACAATGGAAATTAATTACGATTAATATTAATAGTACGCTAAAAGTTAAAGCAACGTCTTTGCAACGGTTTGGTTCCATTTAGATATCTGTGGCGGAAGCTAGAAAGGTAATATTTCTGAATTGGCTTACCCGGGAACAAGCTGTGAGCTTTAAAGATTTCATGTTCAAAGCAAACTTTCCGTTATAGAACATCCCTACATGAGAAGCTTAAAAAGTTGCCGCGTTTTGCACATAAAATATCCGTGTGCATAGCTATAATGTTACAGAGTTTAAAAAGTTGAAGTGCTTATGCCAAAAATTGTTTATTTAAAAATTAAGTACCCTATCTTTTTTTAAATTGCGTTATATAGGAGGCTAGCGATCTCATTGACGACAATTTGATGTCTGTTGGCGGTTGGGGAGGACGGTTTCCATATATTTTTGAACATAGTTTTTAGTAGTAAGGTATAGATTGTACTCAAGTCTATGGACTCAAGCATTGCGACACGGACATGCACAACAAACAACAATTACAAGTATAAAACTTCATGAAGCATAATTGGTATTCACGAGGTATTTGCCCAAAAAACAATGTACATTCTATTGTTTTGGCCCCGATATCGGCCTCGTGGGACTTAAGGGGATTAATGGTGCTTTACTCTTTCGTAATAATAATGCTTTTCAAAGGGAAGGTAGGTACAAACCTACTAGAACAAACCAAGCAATTTTATTCACAAACAAATTCTAGGTATATAACTTTGTGTACTTGTAGGTACAATAGGCATTTTCTGGGTAAGCTCGCTACATCGTCGACATCTTCTTTACCTCTGTGAGGAAGAATGATGTCAAGAGCGAACCCATATTAATAAAAAAAAAGAAAAAAAAACTAACCTACTGCAAAAGCACGGTAATTATCAAAAAGCACGGTAGATATTATTAAAGTGGCAGAAGCCTATTTTGATGTACCTTACCCTAACTCTTTTTTTTCCAATATAAGCTTTACCTAGTCACACACATGAATATTTAGAGACTACTATATTTCTTATGGTATCTGTGCATCATGGATTACACGGCTCTACTCATCGAGGGCCGGTCGCGTCACCCGGCCTGACGCCCTACGCATTTCGGTCATCGTCCCGACAGCCTCTCACAATGCAACGCCTTCAAAATAGTCCCACACCGACGACCGATATCACCCCTATCCCTTAGCTATAAAGGTCTGCACAGAAAACCGCTTTAAAATTGTCCCACTCTCGTCCTGAAGGTAGACGCAAAACGCATGCGCGAGCCGACGTAAACACCGCGCGGCTCAGTCGTACGGCGACCGCCGCCGCGAGCGCACGTGTCGTCACGGTGATGACAACCTCCCGCGCCGCGTGTTCAGTGCAGTGAACAAGGTTATTCTTTTAAAAAAGAACCTTTTGTGCTCAGTGATTGGTCTCTGGAGTGCTTTCAACGGTAAGATTTTGCATTTCTCATGTGATTCTTGCGGCATTATTGTTTTTCGTCGGCGTCACCCCTATAGGTAGCGACCCGGTTTTTTTAAACAAAAATAAATTGTCCTTTTTGCGGTGCGGTGGGTATGTGGGTGCTTTTTGTCGGTCGGCGCCGTTCTTTAAACGTTTTATCCGATATTTGCATGTGATTTACGTAACAAAAGCTTGTATTAGCATAGGTACGCGGTGCGTGGCCACACCGCCACTCGTCTGCTATGTAAGTAGACACGACTGTACGAGTTAGGGCTTACATGTCGTATTTGAATTTGATTATTTTTTATTGCGAATTTATAATATTTTCCGAGGAATAACGTTGAGGACTGTGCCAGATATGTCAAAATTGAATAATGATAGATTAAACAATTTATTGTATAACACAAGCCAAAATAATAGACAACTTTAACAAAGAAAAATGTATATGAGGTATGCAATGATGTAGGTTATATTGCGTCGTTTTGTGTACAATAATTTATCTCACGGGCTCTACTCCGAGTGCATTCTTTTTGATACAAAGTAATGCGAATGTACAATATTATTACATTTAGTATATTCACGATTGGATATCATAAAATAAAGGTCGGGTAAGAACTTGATCTTTTTATGTTTAATGACTAAGTGGTATTATTTTCCTCTTTTGTATTCGTACGCAAGATAAAAATGAAGTAATTTAAAAAAAAAAACATTTTTATGGTGGCATGGTGGTTATGGTACGGTAGTCGTCGCCACTCATTAGTGTTAAACGCCTTAGAGAGATACAAGAGATAGATACACACCACAACAAAACCTCCTCGAATGAGCCGGGAAAACTGATGGTAAGCTTCAACGGCTAGACGGATTTTGAAAAACTATAGCTAAGAACCACTGTGATTAAAGCTGAAAATAGGATTGTTTTGCTTTAAATTTCCACTAAAAGATGCCAGACTTCCAGCTCTAGTTTTTTTTTTCAGGTGGTTACAGTTGGATGTATTTGGGTCCCGGCTCTGTCATCGTTTAGTGGAAATTAAATCATGGATTTCAGCAAAGTAACGCCTGATTCCATCCACTACACTGTGATTAAATTTATTGAAAAAAAAAACCGCATCGAATTCGGTCCATCTGTTCAGGAGCTACGATGCTACAGACACACACACAAAAACACACAAACATACACACACAGACATGGGGTCAAACTTAAAACACTCCTCTTTTTTATCGGGGTTTAAAAACATAAACATACTAGCGCACCCGCAGACGTTGTCCTGCCCGTTGCTTTTTTTTTTCAATTTTTCGATCTTTCAAACTTTGCCTACCCTTTCACTTCTCTAGTCCCAAATTAAGCTACGAGGCTTGTGTTATGGGTACTAGACAACGGATAAACATACTTAAATACTTTTTTTTGTAAATAAATACACATTATACATAGAAAACACCGAGACCAGTACAAACACACATGTTAATGCACACTTATGCTTGTACCTTGGAATTAGAAGTCCGACCTGTGGACCACTGCAGCAACGACAAATGTCGACGACAATTGAAACAACGACTATTATAAGACAATTTTCATTTGTTGTCCTTTTAAAATTCCGGCCGTAGAGTATCTATACAGTAGTTAATGGTGATAAAGTGTGCTGGGAAGTCTCCTTGTCATCCAAAAGTCAAAACATAACTTCAGAAATAAACATTTAATATCCTATCATTGCGCAATTTCCGCAATCGTTATTTCAACCTCACATTTTGTATTCCGCGCGGTCCCCGTTATAAATGATCTGATTTGTACAGGCTTCCCCGGGGACTCGAACTCGGGTCTTTGCGGAGGTTGCACGTTACCACGCCGGAGCGAACTTAATCTTGTCTATTCCTGTTTCTAACCGACCGATAAAAGTGGTCACGAAATCCTTGTAAATTATCTAATCAAGTTTCAGTATTAAAGTCCAATAGACCATTAAAAAATCTGTACCTATTAACACTGCACTGCAACATACAAATTCTTCAACAAATTCTCGTGTCACAATGTTCGTTCCCGTACTCCTCCGAAACGGCTTGACCGATTCTCAAGAAATTTTGTGAGCATATTGAGTAGGTCTGCGAATCGTCCGACATCTATTTTTCATACCCCTTAGTGATAAGGGTAGTCCACACTTTACATTTATATTACAAAACAACGTATATATTTTTATATAATTTAGTTTTTATTAAAAAAAACTGAATGAGACAAAAAATGGTTGCCTGTAAAGTCGGTTTTACGGGCGATGATTTTACGTGACACCGATCATGTTTGAGTGGGAGAGAGACGCAAGGCATTCGCCGGTCCGGCGGACCTCTCTCGCGTTCGGTGACTCATCGTAACAGACGTGAGCGGGCGTTACACTTTTTCATGAGTGACTCCGAGCCACAACCTAATTTAAGACGTTGTCACGTCAAAAAAGTTGGTGAACTTCAACGACGCGACGGATTTTGCCCAGCCGCCACAGTTAGCTGTGGCGGCGGCTGGGCGGAACCACCGTGATCGAATTATCTTATGATTAAGGAAAACCACTTTGAAATCGGTCTGTCCATTCAGGAGCAACGATGCTCCAGACGGACACACATAAAAACACACCAACACAACACACACATAGACAAAAAAGTTTAAACACACCTCTTTTTTGTCGCGGTTTAAAAACATAAACATACTAGCGCACCCGCAGACGTTGTCCTGCCCGTTGCCTTTTTTTTAAATTACCTTTTTATTTTGACAATAACACACCAACACAAACAGACAAGGGGTCAAACTCATAACACTATGTCACCATTTGCTTCTAACTTTTATTAGTACGCATGTCGTGGCAGCCTTTAATTGAGGCAACACTATTAAATCTAGTTTATATAATTGTTATAAGTGAATGTGAAGTGTATGCTTTGTTGGCTATTCTAAAATAAATCAAATAAAAATCATGAGGTGTTAACAATAAAACTTAAACATCCGATTCTTTATCGTTTATATCGATATTAGAATAGGGTAGTTGACACCACCAATCGTTGACGTACTTTTTACCAACTGTCAAAACGCTTTTCTCCATACAGTTTGTATGGAAATAAAACACTTTGACGTCATCCAGTGCAATGCCGTCAAAATGACTATTTATCGTTTGAATTTAAATGAAAAATATCAAATTTTATGAATTGCAGAAAAATATTAATGAAATTATGAATTACTAGTGGCCCCCCGCGACTTCGTCCGCGTGGAAATCCTTTGTTTTCAAAATCGCGGTAGAACGGGATAAAAAGTATCCTATGTCCGTTTCCTGGTTCTAAGCTACCTCCCCACCAATTTTCAGCCAAATCGGTTCATCCGTTCTTGAGTTATAAATAGTGTAACTAACACCACTTTCTTTTATATATATATAGATTTTACAGTAAATCAGTTTTTAAATTTATAGTGGAAACAAGCCTATTAAAACGCATTGTACTTTCAACAACTAATTGCATTGGGAAAAACTAATTACTCATAACCCAGCTTCTTGTTTGATTCGAGTTTTTTAAGCTCTACAGCTAATACTGAAACATATATTTCATATGATAACTGAAGCGTCGCCGTCCAAAAGCACAGTTTCAGGAATAGCCGCGTATTTCCGGTAGGAATCGGTGATACGTTGAATAGCAAACCTTTTTGGGGCAACAGTCTTTCAGGGAAGGTATGAATGGACTATTGTAGTCCATTCATACCTTACTAGTAATCTAGTATTAGTTTAGGGTGTTTTCGCGCACTAAAAGAAAATTAAAGGTACCTCTTTAATCTGCTTATTTATCACATTGCCGGTGGCAAAGTCCATACTCCATACTTAATATTATAAATGCGAAAGTAACTCTGTCTGTCTGTCTGTTACTCAATCACGCCTAAACTACTGAACCGATTTGTACATGAAATTTGGTATGGAGATATTTTGATACCCGAGAAAGGACATTGGCTTCTTTTTGCTGCGGGAAAATGACGCATTCCCATGGGAAAAATCAGGTGCGCCGATCGCTTTTTTTATAGCTTTTAGGAGTAATTATTAGAAACTAGTGGACCCGGCAGACGCTGTCCTGCCCGCTGTTTTTGCAATTAATCAATATTTTCTTATCGTTTACACCTTCCCTGGACAAAAATTTTTAAGGCTTAAATTATTGAAATCGGTTCAGCCGTTCTCGAGTTTTAGTGAGACTAACGAACATCAATTCATTTTTCTATATATATATATATATAGAGAATTCTCGTGTCACACCAACATTGCCTTATGAAAGGTGTAATGTTTCTTTATACCTGAGAATTTGCACAGAATTTATTTAAAGTTCAAAGCTCTTGATCAATGTGGCGCCCAACGTGTTATTATATTTGTGTTTGTGTGTGTGTGGGTGTGTGTATATGTGTATGTTTGTGGCAATTTCCCTTTGTAAGTCGGTTGTGCTGATGTATTGCGAATTAGACCAATTCTCGAATTTGAACCGCGAAGGCGAAAGGTTTGTTTGAGTACGTCATAAATTGAGTTTCTTGGGATCCGTACACAAATTGAGAACTTTGTTGTGAAGCAGAGATTTTGTGCTTTGATTAACTAACGAACTCCAATTTACGATCGGAGCGAAATCTTATTTACTTACAAGCTCTATTAGGAAATACGCAGTTGAGATGACATACCCATAGCTTCCCATTTTTGCTTTAAAGGTGTCTTAGATCATTATTAATATATTGTAAAAAAAATTGGTTACTGCAATAAATATTTTTTATTTTATTTATATTTTTGTTCCTAAATTGCCCTCGGCACTGCACTTTTTTTCTCATCTAGTTTAGCTCTCAGTGTGTTGTTTTGTATGATTGTATCATATTCGGAAAGAAACTTACTTTTTTTTAACCGAGTGCCAAATACTTTTAAAAGTAAACATACACTAAATAGCAAAAATAAATAAATTCTGACGGAACCGTCCATTTTTAGCCTAGATTAATATTGGTTATATATATTATTATCGCATGAACGAGGCTTTTAAATAGCGAACAGCGGCAGCTTTGTGGAGTATCGGGATTTTCGTTGGGGAGAGATAGGGGGGTATTTGGCAACACGCGCATTCAATCTGCGATATTTTATCGAATATCTGAATTAAAAGAATAACAGTTATATGCTACAACAAAATCACTATATATATAAAATTCTCGTGTCACAATGTTTGTTCCCATACTCCTCCGAAACGGCTTAACCGATTCTAATGAAATTTTGTGAGCATATTCAGTAGGTCTGAGAATCGGCTAACATCTATTTTTCATACCCCTTAGTGATAAGGGTTGTCCACAATAATGTTACGTTCTAGGGGTGTGGGATCTAGATTGAAATGCACTTCTAAACCGATGAAGTAGAGTAGGATTTATTGTACACACTTTACGTTACAACACTTAGTACACAAACACTTATATCGCACTCCAAAATCTTCTTGTCGCAGTTTTCGCTTCGATGTTTACTCGTCGTTCTCCCAAATTAAACTCAAACTCGGTCGCATTCCCGGGCTCCTTATATACCGGCCGTCAAGGACTCCCGAATATTCGGTAGGTACCTACTACCCAGTACGAGACTGTTCGGGATCCTTCCAAATGCTGTCTTGCCTAGCCTAGACCTTTCTCGAATGTTCGGCATCATAGTGCTATCCTTGTCTTGTGCTGTCTCTGTCACACCTTTCTGGAATGTTCTTAGTATAGCTGCCTCTCTCTAATCGTGCTATCTCTTTCACTCCTACTGAAAATTACGTCATATACTGAAGTGGGCTTCAAAGGCCCATAAGGGGTCCTGAAAACGCCTGAAAACGGGTTTTCAGGTTATGGCGTCATCTGATAGAGGGTGGCCTGAAACGGACTGAAAACATGTTTCAGGCGCCTGAAAACAACGGCAACTTGGGTGAAATTTCGATAAACTAGTATGTGTTAGAGCATTCTCTGAAACGGCCTGAAATGGTATTTCAGCCTGCTGAAAACGCCTCCAAGGCACGGAAAAACACGATCAAAGTTTTAGCACTAGCCCACCGGCGTAACAATAATTTATATGGCAAAACAACGTTTGCCGGGTCAGCTAGTTGTTTTATAAATATATTTGTGGGTTTGCAATGGTAATGCCTTTTACTCTTGCAACTACTAATATAAGGCTATAACTCAATTATTTTTTAACTATAGGTTGCTACTATTTAATTGGACTAAATAAGTAATAAATGCTGAGTATGTAGTAACATTTGGTTGATTTGTTACTGCTAGAAAAACTGAAAAAATACTATAAGATAAGATATCGCTGTTTTCCTTGTTAAAGGTTTCGCTTTTATAGGTTTTATTATCAAACGTTTCAATCGCAACTTAAACTAATAACTTATTATCGGCTCTAAATGCGATATATTTTCTTCTTCTTTTTATGGAAAATGGCAATGTGCGTTGCCGCAATTTTTTTTTAATTCCGCCAATGTCACGTGAATGGGTATTCACTACTCGACGTTTCGAGCTGTCAGCAGTGTCAGCTAGTCATCGTGCAGTTCCATCCAGTGAATAACACCTTCTTCCAATAACTACCTTATACTCATTTAAATATATCGCGTTTAGAGCCGATAAGGTGACTTGGGTTTGTCATACGAAACACCAAAGGCTTCAGCATCCAAACAAAAATTGGTTGCCTGTAAAGTCGGTATACGGGCGAAAGTTTTACGTGACAACGACTTTGAGTGGTAAAATAATTTTAATGTGAATATTCATTTGTATAACATGAACCGGTGTGTATGCCTATCTCTCTCACTCTCTCTCTCTCGCTCTGTCTCTCTCGCTCTTAGGCGGGTTAACTGTGCTCGAGTGGAAGGGACGCGTGCCTTTCACTTTTTATGTCTGTCTCACTCGCTCTTAGGCGGGCTAACCATGCCCGAGGCGAAGGGACGCGTGCCTCTCACTCGCTCTCATTGTGAGCGCGGAACGTGAGCGGAGCGTAACGCAGTTTCTTGAAGTGTCACCCGGCAAACCAATTTATAAGACGTTGTCACGTCAAAAACAAATGCTTTACAATAGTCTCGTTCGTAGCATACTTGAATACTCTTCTGTTGTCCGGCGGCCACACTTCGCGGTTCACAGTCTTCGTATCGAGCGCGTTCAGAAACGGTGCATGTGGCATCTCGCCCGTTTAGTTGGCAAAGCAAGGAGAAGTTTCTTCTATGCTGATAGATTGAAACACTTTCAAATGTCGTCTTTGGATAAGCGTAGGGAGGTTATTGATCTTATGTTTTTGTAAAAACTAATAAACAATAAAACTAGTTGTCCTCAATTGCTGAGCTCGTTTGAGTTTAGTGCTCCTGCTAGATGTCCGCGTCATCCGATAGCACCGTTGCGGCCGCCATTTCGCAGATCCGTTCTTGGCTCCAACTCTCCACTACCAACACATGACTGACTAAAACTGTGATTCCATTTATACCTTTCGAAAAAAAAATTACAGCAAATTGGCACATATTTGATATCTGATATTTTATTTTCAAGCATTTTGTTTTGTATTATTTTTTTCTCATTGTCCGTGTTTTATCTTAGTTAACCTTAATACTTGTTATAATTTGTGCTTTCTGTGTTCATAGTAAGTGGTCACTACACTTCGTATTATGAACTTTTGTTCCTATTTATTTAAGAGGTTATTGTGTAAGTAGATTGTAAGTAAACCAAATAAATAAAATAAAATAACAAGTAATTAGTACAATGCAACGCGAAAGTTTAAAATCATATATCGCAACTTAAACTGAACAGATTTCTCAAGCCTTACAACCATCTAGTACTATCCATTACGAGCACACGGTCCCTTAGACCCGAACCGGTCACAGTTTGAGGGTTAACTAGCACTAATACCGCGAGACCTCAGCCTCCCCTACTCTCTAAGCCGTCTCCAATATTTGCACCTGCAGCCATCCCTGTCACTCTTACAAGTTTGACCGTGCGAGCGAACGCGATGGCTACACCCGAAAATATGAACGAAACTTTATCGAGTGACGTCTATTTACAAGCATCTCCGTGCTTCGGAAGGCACGTTAAGCTGTTGGTCCCGGTTAATATCGATAGCTATTAGTCGTTAAGCCTGGTCGGAGGCCCTCGGGCGGCTTAATGACATCTGACAGTAAGGTTGGTCACTTACCTTACAAACACCCCTCCACCAATCCGCACTGAGCCAGCGTGGTGGAATATGGCTCGGACCACCTCATAGTTGCAGTGAGGCCTGTACCCAGCAGTGGGACGTATATGGGCTGATCAATGATGATGATGTTATTGAGTACGGATACAGTGTCTCATTACCGGTTAACTGAGTGTGGAGGAACACCACAAGTTTCAGTTACAACAATATATTAAATAGTCAATAACTCAAAAATTTTGACTGCCTCGTTGGTGTAGTGGCAAAGTTTCTGCCTTACATCCGAGAGGTCCTGGTTCGAATCCCAGGTCGAAACAAAAATTGTTTCTGAGATGATGAATTTCTCAAAAACAGCTCGGAGTCGGGAAGTTGGCGGTGTTACACTCCCGTGCCTCAGAAAGCACGTTAAGTCGCCTGATCACTCTCTGACCATGTCGGATTACCGTCTCATCGAACTTTGTGAGTGAAGAAACGGAGAGTGCATCTGTGTATTGGCTGACCTCTGTTGATTGGCCGAATTTTTTTTGGTCGGCCGGTCGAAATCGGCTAGGAGGAGCTTACTTTCTTTCTGTTTGTTTTAATCCATGCTTAGTCACGAAACTAGCTATTGTATTTTCCTTACCCTCTATCTGCCGGCTGATCGCTAGGTATTAGTCAGTAGTCTGAGCTTACCCCGCGCTGTAATGGGCCACGCCTTGCAGCAGTTGCATTTCGGCGTTATTGCGCTGATACGCCTCCGCCAGATGCAATTATTGCATGACTTGAGAGATAAGTTTTAGTGTTGGGCTACGGAATGTGCCACAGCTATTGCTTTGGTTAAGACTTGACATTCGCACATCTAGTTCTATAAAGTCATTAATGTCAAGAGTGCGCAGGGCGCTGTCTGTGCGCTGCAATATGCTGGCCCGGAGGTTTGCAAGATGTAAGAATGAGGTCAAAATTATGCTGTTCAAAGCCTACTGCTAAACCTTCTACACTTGCAGCCTATGGGTGGGGTATACGCGGCGTGTATACAGCGCTGAGAGTTCAGTATAATAGTGCGCTGAGGGTGCTGTTCGGGCTGCCTCGTTATTGCAGCGCGTCTACTATGTTCGCGGAAAAGCACATAGATGGTTTCCACGCAGTAATGAGAAAGTGGTGCCCTCTTGAACTAGTTGAGGAGCAGCCCGAACCGCATCCTGGGCCTATTTGCTGAACGATGGGACTCGCCGATGCTGCGACATTGGATGCGCCTGCGCACCTGTCAAGGTGGGTAATTGCAGCCAATGTGCGCCGCACACGTATACTTACTTTTTATTTTTTAATATTAATTGCACTACTAACATTAATTTTAATTTTTAAGATACTGTGTAATACTAACAATTTATGGACATGGTCTGAAATAAAAAAATATTATTTATTATTTATTTATTATATTATTAAGCAACCTCATCCAATATAATTCTTCTTTAAAGAAACGAAGAATATTTTGCAAGTCTTTTATTTATATGTCAAAGTTTTTACGGATGCTAGCCGCAAGCAATATTTTCTGGATTTTTAAGAGTTTATAATTTTACGATAGTGAAATATTGTGGTGTAAGAGGTTGTAGGAGTGGTGGAAAAAAGATTCCACGTCTTAATTAGTTTCAATTGCCAAGAAATGAGTAAAGATAGGTGTTAATTTAGTGATTTTAACACCCATCTTCTTTTTTAGAGGTTTTCTTTTATTAACATACTGACCTAATGTTCTCATTTTTAAAACTGGATAAGCTCACGCTAGCTAGCAGCTGACAGCCCTATAACATAGACCAGGAGTCTTCGGGGGGAAACGGGCTGAGGGGGGAAGTAGGTATTTATAACGCGGCATTTAAGCATTCGACAAAGGGGTTTCTCTTCTAAGTAAATTTAAAAATAAATAAATAAATAATTGTTATTTCACAACAATCACACCAATTCTCTAGTCCCAAATTAAGCCACGAGGCTTGTGTTATGGGTACTAGACAACGGATAAGCATTCTTAAATACTTTTTTTTGGTAATTAAATACATATTATACATAGAAAACACCCAGACCAGTACTAACACACGTGTTCATGCACACTTATGCTTGTACTGTGCGGGGATCGAACCCCTTGAACGTTGGTTTTAGAATTCCGACCTGTGGACCACTGCACCAAGCGGTCGTTAGTAAGTAGTAATTATCTATTCTTAAGGCTTTGGTTTGGGCGGCGCGGCGCCTAATCCCAAAAGATAGGATCTTACAATGTTTTTGTTAAGTCAACTTATAAGCACTTTAGTCAGGGGATTTATAGCTAGTAGCTTCTTATTCGTAGGATCGGCTTAAAGTTATACAACTTACTATGTTTCTTTTACATAATTACATAAGCACATTTATTGCACACCATTTTACATTGGTAAGATGTTAATATTATTATTTAACTGTGAAATAATGCTTTTAATAATTATCAATGATGATAAGTAATTGTAAAAGATTTGAACTTCTTTCTCCCTTTTCTCTATTTTTTTCTCTAAACAATCATTTACATCTCTATAAGGTCATGCGTTTTAGTTTATTTAACAAATAACGTTATTGGATTAGAGTAAGAAGGTACATGACTTCGGACCACTAGAATTTGTTATAATTTCAATGGTATATTACATACATTAGTATACCATGTATATAATTTAAATAAATAAATATAACACTTACCTGTATACAAACAGGACGTGTTCATGCACACTAATGTTTGTACAGTACTAAGATCGAACCCGCAACCTCTTGGTCTAATAGTCAACCTCTTGGCTATTACACTAAATTCGTATGTAACACATGGCAAACATGAATATGACAGAAGACGCTCTGTGCAGATTCTGCCACAGAGAGGAGGAAACGGCCATGCATATTCTCTGCTCATGCGGCCCGCTTATGAGCAAAAGAAGTATCCATCTCGGGCGGCACATCATGCGCCCGGATGAGATAACAGAAGTCACGCTCCAAAGAGTCTGGCAATTTATAGACTCGGGACTAAGCAGTGAACTGTCAATACAAAGGGCTGCCACAATAAATCAAACTTGGTCGAGTTGGCGATAAGAAGGCCCATAAACCCAATTAATAATAAAAAATAATAATGTAACAATCGTCGTCTTAAAAGTCGCTGTTTTTAAAATTGTTTTTAAATCTGTAATGTACTGTAAATGCTTTCTTCAAGAGTTTCCCAAATGTTCCTCCTTTTGTCCCCTCTTTATAAATTCTGTCTCAGTTTTAGCAAATCGTTCTAGTAACAAACATCTATACAGACGCACTTTTGCGTTTATTAGTACAGATTTTATAAAACACAAATTGTCCATAACCGTTTGCACAACAAAATAGTATTTTCCCCGAAAATAGGCTTATAATAGTCCTCAGAGATCAGCCAACTACGCAGTAGATATTATAGTGCACAAGTGTGAGGACAATACACAGGTGCACTCACTGTTCCATCACTCTCAAAGTTCGGTGAGGCGGCAATTCCTCATGACCGGAGAGAGATCAGGCGCAGGACCAACGGCTTAACGTACTTTCCAAGGCACGAGGGTGTAGCACCGCCAACTTCCCGACTCAGAGCTGTTTTTGTGAAATTCATGACGGAAAATCTCAGAAACAATTTTGGCTCGACCTGGATTCGAACCCAGGACCTCTCGGATGTAAGACTGAAACTTTGCCACTACACCAACGAGGCAGTCAAAGGCTTATACTAGAGCTGCAAAAGGCAGCCTTGGCAGGGTCGCCATGTACTGGCGGGAACTAAGGTACGAATGAAATAGAAGTTGAATGTCCAATAATTGATTTATTACAGCCCTTAAAAACTAGATTACATTGGTTTATTTGAGGAGAGGTGCGTTTATACACTACACAGACGCACTTTTAATAGTCCTCCTGGCCGATTTCGACCACGGCGGCCAATCTCAACAGAGATCAGCCAACTACGCAGGAGATATTATAGTGCACAAGTGTGAGCGCAATATACAGGTGTACTCACTGTTCCATCACTCTCAAAGTTCGGTGAGACGGCAATCCGACATGAAGAGATCAGGCGCAGGACCAACGGCTTAACGTGCGCACCGAGGCACGGTTTATTAGTAAGTAGAACTAGTAGGTAGGATAGTAGGATTGACAACCCTACCTCCATATCGCGCGGTACTCGCATGTAGTGTGTCTCCGGCCGATTGTTACGGCCTCGCATCCATTTTGTTTTACGGCATTTCCGAACCCGGGCTGTATAACATGCCCTTCATTTTGCAAAATGGCCGCCCCTATTGCTTACTTTGGTGTAGCTCTTAAATCTTTAATAGAAATATTCGTATTCTTCGCTCGAGGTCTGCGTGAACATGTGGCAGGTGTGCAAGGACGGTTCCACATTTTGCATTTTCTATTGCATTCTTGCATTCCACATTTTGGATTTATTTCCGAACGCTCAGACATCATGGGGCATACGCATCACGCATAGACGTTGGTGAACCACAGTTTATTCGTTTAATTACAACGGACAGTACTTAAGGTAGGTTAAAGGTAAACTAAGCGTGACGAAGGGCAGATCCGTAACGTAGATGTGTACAGTGCGACGACTCTGCCAAGCGCGCCAAAACGTTGTTACATCGGAAACGCCGCTAGAGGGCGCGCTTGCATGATGTTTAGTGTCTGTATTAATGACCGGATACGACATATTGATATTACTCGTATAAACCATAAACAAGACTAGACGACCCCGTCCGCAGACGTTGTTCTGCTCGTTGTTTTTAGTAAACAAATTGGTGACTTGAGTAACATTGTTTGTTTTTCCTTTTTACTTTAAGTGCACCGCCTTAATTTTCTCTGCTTGGACCTATGGTTGACTGGTTAAGAATGCCTTCGGCATAAAGTCCACCATTGTAAACATGTTGTGCAGAACTTAAATAAATAAATAAATTTGTCTGCCTCGTCGGTGTAGTGGCAAAGTTTCTGCCTTACATCCGAGAGGTCCTGGGTTCGAATCCCAGGTCAAGCCAAAATTGTTTCTCAGATTTTATGTTATGAATTTCTCAAAAACAGCTCGGAGTCGGGAAGTTGGCGGTGTTACACCCCCGTGTCTCGGTGCGCACGTTAAGCCGTTGGTCCTGCGCCTGATCTCTCTCCGGTCATGTCGGATTGCCGTCTCACTGAACTTTGAGAGTGATGGAACAGTGAGTGCACCTGTGTATTGCGTTCACACTTGAGCACTATAATATCTCCTGCGTAGTTGGCTGATCTCTGTTGAGATTGGCCGCCGTGGTCGAAATCGGCCAGGAGGACTATTATTAAATAAATAAATGCCTAGTTTTCATGGTTGTCTAATAGTTTCGCAAGTCTAACGTTTGCCCGCGACCTTAGGGACAAACCGCAACTCGGTTAAGCGTGTCAAATCGAATTTGCGACGCTTACAGCCCTGTAAGCCTTCTGAAGCAAAGCAACTTTCACGACGAGTTTATTCAGTTACAGCGCTGGAAAGTTTCTAATGCCTTTTATAGGTGTATCGCTGGGAGATTTGATTTAACTTGATTAATAGAAGTACTTAAAAACTTAGCTTCTTGAGGGATTAGATATACGTGTACTGCCTTTAGTACTAAGTAACTTACGTCTGAAACAAAACAGTTCTTAAGTATCTTAATACCTCGTTAACATATGTTTTTATTAACTTGTGAAATTTTTCCTCCTCGTTTAATCAACCGCAGTTGTCCGCGGTAAAAATCCCACAATATTCAAGTGTGTATATTTTTAAGTATATATATTTTTTATATTATTTTGATACCACACTAAATGAAAATGTAGTGTTCCAACATTTATTAGCAGAAAAATTTGCAATTCTACAAAGGTATTCTTAGAAATAAAAGTCTTGTGTATTCAGCCTGCGTACAGGCATGAAAATATTAATAGCAGTTACATTTAAAAAAAAATACATTTAATTAGAAACGCTAACAGTCTAAGTATTTGATTCGCCAGTAGTTTGCTAAGATGTTTATAAATAGAGTACTCATCAATCAGACGAGAGCTCGAAGAATTAGCCTTTAATGTACCGACATCAGTAAATAAATATATAACAACATCACATGCATTGATCTGACTCCGTGGTAAGTAGCTTAAGCACTTGTGTTACAGATATCAGAATCGACAGTGGTATTACAAATAAACTTAAATAAATACATATAACACCCAGACCAGTACCAACAGACATATTCATGCATACAAATGTTTGTACAGTGCGGGGATCGAACCCGCAAACTTTTGGTTAATAGTAAATTTCCTGACCATTAAGTACACCAAAGTTGTCGTCAATTCTGATATATTCTGTCAGTACATCAGGTTACCTTGTTTGTTGCAAAAACTCCCTTAACACAAGTGATTAAGATGCTGCAGTGTTAAGCCCAATTTGCTGTTGTTTATTCAACTTTATTACTAATACACACATAAGGATTAAGTTATATATAATTCATCGGTCGTTGTATTCTACGAAAACATGTGAGAAAATCAGCAAGATTAGTCCACTAGTGGCCGCTCCCTACTTTGTCTTTATAGTCACACTTTATCTTCAAAATTCTTTATGCATGGTAGCCTATGTGTTGTTCTGATGTATGAGCTATATTTTTGAGAAGTTTCATTAATATCCATACAGTAGTTTTTACATGAAAGAGTTTTTACACTTTATTTAAACCTTTATCAAAGGGATGGTTTTTTACAATATAATTTCCTTTTTTATTTTTATTTAGCCTATATCATCCCACTGCTGGGCAAAGGCCTCCCCCAAATCTCTCCACCTGTCCCTGTCCATTGCCAACGTTTCCCAGTCCCGTGTTGTATTGACTAAGTCGTCACACCATCGTTTCTTGGGTCTGCCTCTTCTGCGATAGCCGTCTGTAGGCACCCATTTGGTGACGACTCGGGCCCACCTCTCTGGATGCATCCTGCAGATGTGACCCGCCCACTCCCACTTCAAATTCGCGGTTTTGTTGCCCTCATCAGCGATACCGGTCCTGGAGCGGATGGTAGTATTTCGGATCACATCACTCCGTTTTATACTTAATATGCTCCGGAAACAGACAATATAATTATATAAATAAAATATTATAAAAACCTATCCCTTGCAAGCTGCCAGCAGCGGGGCAGGGCTCAAGCTACCGACAGTTAAGTTATTATTATTATATAGGGTTAGCGAAATTTTCTTCTCTTCGATTTTCGTTGCTCGACATATTATCCCAATGAAAAGAAGTTGATTTCTAGATAGGTATAATTACATTAAAGAAGAAAATCAATTCCAAAAACAGCTGTAGGTTAAGATTCAAATAAATCAACCCTTGGGATTATCAAGGGAATTGTATTTACGCCTCCAGCTAAAATACGTCGTTTAAAATATCAGATCGGACTAGAAGCCAGGATCTTACTCTAATCCGTCGTCCTTAGTGTCGGATGTAGCTATCCCTGTCACTCTTAAAAGGTTTACCGTGCGAGCGAACGCGGCGGCTAGATCTGAAAATACATACGAAACGCTACGGTGTACACCAAGAACATTTCTAATGCTTACCTTTGTCCTCTGAAGTGCCCCGATTACAATTCCTAGACGTTCTCTTATCGCAAACACAAAATGGTAGTAAGAAGCTCGTAAGGGGCCTACCTCAAAAGATTATCGTACGAATATCTTTGTTTAGCCAACGAATTCTAGTGTTTTAAGCGAACTAAAAATATGCCATTGAATACATGGAACCGCCTAAAAATACAAAGGGCAAACTATAGTGAAAGTAACTTCATTACCCTACACCTACGAAAAAATATGCTAGAGATTTTTGTTAGCTACCGGATTATAGACATTATTGAGATACCGCTCCTTCAAAATTATCTTAAAAAAGCCGTTAAGATTGTTGTATTACTATCTATCCTTAGGCATGAGTAGTTATTCGACTTTTTAGTTTAATCCCCGACGTTTTCAATATAAACTCACTATTAAAAATGGTAACTTGTGGTCCGAATAATCTATGTATTCTCATCACTACACTATTAGGCCAGTAAAATGAGAGTTAATCTATAACGGACAACGGCTAAGAGAACAGGGGGATAAATAAGAATGATAGGGATAGAGCTAAAAGCAATTTTGGCTTTTAGAATAGGCCCCTGAAATCTTGTGTTGCTCTGGACGGCCTGACACCGTTCGCGCATCGTTGATCAGAAGATATTAATTATTCCTATTGAATTCTCCTGAAATAACTTTTTTTATTTTGTGTAGAACTTTTCACAAATTACAGTCTTCGAAAAGTGTGAAAAGGTTTTTTCAACGGTAACTTTTTCAAAACTTTTTATTGGGGAAATTTTAACTTTGCTTTATAGGCTGTTTTTATTTGAATGTGTGCGTAATTTAATTGGAAACATTTGAATAAAACCGTGCCTTGTTTTGAGAACAATCGACTTTTAATGATGTAAGTAAATGTTGTTGAGCAGATGAAATGAAAACTTGCGATTTCTCTTTTTCTTCAATGTAAACAACGCTCCTTTGGCGGAACTGATTTCGAGTTAGGAATCTAAACGGAAGCGCTTCCTACCGACCGGGTGTTATGGTCGGGGACCAAGGTCCGACAGACATCATCTTGATTTGTCTATCTATATTAATCTGGATCGAAATCTTATATACCGCGGTTCATGTGCGGTACTAGGCCGGTACCATTTGGCCGGTACTAGGCTAACAGCGCCATCTAGCCTATGGAGCCGTATCAGCTCTCGCTGTTGTGCTTGCCGTTAGGCATGCACTTGTGATGGCGAATGGTAGTATTTAGTTTTACATACATAAGCTCATCTCTCTTCAATTTATTTATTTAATTCAATGACTTTTCCTGTTAACAACAATATCCTTAACTCGTAAGGTTGTCTGGAAGAGATCGCTTTTAGCGATAAGACCATCTTGTACATTTTTTTCTGTGTATTTTGAATTTTTGGGTTCAAGGAAGAGTTAATCTATCGATCTATCGGTCTAATTAAATCTATATATATATATATATATAGATTATAATAGATAGAACGAGTATTGTATATATAAAATTCTTGAGTCACAATGTTCGTTACCGTACTCATCCGAAACGTCTTGACCGATTCTCATGAAATTTTGTGAGCATATTTGAATAGGTCTGAGAATCGGCCAACATCTATTTTTCATACCTCTTAGTGATAAGGGTTGTCCACAATAATTTTTATGGCAAAACAACGTTTGCCGGGTCAGCTAGTAGGTTTATGTAATTTGATTTGCGCATCTCATGCGCATGGGATAAGGGGTGATTTTTGTAGCTGTCCTGTCGTTTCTACAACGGAAAAAACGATTAATTGTTTTGACGGATATCGTAGTAGGCCTTCCGCTCATGTCTGGAAAAATCCCAGAAACCTTTGACTTGACAACTTGACACATGAGTGAAATGAAGTGAAGTGTGACGAGTAAATAGACGGAACGATCCCGGGAATGAAATGTTATGTGTTCAACTTGGAATATTAAACGGGTTTTGCTCGAAACGCTTTTGAAGTTTTTGATTAGAACACGCGATTAGATGGAAAACATACAAAGGAATATATAAAGCTACGTAAGCATTACCTAAGTACCACTCATTAAATTATTTTGTACATAACCAAAGTAAATATTAACTTTTAAAAAAATTGTTGGCATTGTGATTACTTAATTAAACAATAAACATATTTATGTTCATTCAAATTCATGACAGAAAAAGTCAGAAACAATTTTGGCTCGACCTGGGATTCGAACCCAGGACCTCTCGGATGTAAAGGCATATAATTTTTGCCACTACACCAACGAGGCAGTCCTTATAAAAGCTTGTTAATAAAACCATTATGTTTCTGCCTTTAGTAAGACCATGCCTAAATAATTATATGAAAAAGATGTTTTTTTGCGTTATTACCACAATTTACCTTTCTCACATAATTTTTACTGCACCCATTGTTTTCTTTCTGCATGACCTTGAGGTTGACTGGCAGAAAACGCTTTGAACATTAAGTCCAATCTTTGTACGTTTCGTGTTTTCGTAGTTTTAAATAAATAAATAAATATTTTTTTTTGTATTAATCACAATTAAATGAGAAAATCTGATTACGAAATATTGAAATAATATTTAATATGTAATCCGATTTTCTCATATTTGCTTTGCTTTCATAAGCTACTTTTTCACCTGAATGGCTAAGCAGAAGGAATTTTAATGTGCTCTTAGTGTGATTATTTAAGTATTCTGTAAGTATTTCCATTTTGCCACGAGCCGTCCGAGAGAAACTCGCAATTAAAATCCTTCACTGTTCTGCATAGACGAAATCAGAAGCTTTCTCTTAATAAGCTGAGAATATTTGTATCTAAGCTAATCTCTGAACTCATCTCATATCCTATATACGTCCCACTGCTGGGCACAGGCCTCACCTCAACTTTGAGGTGGTACGCGCCATACTCCACCACGCGGGCGAGGTGCACCGAGGTGGAGGGGTGATTGTAAGAGGTGCTTGTGGCGCAGTGGTAGCATACCTACGCTTTGGTAGTGATACCAAACCTAAGGCGCAGTCATATTTGGGATGGGTGACCATTCTGACCATACAAGTGTCGTCTATTTACAAGCATCTCCGTGCTTCGGAAGGCACGTAAAGCTGTTGGTCCCGGTTAATATCGATGGATGTGAGTCGTTAAGCCAGAGGCCCTCTGGCAGCTTAATGACATCTAAGTCAAGTGACAGTAAGGTTGATCTAAGCTAATAAACGATATAAAAAACAGGTTTTAATGGTAATGGTACTAGTTACCGTCAAGATACATCAATGATGTCTATAAAACGTTGTTCAACTATTGCAAAATCCCTTACAATCGACTACTGTATTTAGTGAGTCATTCACGACTCACTGTATTTTTTTTACTGTGACGATTCGGTTTTTTTCTTTTTTTTTTGTAAAAATAAATATAGTTCGATCGATCAAACTTTGCACTAGGAAGGTAAGTGCACCTATCAATCTTTAAATTTTAAAATGCAAACAGTTTTCTTAAGAGTTTTCCAAAAAACTTCCACAGATCAACAAGATACATAGATACACAAGGTACAAACGGAATATATTCAGTAATTAGTATATTACTGGAAATTTAAAGCAAAATAAATCCCGGTTTAGCTTTACTCTTTGAGGTGCTTGTGGCGCAGTGGTTGCAGCGCTTTGGTAGTGATACCAAAAGTTAAGCAACCAAAGGCGCGGTCATGTTTGGGATGGGTGACCATTATGACCATTTAAGTGACGTCTATTTACAAGCATCTCTGTGCTTCGGAAGGCACGTTAAGCGGTTGGTCCCGGTTAATATCGATAGATATTAGTCGTTAAGCCTAGTCAGAGGCCCTTGGGCGGCTTAATAACATCTGACAGTAAGGTTTGTCACTTACCTACACATACCCCTCCACCAATCCGCACTGAGCCCGCGTGGTGGAGTATGGCTCGAACCACCTCATAGTTGAGGTAAGGCCTGTGCCCAGCAGTGGGACATTATATAGGCTGATGAGATCCAGCTTTACTCATGGATTTCCGCAAAGTAACGCCTGATTCCATCAACTATATTCAGTAATTTTCCTATCCAGTCTCGTGATAACAAAAGCCCGTAAATTAATTCAGTTTAACTACATATAGTAGATATTCATAGTTGCAAATCCTGTGCAGCGGTAAAACCACAATGTAGATGGATGTAGCAAGTCTGTTAATATTAGTCTAAATGATTTATTTTTAACCCCAGACGAAAACAGGGGTATTATAAGTTAACCTCTATGTCTGTTTGTGTGTGTGAGTCTGTCTGTGGTATCGTATCTCTCAAACGGATGAACCGATTTCAGTGCGTTTTTTTTCTCGAAAGATAATTGAATCTCGATGATTCTTAGCTATGGGGTCAAAATCTAGTCGTTGAAGCTCAACAGCTGTTTTTCTGGCACATGTTTTTTTTAAACTGGATAGTTAGTTTTTAATTACATTTGTAAAGCCATTTGTAGAGAACAAATGGCTTTAGTTAAGGCAAAAATCATGGAACATAAAATTAATATCATGTTAATAAATAAATAAAATAAATAAATATTTCACAACAATCACACCAATTCTCTAGTCCCAAACTAAGCTACGAGGCTTGTGTTATGGGTACTAGACAACGGATAAACATACTTAAATACTTTTTTTTGTAAATAAATACATATTATACATAGAAAACACCCAGACCAGTACAAACACACATGTTCATGCACACTTAATGAAATCTTAATTTATCAAACATTAAAACTTCCATTTTTAAACAACGCTTAATAGTTATTTTGATAATAAATCTAATAATTTAAAAATTGTTAATATCCGCCGTTATCATAACAGTCGCTATGGACTTAGTAAGGTAGACAAATGATATTTAGCTTAAGTACCTATTTTGTAAAAATTTCAATAGTCATTTCTCGTCTGGCCACAGGGTTACTATATTGCTATTGTCTATGAGTGAGTGGTAGGTATGCGAATAATTTATAAACCTAATAGAAATTGAGATATGTAGAAAAATAATCGATCAGTTCAAGGTTGTTATAAAATGTAGTCACCATTAGCAATAGCAACAGGCAATAGCAAATACGTAGATAAGAATTATGTTCAGTTGGTGCTTGTTCACGAGAGAATGCGCGTGCGCATGCGCGAGCTCACTACTTACACTGCGCGTGCGTTTCGAAAGTGAGCACTTGGATATCACTTCATATGTTTGATATATTCTTCTTCTTCTTATTCATTGCCTTCTTTCTGCATGACCTTGAGGTTGACTGGCAGAAAATGCTTTTAGCATTAAGTTCACCCTTTGTACATTTTTTGTGCAATAAAGTTTTAAATAAATAAATAAATATATCTTAAGAAAACTAAGAGAACTTACTGTTTCAATCCGCACTGTGGAAATGTGGCACAACAGGTTGGTTCGCTAGTCGCTCAGAATAAACAGCCTTGATATCAACCAACCAACACGATATTTGTGTTTAAAAATAAATAGTAACTTATGCTAATTTGCAATATCTGAACTTAGCCATCATAATAATAAAGGTAAATTCCAATTTTTGCGATGAGTCATTTGAAAGTTCTGATAAAAAAGTTTTCGTACATAGATGATACCTTTATTGTAATAGGTAAATAGGAACTGCTCTTATCTCAAAAGTAAGTCGTTTAAGCTACTAACTTGTGAGAGGCACTTGGCACGGAGGAAAATAGCAGATTGATTCAATTTCGACGACCACGTTAGTGTAATGGTTATGAAGTTTCGATCCCCGCACAGTACAAACATTTGTGTGCTCGAATATGTCTGTTTGTACTGGTCTGGGTGTAATATGTATTTATTCTAGTTTATTTGTAATACCACTGTTGATTCTGATATCTGTAACACAAGTGCGAAAGCTACTTACCACGGAGCCAGATCAATGTATGTGATGTTGTTTAAAAAAAATCTTCGAGTTATAAAGTTTATAGGGTAATAATCACAGAATAATTAATTTAACTGAAAAAAAAACACCAACACTTAACTTATTAAAATTAACTATACAATACAAATTACATAATACAAAAAAAAAGAAGAATCAAAAAAGTTCATCTTGCAGACCCACACCAATGTCAGCGTATTATATAGTTGTCGTAGTCTGTTGAAGCGACAACATCTCCTGAGGATGCTACGTGTAGTGGCGAAACGCGTCGAGTGTTTTGTTGGTGTCAGTGTTGTGATTCCAGGTGCATCTTCTGTGTCACGTTGTGAGTTGTAGATATTGTAAGACCTGCGACTTCCAGTTCTAGCTTTTTCGGGTGATTACAGTTGGATCTATATTGTTGGTTCCTGCGCTGGCGTCGTTTAGTGGAAATTTAAAGCAAAATAATCCTCTTTTTCAGCTTCAGCGTATTATTATTATCCTCTCAAGGATATCACAGCTCAAGGCCGGTCCTTCTGGAAGGCGTACGTGGGGATATGGATCCAACATGAAGAGGTCCCTTAGTGATACATTAATGTGTAGCGATGTGTGTGTGTGTGTGTGTGTGTGTGTGTGTGTTATTATTATTATTCGTTTTTATCACTACTTTTTAAAATTTTATCGTCACACCCTTCTCACACTACGTCTTCACAGCTTGGTACATCCATCTTCAGACAAAATCCTATCGTAATCCTCAAGGGTTCGAAACGAATTTTAACCATCTTTCTCGCTCACATGCTTTCACTGCGTCACATCATTCATTCTGAAATCAATTCCACATGCATATTTTCTTGTCTGTCTCCGTCCGGGAATCGAGCCAGGGACCTTGGAGCTGACGGCACCTTGAAAACGAGTGTGCACGCTACCACACCATGGAAACAATAATAAATCCAATAAAATCCATTTATTTCTGTAAGTAGGCTAAGAACTGGCACTTTTACACGTACCAACATATAAATTAACCCTACCACCGCTTCGGGACAATTTGGGCCAGTGCTGAGAAGAAGCGGCGCAAGAAACTCAGTCACTATTTTCATTGCCTCTTTTCAAAATTGATTTACAATAATTGTAATTGTTTACATTTAAACATTTCCATATATCTTTGTCATTTATATAATCATCAATTTTATAACATCCTTTCGACATTAAAAAATCTTTTACAACTGTTTTAAATTTATCTAAAGGCAATTAAATTAAATTTTCAGGTAATTTATTAAAAAATGATATACATCTACCCATAAATGAGTGACCAACTTTATGAAGCCTAAAATGTGGAACGGCAAGCCTATTTTTTTGTCTTGTGTTGAAGTTATGCAAATCGCTATTTTTAGGAAATCAGTCATCTTTTGAATGTCTGAATGAATACAAACATCAAAAATATCGATTCTAGCTATGATCTATCCTCGGCTCAACCGATTGTGGCAAGAGATTGTGGCCAAATATTATAGCCATTTATAATACTAATATATCCAGCGACTTCGCCCGCTACGGGCAAAAATGACCTCTTTACAAATATAGAACAATTGAACCGTTTTCGTCTTAAGTATTACAAAACATGGTTCAAAAATAGTACCAGGCTCATTTTAGGATCAATCAATGGATTAAATTATACCTTATTACAAAACGAAGTTTATCTTGTAGTTCTGAATTATCTATGATACTAAAGTTAAACCCGTGCCACCCCTAGTTTAACTGTGGACTAACTTTTGACAGGTGTTTTTGGGATTATGATAATCCTGGATCACATAGTTTTGGTTTAAACCCGTATTAAGGCATGTCTTTGTAATAAGACAGTTTAAGTTCGAACAGTGTCTACTCGCTGAGATCTATACAATAATGGTTCACAATTTCATTATATTGGTTTCTTCGTTTTACGATTACAGTACACATTACAGTATTACAGTAGACATTGAAGTGATACACTTTTTTAACATTTCGCGATTTATTAACATTTTAACAACATAGACGACCGCTTGGTGCAGTGGTCCGCATGTCGGACTTCTAAACCAAGGGTCGCGGGTTCGATTCCCGCACAGTACAAGCATAAGTGTGCATGAACATGTGTGTTTGTACTGGTCTGGGTGTTTTCTATGTATAATAATGTATTTATTTACAAAAAAAAGTATCTAAGTATGTATATCCGTTATCTAGTACCCATAACACAAGCCTCGTAGCTTACTTTGGGACTAGAGAATTGGTGTGATTGTTGAGAAATATTTAAAAAAAAAAAAATTATTTTATTATATTATCATTATTTCACCACTAAGCGAATTCGCGCCGCAAGCTGTGACACTAGAATTGATCTTACAGAATTCATATTTTAAAATGAATTGCTGTTCGTTAGTCTCACAAAAACTAGAGAACGGCTGAACCGATTTCAATTATTTTAGTCTTGAAATGTCCGTGGGGATTCAGGGAAGGTTTAAACGATTAGAAAACGTGGAAAAACATGCTAAAACATTGCATGCATTGCTAAAACAGCGGGCAGGACAACGTCTGCCGGGTCCACTAGTCTTATATACATATAAGTAAAAATGAAGTGCTGTTCATTAGTCTCGCTAAAACTTGAAAACGGCTGAACCGATTTGAATAATTTTGGTCTTGAAATATTCTTGGAAGTCCAGGGAAGGTTCAAAAGACCAGAAAATTAAAGAAAAAAGCAACAGGCAGGACAACGTTGGTGGGTCTGCTAGTACCTAATAAAATACTCAAAGGTTTGCCTTTCAAACGCTGCCCATACATTAAAATACATTCAAAGAGTAACGAGCTAACAACGATATCACAAACAGAGTCGCAATAACTTTGCAAAGCTTTTATGTCAAGGTGTATTTAGTATTGCCGTCGGCTCGCTTGCAAAGAACCCTGATTGGCGGTATAGGCATGACATAGGATATTAAAATGCAGTAAGGATAAACTTTTAATGTTTTTATGTATGTCATTTGGATTTGAGTGTATTTAGTCTGGAAATTTTGGCCTTAACAATCATACAGAAACAGAGCAGTTCATGTGTGATACGAGAAAATGTTTGTGTTGTCGCGATTCTTGGTTTTGAGGGATCGACTTCATCATAAAGAATATTGGTTTTGCTATATTTACTACACACATGTATATTCGTGAGCGGCCGGTTCGTTACTATAATGAGTTTGTCGACAAGGTTGACACTGTTTCACTTAGGTAAGAAAATAATAGTTTAAAAAACTAAAAAAAAAAATTGGTTGCCTGTAAAGTCGGTATACGCGCGAAATTTTTACGTGACAACGACTCTGAGTGGTAAAATAATTTTAATGTGAATATTCATTCGTATAACATGAACCGGTGTGTATGCCTATCTCTCTCTCTCTCTCTCTCTCTCGCTCTGTCTCTCTCGCGCGAAACGTGAGCGGAGCAGCGTAACGCAGTTTCTTGAGGTGTCACCCGGCAAACCAATTTATAAGACGTTGTCACGTCAAAAAACGCTTTTATTGATATATTATTTCTGAGTACAAATAATTTATATTCCAGTAGAGTAAAAAGCGTTTAAAAAGAAATAATTTTCTCTTTTTTAGTTAGCAATAAAAGCGTGTTTTTTTGTTTTTTAAACTATAATTATTATTTTTTTAGTTAATAAGAATAATGGAAAATTCTTATCAAATTATTGCATTGTCATCGGTACTTGATACGTGTGGAAAGTTTCAAATTATCCCGTTTTCTGGAAGTTGGTGGAAATTCTCAAAGATTCCATTACATTCATACATACAGTCCGAGCTAATAAAAACGTGTTAAAAAAAAGTATACATCTCGTCGATAAGTCGAACCATTCACGTACTAAATTAA
Source organism: Pyrausta despicata (assembly GCA_963921415.1). NCBI lineage: Eukaryota > Metazoa > Arthropoda > Insecta > Lepidoptera > Crambidae > Pyrausta > Pyrausta despicata. Next base: position 13,753,754 of record OY992866.1, on the reverse strand, counting down.
ATCAACAAACTGGTTCTGCTGCTATAATTTTTAGCTGTGGACTCGATTGGAGCGTTTCGAGACGATTTTATTATTGCTTGCATGCGACCGACGCATCGCATGCACTTCGTTCTAATGGCGCTATTATACCGGTTCTCCCTTTGAATGCTATTTCTAGGTTTTTGCCCTCGTTTACTGATATACTCAGAGCATAATTCTAATTAATTACGAGGGAAAAAATAGCTTCGTGGCTGTGAAAATATTCGTCATTTAAATGCGTGCACGGCCGCGGAAAACCGTTGGATGCGGGCAGTGCAGTGGGGTGAGCACGAACAACTATCGTCACGTATTCGTAGCGGTTAACTATCGTTAACTTGTCAATTTGTATAGAGAAACTGTCAGTTTCTGACGTTTTGACGAACGATTACGTTACGAGATTGTTCGTGCTCACCCCACAGGACCGATTGCGGTGGAGAGCCTTGAGGAAGGCCTTTTCTTAGCAGTGAGCGTCGTGTTGCTGATATAATGATGATGATGACGATGATGAACATCAATAATTAGCCACAAGTCGTCTACTGCTCAACATGGCTTCTTCCAAAGATTTTCAGGTTGATTGGTTGCAGCCGCAAATCAAGTCAATCAAATGTTTATTTTTGCTACAATATGGTACATAAATGGTGTTACAATGATATAAATAAGCCAGCACATTCTATTGATCTTGTCAACATGCAAAATTTGAAAACATAGTAAGTGCAGTTATTAAAATTTAAATATTACAGTTACATTTTAATATTTATCAAGTTAAATTAAGATGCCGCCGGTACATAATTTGGTTCTGCGATCCTTAATAAGTCGTCAGTCCCTCTGGTTGTCGATATAAAGCCTTTTTTGTTCTTCGAATCCATTATAATACTACTACGATAATTCGCAAGGTCAAAATAAAAAAGACATTAATTTTTGTCGCTCTTACTCTAAAACAATTTTCGAATCCTTTTTGTCCATCACTGAAAAAGCAAAAAGATTTCCAACCTCGCACACACATAATATCTTTTTGAACACCATCAAAAAGGTCATAGGCTCGTTAGTAATAAAGTTATCACCAATGCCCAATCACGCATTCAATATAACCCAATAAATTAACATGAATACAATAGTCAAAAGGTTCAATCGGGTAAATTGGTTTATAAAACGGCGGCGCTAGTGTCGGCTTACGATATAAGAAAGATATTATTGAAGGTATTAGTTAGGCTAGCGCTACACATGACGGAAATTCGGTCTTTTACCCTGATCTCTCTCCGGTCATGTCGGATTGCCGTCTCATCGAACTTTGAGAGTGATGGGACAGTGAGTGCACCTGTGTATTGCGCACACACTTGTGCACTATAATATCTCCTGTGCAGTTGGCTGATATCTGTTGAGATTGGCCGCCGTGGTCGAAATCGGCCAGGAGCACTATTATATTTCATAACGACCATAATCCACAGAAAGTTTATTCCAGACCACTTTAATGTACTGTCTTCTAGTAGTTTATTTTTTAAGTGCTTACTTAATCAGAAAGTTCTCGTTATGCTGATGAACTTGTTTTAATGCGTTATTATATTAATAGATACCTCTTACGGTTTAGCTGGGCCGCTAAGGTGTCTACATCAGGTACGTTTGTGTACAGACTGAAAAACTTTTTTAAATGTTTTATTTTATTTTTGGGAAACAACATTACATGACAAAATAGGAAATTAAAATAACTCATAAACCAATTAAGTTTCCTCAGTTTAAATAATACATGGAGTAAACCAATTAAAATTTTGTCGACAACTAACTAACACCTTAGTCTATATATGACCACGGACGCTGATTAGGGGTCCGAAAGGTCAGGTTAAAACAAAATGTAAATAAATAAATCGCGAAATAATCCGTAAAAAGTGTATTATTTCAATAAATTTTTGAATAATTAACAGCAGACAGACAGATATTTCACTTGTTTTAAGATTATCAAATAAGATTTTCAAAATAAAATTTTATTTCTATCGATAGTCACTTGTCTATATAATGGCAATTTCCCCCAACTGTTTATAATTAGCAGGCGGCATTATAAGAGATTAATCACACTTTTCAATTACTCCGCCCTGACGTATCGAGGGCAGGTGTAATGTATGGCGTCTTGCGCCGAAGACAAAACGGTGGACTCGTTTAGTGAAATTGAACGCGGCATTTCACATTTTCATTAGTTTCTTTGTTAAATGTCGGCTTTTAACCGTGTTTAGCGGCTGTTTTTTAACCCTAGGCTAGTTGATTTTTTTTAAAAGAGAGGTATTTTAAGTTCGAGCCCTATGTCTCTCTCTCTCTCTGTGTGTGTGTGAGCTACGCGGGGGTGCGACACAGGAACAAAAGCCTGAAATACTGAAAATCACGGTTCGGATATATTTTATAATAGATTTTACACCTTTGCGACGTGCGGTGTCACTCGTGGATCGCTTTGACATGTTCTAATATTTGGAATTTTACTCGAAACACAGTGGCCAGGATTCGGTGGACACAAAAAGTTACATATCGTGGCTAACACGCGCCATTATCATTAGTTTCTTTGTGAGATGTCGACTTTTGATAGTGTTTAGCGGCATTTTATAGTGTTTTTTTAATTCGAAAGATAGTTTAATCAATTAAAAACCATCCAGCCGTTGAATCTCACAAAAAGAGAATAACTTTACTTTTAAATTTCGTTTGGCCAAAAATCAAAGAAAAATAATTTTCCTACCCAGCAATTGAGATGATCAGATGACCTCTAGATTAATAGGCATGATGACACCTATCGTTAATATTTCCAAGACCATGGTGTTTTGAAGCTAGAAAAATCAATTTTTTTCCAAAAAGCTGTAAAAACCATTTTTTATTTACATAAAATTAAATTAAAATTCAGTCAGTTAACTTCGATTTCTAATACCAAATTATGACGTCAAATTATAGTAGGTATTCCCATACAAAACAACCTGTCGAAACAATCTGCGTCAGATTTTGACAGATGATAAAGAGTATGTCAACGATTGGTGGTGTCATCTAGCCTATTGGTTACGTTATTGACTGGTATGTTTACTCTTTTGTGAAGCACTGTGAAATTTAATTGAATCAAATATTTGTATACTGTTATATACAGTTAAGTAGGTCATAGCACTTTTGTTCTGGCTGAAGACCACATGATTATGTATTGTACCTTACTTAATCCATACTAATATTTTAATGCGAAAGTAACTCTGTCTGTCTGTTACTCAATCCCGCCTAAACTACTGAACCAATTTGCATGAAATTTGGTATGGAGATGTTTTGATACCCGAGAAAGGACATAGGCTACTTTTAACCGCGGGAAAATGACGCATTCCCAAATTCAAGTGGGCCGATCGCTTTTAAGCCTTAACTTACAGACTTAACAGATTTAAATAAAATGTAGTAAGGAGATAGTTTGAGACTTAAGGCAGGACATGAGTTACTTTTGACCGCGAGAAAACAACGCAATCCCATGGGAAAAATTACTTTCCGGGGAATCTGATCGCTTTCGATAAATTTGGTAACACGGGATTTAAACAACCCATTCCAAAAAAACTACCTAATGCGGACGAAGTCGCGGGTAAAAGCTAGTGACGAATAAAGCAATTTGAATTCGAATTTAAATTCCGAGGAATGTGACTCGCTAACAAGAAGCTTGTCGTAGGTCAAGGGCGGCTGGTTTTTTTTAAAAAGGTAACTTTTTATGTTGTGTTTACGCCACTAGGGTAGGTCCATGTAAAGGTGAAAGGCATTATGAAACCTATCATAAATATTTTTTAGGCCGTGGTGTATTAAAAAAAAACTATATTATGATTAAAAAAAACTTTTTTTTCCAAAAAGCTGTAGAAACAATTATAAATTACACAAAATTCAATAAATATTCAATCAATTGACTCTGATTTCTGATACTCTAACTTGACGTCACGTTAGAGTATTCCCATACAAAATCCATGGAGGCAGATCGTTTTGTGAGATGATGAAGACTATGTCAACTATTGGTGGTGTCATCTGGCCTATTTCTGAGATTCTGTCTTGGTAAAAACTTATTTGTTAGTATAATCTTCAATTGAAGCTAATTCGCTTACAGGGAATAGGTACTTTTATGCTAAGCTACACCTTAACCTAGAACAGAAGTTGATCATGTAGTGTAAATGTGCCCTCGTGTTGCGCAATTGGAAAGGACACTTTAAGCCTCGTATTCATGGTAAACATTTGTGAAGGAACAGTTGATCAACATTGTTGGTGAGCGGCGAAAATGTTGCTAGCAACTATGTTAAAATCAACTCTGCAACATGCACTGTTGCCAGCAACTCCGCAACATGATGATTCAACTTTGCTGCTAAACAAATGTTTACCATGTATACGGCTTTAGGATTTTGTCCAAAGTAGGTACCTAGCAAAGATACTTTGGTACCCAGGTACAAAATATGCGAAAAATTTCCTCAATCAACCTCATTGTGACTTCGGCTGAAGCTATGTATGACAGCGAGGAGAGCTACCGTTACCCTCCGGGCAAATGAAATTTGTCACGGTTGTGAATTTAAAACACACTTAAAGAAAAAAAAGAAAGAGCAATCGCCCGGCTTGCGAGAGGTACGGGTTCGAGTCCTGCCTGTGGCAGTAGAATTGTAAAGAAATTTGCTTTGTTAATGCTAAAAATAAAGAAAACTTGTCCCGGCCCAAAAAGACGTAGACAACTGTGCGCTTTGGAGTTCTACATCTTGATGGAATCAGGCGTTACTTTGCGGAAATCCATGACTAAAGCTGAAAAAGAGGATTATTCATTATGATTTTAATTTCTACTAAACGACGCCAGCACTGGAACCCAAATACATGCAAATGTAACCACCTGAAAAAACTCCGACTTCCAGCTCTAGTTTTTTCAGGTGGTTGGTGCAGTTAAAAAAATAATCCGTTCTGTGCAATGCGTGCATTGCGTCCGATGCGCACTATATCGACCTGTGAACGCTCACCTTTTATGTGTGTCAATTGTAGAATCTTCATAATTCTGAACTTTTTCTGAGTGCTGGGAAACTACGCCGTGGGTTTGGAGCACAAGGTTGTTATAGTTTAGGTTACAATAATTTCACAGTTCAATAACTGTTGTAATTTACTGTGCGAATTCTATCTCCCTAATTAGTCAGCTAGGCGTACATTAGACAGACGAACAGAAAAAATAATTTACGCCTTTTTACGATCGCTCTGTTGGCGTAGGGATGAGAAATGAAATTATGGATGTAAAGCATCATTGTGTCTTTTGCTTGCCTCCATGAATAAGAATGCCGGTTTGGGGTACAGCCGACGCTACATTAAGCTACACATTTTCGTAGCAAAATCACCCTTATTTCATAAGACAGATAGATAGATAGACTGCCTCGTTGGTGTAGTGGCAAAGTTTCTGCCATACATCCGAGATTCGAATCCCAGGTCGAGTCAAAATTGTTTCTGAGATTTTCTGTAATGAATCTCTCAAAAACAGCTCGGAGTCGGGAAAGTTGGCGGCGTTACACCCCCGTGCCTCGGTGCGCACGTTAAGCCGTTGGTCCTGCGCCTGATCTCTCTCCGGTCATGTGGGATTGCCGTCTCACCAAACTTTGAGAGTGATGGAACAGTGAGTGCATCTGTGTCTTGCGCTCACACTTGTGCACTATAATATCTCCTGCGCAGTTGACTGATCTCTGTTGAGATTGGCCGCCGTGGTCGAAATCGGTTAGGAAAACTATTACTATTATTACATAGAATAAACTAGTGGCCGCCCGCGACTTCGTCCGCGTGGAGTTTAGCTTTTTGCCACCGAGTTTTACACAAATTAGCAAACCCTATTATATCCCTTTGGTGGTAAAACTAATCAAAATTCCTTCTTCATAGCACATCCCTGCATGCCAAATATTAGTTCGATCCGTCTGGTGGTTTTGGATGTGCGTTGATAAATCACTATGTCAGTCACCTTAGAGCTATATATATTTATTACAACAACATCATATACATTGATCTGACTCCGTGGTGAGTAGCTTAAGTACTTGTGTTACAGATATCAGAATCAACAGTGGTATTACAAATAAACTTTGATAAATACATATAACACCCAAACCGGTACAAACAGACAAACGGACAAATGTTTGTATAGTGCGGGGATCGAACCCGCGACCGGTTATTGGTCAACTTCTTGACCATTACACCAAAGTGGTCGTCAGCACTGAAAATGTTATCAACAGGGTTTGGTGCAGTTTTTTTGAAAATAAGGAGTAATTAATAAAGAACAAAATAAATGAGTCAAATAATAAAACTAGGCATGATTATTGGGTATATTCCTATTGATGATTTCATTACTATCATGCATGGCAACTGCTACTTGCTTACCTTAATATTTCCTATCGTACCTGCGGTTTTTAAAAAAAGTCTTATTCATATTTTTATCCAGAAACGAAGTGGTGAATTATATTGCCCTTGCATTATGTTTCTCAAATCTTTTTTATGTAATTAGTAACGTAATCACACATTTTTGCTAGGGTAAAAAACTATATAGTTAAATATCTTAAAAAATACGTTTCTCTCAGGTAAAAAAACAAACTAACCTTACCTTAGAGGCGTAATTAGGTCTAAAATATTGTTCACTGATGCAAATGCTTTTTTAAATTTTTATCTAGGGTAAAGAGCTAGATACTTAATTGTCTTAAAAATTACGTTTGTTGGCGACCTGCACCACAAGATCCTTTTTGGCCACAATATTTCGAAATTCTAGTTTTCTTTTATATACTTTTGTTTTGTTCCTTTTTTTACCATTCAAAATTTATATGTCAAAAACAGTGTAAAATATATACGATGATGAGCTGGTTATAAAGGAAATCCGGGATTTTATTTTGGCCATCCTCAACAACGTTTGTCTCAGGTCAAAAAATACAAATTAACCTTACCTAAGAGGCGTAATTAGGTCTAAAGTATTGTTTACTGAACCAAATGCTTTTAAAGTTTTGCTAGGGTTTAAAACTAGATAGTTTAATGTCTTCAAAATGACGTTTCTCTCAGGTAAAAAAAAAACAAACTAACCTTACCTAAGAGGTGTACTTAGGTGTAAAGTATTGTTCACTGATGCAAATGCTTTATATATTTTTTTTCTAAGGTAAAGAGCTAGATAGTTAAATGACTTAAACAAGCCTTTTATTTAAAGTAAAAAAAAAAACAATCAAACGTAACCTGATAAGGCGTACCTACTAAGGTGTAAAGTTATCTTCTATGAATGAATGAATGAATGAAATGAATGAAATTTATTTGCGTATGAAAAAGAGTACATTTAGGTGGTGGGTTAGACATTGTGGTTCAGCTTTTTCAGCCATATAATTACAGCATGCAAATTATATAAAATCAATTTTAAAATACAAATTACAAAATAAAATGCAGTATTCAAGTTCAATAAACACAAAATTCAATTCAAGAAACAGAGAATCACAAAATTAAATTACTACATGTCAAATATTATGTCAAATTACTAAATCAAATTGCTATATAAAATTACAAATTTATCCGCATTATTAAGATTTCCATAAAATTTATTATTGACGTGACAACGTCTTATAAATTGGTTCGCCGGGTGACACTTCAAGAAACTGCGTTACGCTCCGCTCACGTTCCGCGCTCACAATGAGAGCGAGTGAGAGGCACGCGTCCCTTCGACTCGGGCATGGTTAGCCCGCCTAAGAGCGAGTGAGACAGACATAAAAAGTGAAAGGCACGCGTCCCTTCCACTCGAGCACAGTTAACCCGCCTAAGAGCGAGAGAGACAGAGCGAGAGAGAGAGAGTGAGAGAGATAGGCATACACACCGGTTCATGTTATACGAATGAATATTCACATTAAAATTATTTTACCACTCAAAGTCGTTGTCACGTAAAACTTTCGCCCGTATACCGACTTTACAGGCAACCAATTTTTTTATATATTATATTATGAATCAAATGGTTTTAAAAATTTTGCTTGGGTAATAACTAGATTGTTAAATGATTTAAGATGACGCTTCTCTCAGGTAATAAAACATCCTAGCCCTACCTACAGAGGTGTAAAGTTTTCTTCTATGAATCAAATGGTTTTATAAAAATTCTAGATAATAAAATGATTTAAAATGACGTTTCTCTCAGGTACCTAATAAAACATACTAACCTAACCTGATAAGGCGTATTGAGGTGTAAAGTTTTCTTCACTGAATCAAATGCATTTAACAACTTTTTTGTAAAAAAAATCTACATACTTTAATTACTTAAAAATGATGTTTTCTCTCAGGTAAAAAAACAAACTAATGAATGTTGAATGTTTTGTATTTTCAAGATCACAGTTTTTAGGAGTATTCATAAAATGATTTCCAAAATTAAAAACAATAATAAGATCTCATTTGTGATATGAATCTTTACAGATATTGAGTAATTAAGCACGTAAAATTATGATTATGGTATATATATAATAAATATATTTTTGACAAGAATCAATAAATAAACAAAACATAAAAAAGCTATCAAGTTTCTATATTTTTAGCATTAGCAATAACAACCATGCAAATTTCTTAACAATGTTAAATTAATATTTATTCACTTTTCTTTTAAATTTCACATTGTAAATAAAAAATGGTTTGTACCTTTTAAGTAAGAACCTAACGTTGTCACTAAAACAATAACATAATCTACAAAACCTAATTTAGGTTTCAAAAGCTTAGATAAATTAGTGTTCATTAAGTAGATTACATTACCTCTTATTGTATTTACACATAGACTACCTTACATTTTGATTGTACTTTGATTTGAGTTCTCGTTTAAAAAAAAAACAGAAAAAAATAACTTAATTTTTGTCTTGATTCCATTAACCATTTTTTGTACAATGATGTCAAAATTAGACAGCGTTTGTTATTCCGTTTTTTTGGCTATAATTTAAGGTATACTCGTACACCAAAAAAGTAGTTTTGTATCTGTAGGTCTACTGGATTCTATTTACACTTACTACCTTACATTTTGATTGTACTTTGATAGTTCTCGTTTTAAGTCAATAAATATAATATCAAGAAGAATTTACGTAAGCACAGTATTTCTTAAAACGTAGCAATGGTTCTAAGAAATACTGTGCAATCTCCATTTATTTACACTTGCATTTCTTAACACTATCAAACTGGGCACCATCCAACTCACTAGCTGTCCCAAAACATCATTTTTTATATCTGCTATAATCATTACAACAGTATCTCTTCACTGAGAATATTAACACAACTCACTAACAATTACAAATCAGTCCTTTTCAACACATTTATTGTTAATTTTCGCCATTCCCGTTGGACATTTGCCACCTTCGAAATTCGCCCTGTTATCCAGATCTGGAGTCGTCGATATAACACCCTTCTCTGTCACATTCGAGTAACCCCATATCCATCTATCTCCCTCTTCGTGATCATCGTCTGTCATGTCTTCTTCATCATGTCTCAAGTTCGTGTAAACATGACCTTCTGAAAAGCTACTGTTTCTTGGACTTCCGTTGGAATACTTCACTGTACTGGTAACGGGTCTTGGAAGTTGGTCAGTGATGTCACCATTTGACCTGTGGTCGGGATATGCTCTTTGCGTTTGATTAGAATTATCTTTGTGTAAGTTTATCGATGGTCTCTTACCTTGTACAATTTTAGGTACTTGTTTGGCATAATAATTGTCATTTTTATCAGTTTGTGGCGGTCTTGGGCTTGGTTTTGCTACATTTGTGTACAGCACTTGGTTGTCAAGTGTTCTATTTGGTGTAATAATGTTTCGCATACTATTATCAGCATTTTGTTGCGGTCTTTGGTTTGGTTTCACAGCATTTGTAAACAAAACTTGATTAATATCTGCTGTGTATGTTAAATTGTTTTGCATATCGTTAGTTGCATCGCCTTCCCTGCGTCTAGCGTTTTGAGAATGCTTCCTTTTGGTTGACATAGATTTTGGGACTTTAATTGTACTGTTTTGAGGAAACACAGTGTTGTTAGATTCCCCATGTCTCACTTTATGTCTGTTTTCCAATTGATCCTTAGCCGGTGTCACTGCACTTTGTTGATAATCCGATCGGTCAAGGTTTCTTGCATATTCTTCCGGATTCGCTTTCATATATCTGACTGGTGTTGACGTTGTTCTGCTTCTGTTGTGTCTTGTTATTTCTTGATTTACAAACTGGTTTGTAGCTGCGTCATGGGAACTTACTGCGCTGTGATTGAGGAACTGATCAGAATTAGTCCTGTGTGAACGTTTTGGTACGAATCTATCACCGAGCACTGTGCCTTCGACTGGCATTGTTTGCGATTGTCTTTGGTCGAACTGCGGTCGTCCGCTGACGTAGACTGCCGCTAAAGTGACTATGAGGAGTTTGCAACACATTTTACACAATTATCTCGATGTTGCGCATGTTATTATATTAAACCAGCGACGCGACGTGCGCACGCGCCTAAAACCGGCGACGGACTGACTCACTCACAAACATAACAAGGTTTCTGTTTACGACTATCAAGTGATTAAGCGATGGTTAAAGATACACGGGCAATTAAGTTCGAGGAAGTTTTGCAGGGTTAAGTGGTGTTTGCGCGTAAAGAAGATTAATTGTGAGAAAAAGTGTAAGTATATGTTAATGATGATTAGTGAAAAAAACTTTGGAATTTTCAATGTTCATTAAAGCAAATTAGTTAATGAATACGCAAGAAGGTCATATAAGTAATAATACAAATTACGTAACGAATCTATAAAAGCTGCTTCTATTCAAAGTACCTTATGTAGGTACTTAAGATAGACAGGTAGGTAAAATTTAAAAAGTGCATTTGGATGTAAGTTGACTCGGTTTGATTACAACTGGATAGGTATTGGATCTTTCCAATTCCAAGTTATTTTACATGCGTTCATTTGGCAGCAAGTACAGTGTAAAAACTGAGTTTTCAAACCCTTATAGATAATCTCCGATTTCCAGTCAGGCTGTATGTCCTGGTAAACAGGACGCCAATATTGTAAACACATCGTGATTCATAGGTCTCGAACACCGAGTGTTTAGTCACTTTGTCAAACATAGGCAACATATAAGTAATACAGGGTTAAACCCTACCGAGAGAATGGTTACATTATAAAGTGAAAAGCTTATTTTCTAACTTGGGGAGCTACAATCGAAATGCTACAAATATTTTAAACGCGATAGTTTGTAAGTGTGGAAGTATCTATGGATACATATTTGTTTCTCGTTCACAAAACTAATGTATGTATTGTAATGGTGAAAAAATAAGCTTAAGGTTGAATAAATCCAAGGTTAAGAAGTCTGTGAAATGTTGGGGTTTCCGTAGCTCAAAATAAATATGACAACCATTCACTTTAAAAGTAATTTATTGACTGAATCGCACATGAATACGTCAATAGCGTGTATTTGCCAGAGTCAGCTAAACATAGTTATTCTAATGGAGCTTACATACTAGACTTAAGCTAAGCTAAAGAAGCATACACACTATAATCGACACACTTCATCTGGAAGAGATCGCTACAAGCAAGACCGCCTAAATTGTAAATCTTTCTTTGTTAAACTTGTCTGTAATTTTTGTTTTGTGTTTAACAATAACATGTTAATCTATCTATCTATCTTAAATACATCAGAATAACACATCGATACCAGAAGTATGAATTAAGGTAAGGGACAAAACATGACTTTACAGGAGAGCGAAAAAACGTTTTTGCTTTTTGTAATCTGTGTATAACTTTTTTGTTTACAGGCCGATTTAGATGAGGTCTATGGCAAAGTTTCTTAGAATTTAATGTTCTTTTATGCTATAAAAGCTAAATACAATAAAATCTTATAGTTTAGAAAATAGCCTGTCCCTTACCTTAAAAATGTGAATCACTAATCAACAAAAAAAACAATAAAAATTGTCATAATCTACTTTCGTATTTTCCAAAAAATAATGAATAATAATCTCTAATTTCTAGAGTTAAAACAAAAAGTAAGAAAGAAAATAACCCCGTAATCACGGGGTCAGTTCCTACATTGACGATTGCTGCTTCAGACTCCATGTACCCCTCTTCCATTGAGTCGTGAGATGCGGTCCTGCTGCTGGAATAGGAAGCTATGTTATCAGCCTGGAGATTTAGGTAGACGTCAAAACTTTTTTGCCGTCTCTCTACTCGAAGTTTAACTCAACCTTTGAATCTACGTATTCTGCAATGGCTCTTTTCTGCATGTCTTCTTGGGAGTCGAGGAGTTTTAGAATGAACTCTTCGTCTGCCAGGATTATCTCCACGAAATCTGTAAGCTCAAAAACTGCATGTATGGGATCCTCCAAGGGGGCAGTTCTTAATATCTGCTCTTCTAAATCTCGAACCACGTTCCGGGCAAGAGAAGCAAGTTTGGTGGCCTTTTCCTTCTTTTTTGACAACTCTACTGGGTTCTCTTACTAGTGTTTTTTCTCAACTTCTGATTGAAATGCTAATTTGAGAAAGTAGTTAAAAACAATGTCTTTTGTCGTTTGTTTTGATTACAGTCCAATTCGGGTTTCAAGATCAGCATACTTAGAAGCCGTAAAGGCTTGGGTATGAGGCATTATGAGGTGAAGATATTGAATGTGGTCGGACGGGTACTTTTCGGCTTTTAACTTGTCCAATACTTCTTGTCTCTCCTGAACGTAGTCGTTTAGTTGTTTGGGAAGGGGCTCCAGTGTTATGACACAACCGCCCCGGCTGATCACTTGCTGGATTAATGAGTAGGTTGTCATTTCCGAGAGTGCTGTTAACATCTTTATATGGACCTTAACGGCAGCAGGAACGATGTCGTCAGTGGTGGATGTAATTACGTTGTAAACCAACCGACGGACTGGAGTGCGGGAGACAACTGTCTCGTTAACTACAGTTCCTCCCCTTGTACCGTCGTGCATACTCACTTGGTATACGGTTAATAATTTGTTCCAAAAAAAAAAAAAAAAAAAAAAAACCTAGACGAATGAGAGGAATGAATGAGTGAAAATGAGTGAGTGTAGTGAGTGGAGTGGGCGTGGGTAGGTGTCTTCTCAAGATTAAGCGGGTCCGGAGGCGCCGAAGTGAAGCGATGCGTTCTTGAAGTAGTCCGTCGATGCGCAGCGGTGTAGAAGCTGGAGCGCAGCTGTGCCGGAGACCGTGAAGACACCGGTGATCAGCAGAGGTAGCCGCGATGGCTCTGTCAGCAAAGGCAAGCAGTTGATGTATCCGATGTAAATAAATTTAGGAGGAGGCAATGCTCCCTCCGTGGGAGTAAAGTGAAAATCCTCCTTAATAGGAGCTAGTAGCAAAGTGAGTAATCCCTCCTCGGGGTAAAGAAGAATAGTCCCTCCTCAGAGTAAGGAGGGGCAAGTCCTCGCAGTCTCTCGGGCTAGGAGAGGGTAGCCCCTCACTGACCCTCCTCAGGATAGGAGGGGTCAGTCCCTCGCAGGCCCTCCTCAGAATAGGAGGGTTCAGTCCCTCGCAAGCCCTCCTCAGGATAGGAGGGTTCAGTCCCTCGCAAGCCCTCCTCAGGATAGGAGGGTTCAGTCCCTCGCAGTTCCTCCTCAGGATAGGAGGAGTCAGTCCCTCGCTGGCCCTCCTCAGGATAGGAGGGTTCAGTCCCTCGCAGTTCCTCCTCAGGCTAGGAGAGTTCAGTTCCTTGCAGTCCCTCCTCAGGCAAGGAGGGGTCAGTCCTCAGTGTTGCAGAGGGTGAGGGCCTTCCGGAGGTAGAGAAGTCCTGGTCTTCCTGTAGTACTTCTTGAAGTATCGTATAGTAAAGAGTTTACTGTTGTGTAATCGAAGCCAGGATTAGAATGAGTCAGATATGGATGGTATGGGCTTATATAGGGCCGGCCGTTCAAATTTAGAGCGTGGATAGAACGCGATAAAACTCGTGCTTTGCAGAGTTTGTAATGGAAATTGTATTGAAACTTTGCTAAAAGTTGTCAATTTTCAGAAAAAAATAATAAGACTCCCGTCACTCAAAATGTCAAACATAGTGTCAAAAAGTACAAAATTCGGAAAAATACTAATAAATTGTGTTCACAATAAGAAATAATTATGCTGAGAAGGAGAGGAAAACCATTTAAGGGGGAAATGTACCGTCGTGCATCATCATTCGTCTAGGTTTCTTTTTTTTTTCTCTGTTTTCCTTTAAATATAATTTGTTTGTTATTTCTCAATTCTTTTCGTTATTCCTTTTCCCTTCTTTGTCGCTCCACGACAAGCTAAGTCATTTTTTTTTTAAAAATCTGTCGCTTCACGACAAATTGGCGCCCAACGTTTAAGTCTTCAGTCTCTCTTTCTTTTCTCTCTTTCTCTTATTTAGTATATTGCTTTTCATTCCTCATTCATTTCACTCTCTATCCTCTTCTAAATTCTAAATCAACACTTCTTCTAGTGTTCTTCACCTAATCATCCTTATTTGGCTTTTTCTTTTAACAAATCTTAACCCCTTCATTGTCATCATAAATCTTAACCCCTACTCTGTCATCTCGAATCTTAACCCCTTCAAATTTGAAAACACAACTTCACTCTACAATCTAGAAGAAAACGAGGTACTTCATTTTTTTTTAAATTTGTTTGAGCTTTATTGAATCTTGACTTTCTTTCTAATTAACATCTTTACAATGTCTCGATTAATTAAATTTGACTATCTTAACAAAGCCGAACTTATATACGAGGTAAAGATTAGATTAGAGGAACCAACTGACACGGTTATAGACCTTAGAAAACAAATCCATCGACTTTCTTCGATAACTTCATCAGAGGAAATATTAATTTCTCCTCTCTCTATTGATGAGGATCTTGCTGAAATTGGTACATTTTCCCCTTCTCTTTATTTATTTTAATTTCTCTTTTAATTAGGAATTATAACCTTTTATATTAATCTTTTAAGGGACTCTTAACCCCTTGTCTTAACATGAGGGACTTTAAACTCCTTATCTCTTTAGGGACTCTAAACCCCTTAACTTAAGGATCTTTACTTGATCTCTTTAGGGACTCTAAACCCCTTAACTTGAGGATCTTTACTTGGTCTTCTTAGTACTAACTAGTACTTTCTTTTGAGCGGTTGACTACTCGTTAAATAAGCCATCAATCCGAGCGGATGACTACTCGTTAAACAAGCCTTCAGTTCGAGCGGTTGACTACTCGTAACGAAGGCCTAAGTCGTATTTTTTTTCTCTCCATATATGGAGCGGTTGACAACTCCCTAAATAAGCCTGTCGTCGTTGAGGAACTTCCTTCTAGAGTGGCAGTCATTGAATGTGAACTCCACCCTAACAGTTTGAAGATGATGGTATGTTAGAAGAAGAATAAACATTTGTATTAAAGGTGGTATGCTTGGTGAAGTAGGATTCCTAAGATTTCTTTAGGCTTTTCTTTCATAAATTTTCTCTGAGTCGAAAATTTTCTGGGGTCGTGGGGGAAATGTACCGTCGTGCATACTCACTTGGTATACTGTTAATAATTTGTTCCGGTTTGGGTATCCAGTCATTTTCATTCTCACAATATATGCATTTTGCGTGTATTATTATTCTTTTCCGTGGAATCTGTTTTCGTTCACTTTTTACTGAAAAATAAGGAATTTCTAATTACGTGTTCATAAACGTCAAAGTTTGTATCACCTATAAATGTGATATTCCGCTGTAAAATAGGGAAAAAGGTTTATAACTAACTTTTAAATGGTTTTCCTCTCCTTCTCAGCATAATTATTTCTTATTGTGAACACAATTTATTAGTATTTTTCCGAATTTTGTACTTTTTGACACTATGTTTGACATTTTGAGTGACGGGAGTCTTATTATTTTTTTCTGAAAATTGACAACTTTTAGCAAAGTTTCAATACAATTTCCATTACAAACTCTGCAAAGCACGAGTTTTATCGCGTTCTATCCACGCTCTAAATTTGAACGGCCGGCCCTATATAAGCCCATACCATCCATATCTGACTCATTCTAATCCTGGCTTCGATTACACAACAGTAAACTCTTTACTATACGATACTTCAAGAAGTACTACAGGAAGACCAGGACTTCTCTACCTCCGGAAGGCCCTCACCCTCTGCAACACTGAGGACTGACCCCTCCTTGCCTGAGGAGGGACTGCAAGGAACTGAACTCTCCTAGCCTGAGGAGGAACTGCGAGGGACTGAACCCTCCTATCCTGAGGAGGGCCAGCGAGGGACTGACTCCTCCTATCCTGAGGAGGAACTGCGAGGGACTGAACCCTCCTATCCTGAGGAGGGCTTGCGAGGGACTGAACCCTCCTATCCTGAGGAGGGCTTGCGAGGGACTGAACCCTCCTATTCTGAGGAGGGCCTGCGAGGGACTGACCCCTCCTATCCTGAGGAGGGTCAGTGAGGGGCTACCCTCTCCTAGCCCGAGAGACTGCGAGGACTTGCCCCTCCTTACTCTGAGGAGGGACTATTCTTCTTTACCCCGAGGAGGGATTACTCACTTTGCTACTAGCTCCTATTAAGGAGGATTTTCACTTTACTCCCACGGAGGGAGCATTGCCTCCTCCTAAATTTATTTACATCGGATACATCAACTGCTTGCCTTTGCTGACAGAGCCATCGCGGCTACCTCTGCTGATCACCGGTGTCTTCACGGTCTCCGGCACAGCTGCGCTCCAGCTTCTACACCGCTGCGCATCGACGGACTACTTCAAGAACGCATCGCTTCACTTCGGCGCCTCCGGACCCGCTTAATCTTGAGAAGACACCTACCCACGCCCACTCCACTCACTACACTCACTCATTTTCACTCATTCATTCCTCTCATTCGTCTAGGTTTCTTTTTTTTTTTTTTCTGTTTTCCTTTAAATATAATTTGTTTGTTATTTCTCAATTCTTTTCGTTATTCCTTTTCCCTTCCTTGTCGCTCCACGACAAGCTAAGTCATTTTTTTTTTAAAAATCTGTCGCTTCACGACACCCTTTGATACTCTAGATATGTATTGATCTCAGCGGTTTGCTGAACAGATGCCATTAAGGCTGCATACCGTTTCATGATCCACGTCCGGAAGTCTCGTTTGTTTGCAACGGGACGACACATACTGTAAGCACCATAAACAGCCTGGAAGGCTAACATGCTGTGGGGGATCTCTCTCTCTTCCCTCTTCATCTCCCCATAAACGGTTCGGTGCTCCCGGGGTATTAAGACAAGTCGTCGGTGAGAATTGTCATACCTTTGTCTTCGCAAATCTGGTCAATGAAGTTAATGTCCGTAACATATTTTATGCAACTTAAGTAATATGTAATAAGGACTCTACCTTTTGAACCGTCAAGGGTATCGGACTGAACCTGGAAGAGATCCCGAATTCTGTCCAGGGGATCTTTTCTTCCATTGAAGAAAGCTAATATCACGCCGGCAGCGGCGGATCTGTTAAGAGGAACCATAACTGGCTCCTTCTTGTCTAAAAGAAAGGGAAGCTCTTTCCCTGCCCTTGCGAATTGGCGAATGATGCCTGGGAGGGCCGGAAGGCGATCACTGGTGATGTCCATGATGTGGTCATCCCGGTCCATGACACTGACCGTTACCGGCAATTACCTTAATGTAGCTGTGCTAGTTCATGACTTTAACTAACACAACCATGACTTTAATGATCTTAACTTCCTATTACAACATGTATTATCATATCTTATGTCTACACATATGTTACTTAATTATTAAAATCATATCAATAATTAAGTAGGTAATTGGAATCATCAATCATTTTATATTGTGAAATATAGCTTTATGCAAGGAATTACTGAACTAGTAAATCGAGGAGTGACAGTGATTATTGAGGGCAAAATCAAAAGTGTTTTAAGGATCATGAGGGAGCAATCATTCATGATCAGAACTATTGGTATCAGAGGATTCATCATGGGAAGAAGGTGATTGTGTGACTGAGAGCCATGGGAAGATTTTGTCTACTGCTATAATAGCTTCATACCGTTTGCCCTTTCGAGTGATTGGGGTGTCCTCAACAACATACCGATCATTAGGGAGAACCTTTTTAATGCGATACGGCCCTCGACATTTAGGTTCAAGTTTCTTTGACTGACCCTCTATTCCAGTAGGTGCGCGTATAACCCTAACTAAATCGCCTTCTTTGAATCTAACATCTTTATTTCGTCGGGCATCATACGAGGATTTGTCTTTAATTTGTTGAGATTTGATTAATTCGCTGGATCTTATTTCTGGAAGCGATACTGGTGTAGAGGAGGCAGTTGCCGTAATAACATCATTAAAAATACTTTGAGATGGGTTTGTAACCGTTCTTCCAAAAATAAGTTCGGTTGGTGTCCTTTTTTGTGTAGAGTGAGCAGTCGTATTAATTCCTAATTGTATGTCCGGTAAATGATCATCCCAAATTCCGTTTGGTTTATCATGATTCATGGCTCCAAGAGCTGCCAAGATGGTTCGATTGTACCTCTCCACCTGACCATTAGCTCGAGGAGTTGAAACGGCATTAAGTATGTGTTTGATGCCCGTAGTACCGATAAACTTTTTAAAAGCACCGCTACTGAAACTAGTTCCCTGATCAGTGATGAGTCGGTTTGGTGTACCAAAATAACTAAAATGTTCGCGGAAAACTTTAATACTTGTAGCAGATTTTGTATTGCGCACGGCTATAAGATTAACGAATTTTGTAAATGCATCAACTATAACAAGAATATATGTGTTACCACGTCTAGTTTTAATAAATGACCCCAAATGATCTGCATGAATAGTGTCAAATGGGATTTCCACTTTAGGAATTGGGTGTAACTCACCTGCCTTTTTCCCACTAGGCAATTTATGATGGGCACATTCTAAACATGCAGCTACATATTTCTTATCGAACCGCCTCATTTTTGGGAACCAGTAATGAGCCTTAATACGTCCCAACGTTTTGTCATAGCCAAAGTGGCCTATGTCATCATGGTTTGCTTTTAATAATTGCCACCGCGCACCACGAGGAACTAACCAACGTACGCTAGAGTCATCAAGTATTCTATAAACCCGACCGTTAACTAATTTGTAATTTTTGAAGACTTCTGCAGTTTCCTAAGTCTTTAGGTCATTCAAGATATCAGCAATACGTTTTATTATGGTCAAACAATGTAAGCACCAAATTTGCAGACGCCAGCGTAATGTAAAGGACACAAGAGACGATAATAAACTTTAAACATATTAGCGTAAGTCCATTCTGTGAATGTTTTTGTAAGACATTTTAATGTAAGGGACTTGCAATATAAAAACTCCATTTTGCAAAAAGGCGTAATGGTCATGATTTATGAATTTATAAATATGAGTATAAGGTAAAGTTCGACAAATTTTTATAAGGTAAGTTACTCTATTTGTTCGTAAAGGGGTAACAATTTCAAGCCCCTTAAAGCATTTTTTTAGTGAAGTATCAGTCTAGACTATCAAAAAATATGTACTGTAAGGGACATTTTTTGCTCGATATTGAAATTCTAAGTACGCCAGTTGATAAAGCGCAAAATTCCGAATCCAACGGTATATATAACTCATTTTGGCCAAACTGTCCCTTACCTTAATTCATAGTTCTGGTATCGACATGTAAAATTAAAACACACTTAAAGAAAAATGGACTGCCACAGACGGGACTTGAACCCGCACCTCTCGCAGGGCGGGCGATTGCTCTCCCAATTGAGCTACCGTGACACTTACTCATTGTACCACCTGTGGCAGTCTTGTTAATGCTAATTAACAGATAATTTCAATGACTGCCTCGTTGCTGTAGTGGCAAAGTTTCTGCCTTACATACAAGAGGTCCAGGGTTCGATTCCCAGGTCGAGCCAAAATTGTTTCTGAGATTTTCTGTCATGAATTTCTCAAAAACAGCTCGGAGTCGGGAAGTTGGCGGTGTTACACCCCCGTGCCTGAGAAAGCACTTTAAGCCGTTGGTCCTGCGCCTGATCTCTCTCCGGTCATGTTGGATTGCCGTCTTACCGAACTTTGAGAGTGATGGAACAGTGTGTGCGCCTGTGTATTGCGCTCACACTTGCACTATAATATCTCCTGCGTAGTTGGCTGATCTCTGTTAAGATTGGCCGCCGTGGTCGAAATCGGCCAGGAGGACTATTATTATAATATATCTATAAAAATATGGAAAAAATGCGGAAACAGCGCTGCCCGCACCGGGTCCACTAGTATAGGTAGTATTAACGTTAGGGAAGAACAGTATCGCTCAACGCTCCCTATGTGAAAAACCCTGAAAAGATTCAATAACACTACCAGCCGCCCGTGAATTCGTCTGCGTTCAAGTTCGAACAAATATTTGAAAATTGGCCCAGTCTACTCGCCGAGATCCGAGATCTTTAAAACGGTACCTCAATCATATCAATCGTTCTACACAAGCGGCCTGTGGGTGTGTGTGACTATACCCTTCGTGCTTTCAATGCCCTACGGGTTCAATACAATAATGTATTCAGGATGATGTTGAGGTTGCCTAGGTTCTGCAGCGCCTTCGGCATGTTTGCCGGAGCCCGAGTGGATGGGTTTCACGCTATTATGCGCAAAAAAATTCAATCGGTCCGCAGTAGAATGCTGGGTACCAACAACACTATCCTGAGGGTGCTGGCAGACAGACCCGACAGTGTGCTGCAGAAGCACTGGGTGTCAGCCCAAATACACCCACACGCTGGGCATCTTTATTATATTAATTGAACTAAGTTCTTGTTTTACAAATGTATTTATAAGTTGTTTTACTATGTAACACAAAATGGATCTCTGTTGTCTTAAATAAATAAATAATAATAATAATATTTTTAGGCCATAGCACCGCGACACAGGCTAGTGGGATTTGAGATTGCTCTCACACAAATAATATTAAGAGATTCTGGTCCTATGCCCATAAAAAATAATCGTTTACTAAAAGCCCACCAATGTCCGGTCAATATCAGGGGGTTATATCACTTAAGTGGCAAGTGCTTTTGCGTTATAACGACGATTGATACAATATAGATTGAATTAATGTAATCAAGAGGGTGGGTAGTAGCACTCAAGATAATTCCCAAAAGATGTTATGGGGTCGGAGATTCATAAGACAATTAAGTTATGATACAGAAGGCCTAAAACGATTTCCGTTAAAACAATAATGTGTACAAACGACAGCACATCATACGAATTTCATCGCTCATATTACTTACGTGTTGTTTACTTATGTTATCCAACGAAAAAACTAAAATAGTTTTGACAGTTCTCGTTTTTGGTCAAAATCAAGGTTAAGATAACTTTAAGTCCAAGTATAAGATGAAACAACCTTTCCACCAATCCGCATTGAGCCCGCGTGGTTGGAGTATTGCTCGAACCTCATAAAAGCTGAGGTGAGACTTGTAGTACCTGGACGTAGAGATATATATATATATATATATATATATATAAATATAACATCAAAATATATATATATATATATATAATCATCACTTAAATCATGTTGTTGGAATGGTCACCCATTGGTTGACCACGTCACGACCACGTCATTGTTTCTTAACTTTGGTAGCGCTGCCACAACTGCGCCTCAAGCACAGTAAAAACTCACCATTGGCTACAGCATCTTAACAGATGATTGTTGCCGTGTCTCGTGATATATGTAAGTGGTTGCATCGTCTTCGGTGACCGAAAAGCCCGATGCCAGTACGAAAACTGTAGCAACACCGGTCGCTGACGAAACGAGAGTCACCCTTGATCTCTGCGCTGAAACCTTTTCTGCTTAAGGTGATCCAGCCAGGATTTAAAGTGCTGTGACATTCCGAGGTCTATATCATGTTACATCGTAGATGTAGTGGCAAAGTTTCTGCCTTACATTAAAGAGATCCTGGGTTCGAATCAGAGGTCGAGCCAAAATTGTTCTGAGATTTTCTGTCATGAATTTCTCAAAAACAGCTCGGAGTCGGGAAGTCGGCGGTTATTTCACCCCGTGTCGCGGAAAGTACGTTAAGCCGTTAATCCTGCGCCTGATCTAGGTATCTCCGGTCATGTCGGATTGCCGTCTCACCGAACTTTGAGAGTGATGGAACAGTGAGTGCACCTGTGTATTGCGCTCACACTTGTGCACTATAATATCTCCTGCGTAGTTGGCTGATCCCTATTGAGATTGGCCGCCGTGGTCGAAATCGGCGTGGAGGACTCTTATTATTATTATCATGTCACCATTTAGTAGGTGACCACGAACACGATCGTAACGTCAGAAACGGACAGTTTTCCCATACAAATAGATAAGTTGACGTATAGTAAACGCTACGAATACGTTACGATAGTTGATCGTGCTCACACCAAGGGTGGTCTAATGCTGGCGCGTTTCTCCCATGTCTCAAGATTTATATGAGAAGAGCACATATCGCACCAGCAGTAATCCTCAAAACTCAACTCAACTTGGTGTGTTCGTTGAAACAATTTGTTTATTTTTATTTAACTTGTCCGAGCATGATCGGGTCGGGTCATGACCAATGGGTCATGACCCGAGTCCTTACTCAGGTCCTTAGTACTTACTAACATTCATCATCATCATCAGCCTATACATATACGTCTCACTGCCGGGCACAGGCCTCACCTCAACTATGAGGTGGTTCGACCCATACTCCACCACGCGGGCTCAGTGCGGATTAGTGTAGGGGTTGGTGTAAGGTAAGTGACAAACCTATCTGTCAGATGTTATTAAGCCGCCCGAGTTCCTCCGACCAGGCTTAACGACTAACATCTATCGATATTAACCGGGACCAACAGCTTAACGTCCCTTCCGTGCACGGAGATGCTTGTAAATAGACGTCACTTGTATGGTCAGAATGGTCACCCATCCCAAACATGACCGTAGGTTGCTTAACTTTTGGTATCACTACTGCAATCACTGCGCCACAAGCACCTCTAACAGTTCTTACTAACAGTTCCCTAATCTTAATATTGCTTATCAGTCTAACAAACAGTGCCCTTACTAATCTAACTATTGGTTATCGAGTCTAAACGCTTATATTTATTAAGTATTTATTGACGTGACAACGTCTTATAAATTGGTTTGCCGGGTGACACTTCAAGAAACTGCGTTACGCTGCTCCGCTCACGTTCCGCGCTCACAATGAGAGCGAGTGAGAGGCACGCATCCCTTCGACTCGGGCATGGTTAGCCCGCCTAAGAGCGAGTGAGACAGACATAAAAAGTGAAAGGCACGCGTCCCTTCCACTCGAGCACAGTTAACCCGCCTAAGAGCGAGAGAGACAGAGCGAGAGAGAGAGAGTGAGAGAGATAGGCATACACACCGGTTCATGTTATACGAATGAATATTCACATTAAAATTATTTTACCACTCAAAGTCGTTGTCACGTAAAACTTTCGCCCGTATACCGACTTTACAGGCAACCACTGTTTTTTTTAAAATAAGTATTTAGGTACTCACTGCTCGACGTTTCGGCTGGATTGCACACAGCCGTAGTCACGAGCTGACTACTTTAGAACCGATAACCAATAGTTAGTGTTAAAATGCAACGCGAAAGTTTATAATCATATAGTGCCCTAATCTACTTTATTGACGCCCACTTTGGTGTAATGGTCAAGAAGTTGACTTTTAACCAAGAGGTCGCGTGCTCGATCCCCGCACTGTACAAACATTTGTGTGCATGAACATGTCTGTTTGTACTGGTCTAGGTGTTATATGTATTTGTTTAAGTTTATTCGAATACCACTGTTGATTCTGATATCTGTAACTAGTGCTTAAGTTACTTACCACACGGAGTCAGATCAATGTATGTGATGGTGTTGTAAAAAAAAACTGCCTAATCTTGTTCCAGATGAAAGGGCGCGCGGCGTGACCACGGACGGGCTGCTGAGCGCGCTAGCCCGCCTGCGCCGCCCCCCGCCCCTCCACAACCACAACAACGCACACGCGCCCCGCTCTGTATGTTTATGCTTTATGTTTACGAGCGTTAAGTAAGCCACTGGATTTAAACGTATCCACAATCGCAAGAACGCACACGCACCCCGCTCTGTGAGTAGGCTTTTGTTAAGTGATAGGTACGCCTCTGACTTCGTATGGAGTGGTGTAAAGCCGCCCTTCCACACAAACAGACATCAACTATGTCTGTTTGTGTGTGTGTGTATGTTTGTGTGTAAGACGCCCAGCGACTCCTGGCCGATTTCGACCACGGCTGCCAATCTCAACGGAGATCAGCCAACTACGCAAGAGATATTGTAGTACACAAGTATGAGCGCAATACACACGTGCACTCACTCTTCCATCACTCTCAAAGTTCGGTGAGTCGGCAATCCGACATGACCGGAGAGAGATCAGGCGCAGGACCAACGGCTTAACGTGCGCACCGAGGCACGGGGGTGTAACACCGCTAACTTCCCGACTCTGAGCTGCTTTTGAGAAATTCATGACAGAAAATCTCAGAAACAATTTTGGCTCGACCTGGGATTCGAACCCAGGACCTCTCGGATGTAAGGCAGAAACTTTGCCACTACACCAACGAGGCAGTAGTTGTATGATTAGATTACACAGGTACATACGACAGCACGTTCAGGGCAAACACTGCAGGCAGGATATTAATCGCATGTGATAAGGGTGTTTTTGCAACAAAAATGAGTAACCTGTTGTATGTTGCTCTGATTATTTTTTTATAAAAAGAAATATGAAAGAACAACAATAACAATACAAAAAACATTAAATATCAAACTAAAAAGTTTTAGTTTAGGTACAAACATGAAGCAGTTTCAATTAATTGCTTTACATCAAAATTGAGACAGAATATCGTATATAGTATTTAAGATTTGATTTATTAAATCTTAAGATCTTAAGAGACTCATGATCTCACAGAAAAACTATGTAAATAGTTTTGTGGGACTATTGTCATTTCAGTTTAAAACGTTGTTTGTTTAATAAATAAATATCACTTAACAGGTAGTGAGCGAACAAGACGAAGCATCGCTGCTCGCTTCGGTTCCGGTTTATCTTTTAAAAGTTTGTTTAAATTTAATTACGGTGGTTTTTGGCTATAGTTTTTGGTTAAATGTTTGTCTGGCTCATTTGTTTTTGACGTGACAACGTCTTATAAATTGGTTTGCCGGGTGACACTTCAAGAAACTGCGTTACGCTCCGCTCACGTTCCGCGCTCACAATGAGAGCGAGTGAGAGGCACGCGTCCCTTCGACTCGGGCATGGTTAGCCCGCCTAAGAGCGAGTGAGACAGACATAAAAAGTGAAAGGCACGCGTCCCTTTCACTCGAGCACAGTTAACCCGCCTAAGAGCGAGAGAGAGAGAGTGAGAGAGATAGGCATACACACCGGTTCATGTTATACGAATGAATATTCACATTAAAATTATTTTACCACTCAAAGTCGTTGTCACGTAAAACTTTCGCCCGTATACATTTTTTAACTGCATAGTTAGTCTTCATAACATTTTATCAGGTTATCAACACGATGGCAAGTCAAGTAATCGCTACTGTCGAATTTTAATTACTTATAATATATATACTGGTATCGCTGATGTGGGCAACAAAGCCGCGAAATTGAAGTGGGAGTGGGCGGGTCACATCTGCAGGATGCATCCAGAGAGGTGGGCCCAAGTCGTCACCAAATGGGTGCCTATAGACGGCTATCGTCGAAGAGGCAGACCCAAGAAACGATGGTGTGACGACTTGGTCAATACAACAAGGGACTGGGAAACGTTGGCAATGGACAGGGACAGGTGGAGAGATTTGGGGGAGGCCTTTGCCCAGCAGTGGGATGATATAGGCTAAATTAAAATATATATATGTATATCTGTTTGTACTGGTTTGGGTGTTATTCTGTATTTATTTAAGTTTATTTGTAATACCACTGTTAATTCTGATATCTGTAACACAAGTGCTTAAGCTACTTACCACGGAGTCAGATCAATGTATGTGATGTTGTTGTGAATTTATTTTTAAAATAAGCACAAGCAATTAAATTGCCCTTTGATCGAAGGTTTTCCTTTCATTTATTTATTTAAGCTATATTGCACAACAAAACTTTGTACAAAAGGTAGACTTAACGCCGTAATGGCATTCTCTACCAGTCATACCTTTGGGCTAAGCAGAAATTATTAATGGGCGGTGCGACAAAATAAATAAAAGAGAAAACACAAAAATAATAATACCAATAATATGACACATGAGATTAAATATAAAATATACAATCAATTTATACATATAAGATTACATATTTAAAAATACATACAATATACAGGGTGTAAAAAAAACCTTAACGAAGCCGTCAACCACGCGTTCAGTACATCAAACCAAATCGTATAAAAAAGAAATTTTGGCTGGGAAACAACTTTTATTTTTTGACATCAAAAAAAATAATTTTATTCTAGCCCGCAATGTACAGCGCTTACGCGAAAAAGTCACCGCGAGGCGTGTTGCTTTACGCCGCCGCGACGCGGTTCGCGTCGAGTGTACGCTGTTCATTGCGGAGTGTGCCATTTAGAGGCTTTTTATGAAAGAACTAGTGAAAATTTGTATCATGTTTCTTTGGAAAAAAGTTCAGTCATAACGGACAGAAGTCATTTCTGTAAAAATCATAATTTTTTTTTTCTAACTTTGACCATCAATATCTCAGTAACCGTTAACTTCCCAGGTATGGTGTAAAGGAAAAAAATGATCGTAACAATTGGTAGAATCCAAAGATTACTACACAAGATCCGGAGTAAGCCAGGGAAGTACACTTGGACCAACACTATTTTTAATATTCATTAACGACCTACCGCATAAAGTTAGATCTGCTAAGTGTCTTCTATTTGCTGATGATTTAAAATTGAGCCTAGGTATTAACAATGAAGCTGATACTGTTGCCTTGCAAAATGATATTGACGCTATTTATAATTGGAGTATTGAGAATAGACTTCCCTTTAATACTGACAAATGTAAAATCATAACGTTTACGAGGAAACGTGTTCCTATTTATGTTGACTATAAATTATTTGACGCCTCAATGAGTAGAGTTAACGAAATGCGTGACTTAGGATTAATCTTGGATACTAAATTGGACTTTCACCAACACGTAAAACTAACTTGTAAAAGCGCTAGTAAGACGCTTGGCTTTATTATGAGAATAACGTCTGAATTCAACGACAAACAAGTTGCCAAGATGCTTTACAACGCCTATGTACGTAGCAAACTTGAGTACTGTGCACTGATTTGGAATCCCTACGAAGCAACGTATATAACGCAGGTTGAAAGGGTCCAACGTAAATTTGCCCGATGGCTTTACAAAATTAACTACGGATACTACCCTTACCTGTATCCATCGCTATTTGTCATTGGTATGGTGGACATGGAAACCCTCGCACTTAGGCGAACTCTGACAGCCATCATTCATTTTCTGTCAATAATCAGAAATAGACTGGACTGCCCTACAGTGTTAGAAAGGGTAAATATATTAGTGCCTAGGAATCTACAGTACGACGATCGGGGAACAGTGGCGCCTCGTCGCCGGCCGCGCTTGTTGGATCGTCCCTACAGCCGTACAATGCGTAATGCGCAAGCTCCCACTAACCACGCGTTGCGCCTCATAGGCGATCTTCTCGCTCAGCACGATGATATTGACTTATTTTTTGACAGTTGGGGTGTATTAATTACCAAATTTTTTAACTTAATTAACAAAAATTTGACATAGATGTATTTTATTATTTTTCTATTAGATTAGCTGGATTGTATATTGACATTCTTTATGATTTGACTGTATTGCTATTATTATTTTTCATTTATTGACTATAATTTGTATTTATATTTAAATTTCTTTGTGTAACTTGACCATTTTTCCAATTATGTATTTGGTATTGTGTTGCATGTATGCGCTTTGGAGTGATCTGTGAGCTTACATGTTGATCTGAATAAATAAATGAAAAAAGAATATGTGGTATTCGGCTTCGTTAAGGTTTTTTTTACACCCTGTATACTACTTACTTACTTACTAGGGTGACTCAACGACCCAAACTGAGTCTTGGCCTCCGACACCAGATCACGCCATGCATCTCGGTCTTGCGATAGTTCTTGCCATTGCCAATTGAAATATATACTAATATACACTAAATAAATAGATAAATTTGACGAACTGTTAAAGAAAGATCTATAATGACGGTTGCGATAAAGTAAGAAAGTGGGTGCGCCCCACCCCCTCGCGCCGGTTTCAACCCCTCATTATATCTAAGCTAATTGCTTCTTGTCTGTCACGTTGAGACGACATTACCCACTTACCCAATAGAGACAAATTGACACAAACGTCTTAGTTTTTACCCTACTACGGCGATGTTAAAAGGAGGGTTATGTCTTTGACCGGCATGAATGTATGTTTATCTGTTCTTTCATAACTTGTAAGCCCTTCATCATATTATCGAATATAATTTATTTTTATCGTCACTAAACACATACAAGAATAGCACACAATAATTTTAAAATAATGAAAATATTAGGACTACAATCTAGTGTAAGCTTAGTTCATAATATTGTGATGTTAT
Source organism: Pyrausta despicata (assembly GCA_963921415.1). Taxonomy (NCBI): domain Eukaryota; kingdom Metazoa; phylum Arthropoda; class Insecta; order Lepidoptera; family Crambidae; genus Pyrausta; species Pyrausta despicata. The sequence goes on along the minus strand of OY992866.1, from coordinate 13,725,292 downwards.
AAGGGTTGTATGCTGTTTTTGTTCTTTGAATAAATAAATAAATTTGTACATATATATATAACAGTGCAGTACCAACGGGGTCTCCGACTCAGCATAAGTCGCGCTGTTAGCTGATCTCTGTTGAGATTGGCAGCGGTGGTCGAAAACGGCAAGGAGACTTTTATTATTGACGACCGTTTGGTGCAGTGGTCTACATGTCAGACTTCTAAAACCAAGGGTCGCGGGTTCGATCCCCGCACAGTACAAGCATATGTGTGATGAACATATGTGTTTGTGCTGGTCTGGATCTTTTCTATGTATAATATGTATTCATTTACAAAAAAAAAGTATTTAGGCGTATGTTTATCCGTTGTCTAGTACCCATAACACAAACCACGTAGCTTAATTTGGGACTAGAGAATTGGTGTGATTGTTGTGAAATATTTATTTATTTATAGACGTGACAACGTCTTATAAATTGGTTTGCCGGGTGACACCTCAAGAAACTGCGTTACGCTGCTCCGCTCACGTTTCGCGCGAGAGAGACAGAGCGAGAGAGAGAGAGAGAGAGAGAGAGATAGGCATACACACCGGTTCATGTTATACGAATGAATATTCACATTAAAATTATTTTACCACTCAGTGTCGTTGTCACGTAAAACTTTCGCGCGTATACCGACTTTACAGGCAACCAATTTTATTATTTATTTATTATTATAATTTGTTAATCATAATCTTATTGAATCGTAACCGTCATCATAGATATTTCTTAAACAGTTCGTCATATTTTTTTAGTGTATATAGTGTATGTATGTATGTAATTTGTATATTATATTTTATACATATTAAATCTCATGTGTCATAACATAATGGTGTTACCTATTATTTTTGTATTTTCTCTTTTATTTATTTTGCCACACCGCCCACTAATAATTTCTGCTTAGCCCAAAGGTATGACTGTAGAAAATGCCCTACGGCGTTAAGTCTACCTTTTTTACATAGTTTTGTTGTGCAATAAAGCATAAAAAAATATTTCAGCATGTAGTTACCTACTTACCCATATTATAACTCTGTTGAGTAAGTAGTCGATGGCATATCGTTTGTCGTCAAAATTACCTATAAAAGTGTTTAGAGAATATTTAACAACTTGATGATTTTGATGTCATTACCGTGTCTAATATATTAGGTACTTGAAGCGTTTTAAATTACGTTCTTTAGTGCTAACTAATTAATGCCGTTAGTAATACATACACTTAGAGTCGATTGTTCAATAGCCAGCGCTAGCAGTCCGATAAAAATCCAAGATGGCCGATTTGAAATGTCAAACTTGATTAAGTAGAAGGTCTTAAATTCGGTCAGCTTGTATTTAACAGTCTATTTATCTGACTATTGAAAATAAAACCTTATAGGTATGACGTAAAATAATGATATTATTATTAATAATGATAAAACCATTTATTTCAGACACACAGTAAAAATTATAAAAAGTAGTTTAGAATCAGCACACACATAATACAATTGACACATAAAAAAGAAGAAAAGCAACAAAGATAAACTATTTCGCTACACTATTATGCAGCCGAGTCCACTGCATTAATAATAAATTAGTACCTATATTATTACATTATTGACGACCGCTTGGTGCAGTGGTCCGCATGTCGGACTTCTAAACCAAGGGTCGCGGGTTCGATTCCCGCACAGTACAAGCATAAGTGTGCATGAAGATGTGTGTTTGTACTGGTCTGGGTGTTTTCTATTTATAATATGTAATTATTTACAAAAAAAAAGTATTTAAGTATGTATATCCGTTATCTAGTACCCATAACACAAGCCTCGTAGCTTACTTTGAGACTAGAGAATTGGTGTGCTTGTTGATTTTATTATTAATTATTTATTTATTATTAATTAGCCCAGTAAAGCAAGGGTAAATTTTTTTGCACAAAAATACTTTTATATAACTTTCAGACAACGGTAGATTGGATATTGAAACTATCCATTAATGGTGTAAAGTACGTTTTCATCCCACCATCTCGGAAAGAGTCATTTTGCTCTTCAATATCTGAGTGGAAAAGCCGTTTTATTCACTAGAGGTTAAAGTAAATTTGAATTTAGAACATCGTGTGCATCATTTAACCTATTTATTGCTACCTCTATGGTGCCAAATATATCATACAACATTTTTTTAATTTGTTAAAAACTCAAACTCGGAACCTTCTTGGTGTTCTTTTTTCAATTTGTTTTGTTGGCGGTTCTTTACGCGGCATTTTTTCACGTCAGTGTTAAACCTTATTAAAAACAAGAAACTTGAAAACAAGTGAAAAAACTAAAATGAGTGATTCTAGCGACGAGGAAGTTTGTTTGACGTCAACCAACAGAATTGACTGAAACTGTTAATAATGCGCAAATGATCTTTCTCCCTCAACAATCACGCGAGAAGTATTTAAAACAGTACGTTATGTTCAACACGTGGCGACTAGCAAAAGGAGCCAAAACTTTCTCAGAAAACGTTTTGCTGGCATATTTTATAGAATTATCCGAGAACAAGAAAGCAAGCACTCGAAAAACAGTACACAAGTGACTAACACCAATATTACAGTACCCAACAAACATATTACACTCAATTTAAATAACTGTAGCAACGTTACTTTTAATTTTTAAATACCTAAGTATTATTTTGTTATAATTTAAAGATTATTCTGTGATACTTACCAGTCATAATGTAGTTGTTAATACCCAAATTGAAATAAAGGTAGCTATCTTGTAATTGTCAACGGTTTTATTTGCATTTAGTCATTTCCTCGCTGAGGTGGAATGAAAAGTTACGTGTTGCACTCGAGTGCAAAGATTTTTCACCTTGTGCTCTTTTGATTCCAAAATTGAACACGCGGTAAAAAAACGTCGTGTACACTTATAATAGTTATTACAAATAACTATTATAAGTGTACACGACGACCACTTTGGTGTAATGGTCAAGAAGTTGTTTACTCACCAAGAGGTCGCGGGTTCGATCCCCGCACTGTACAAACATTAGTGTGCACGGATATGTCTGTTTGCACTGGTCTGGGTGTTATATGTATTTATTTAAGTTTATTTGTAATACCACTGTTGATTCTGATATCTGTAACACAAGTGGTTAAGCTACTCACCACGGAGTTAGATCAATGTATGTGATGTTGTTAAAACTAATAAATGTTCTACATCGGGTCACCACCCCGACAGTGGTGACCCGATGTAGAACATTTATTAGTGAAGTGTATTTATCGGAACGACTCACGTGGGCGGCTAACTCGGGTGTGATATCGCGCGTGCAGTTTTAAATAGTGAATTTTGAACATTCATAAAATGGCGCACGCAGCACAAGAGTCCAGCGACATGGAGACAGCGGCACAGAAAATCGACTACGCCACGATACCCGTGCCTACAATGCAGGGTAATGGCATGTCTACACAAGATCAACGTATGGATTTGGGAGCAGTTTCACTCGCCACACGATTACCTGAATTTTGGACAGATCAACCCAGGGTATGGTTTATTCAGATTGAAGCAATATTGAACACGCAAAAGATAAGTGATCAGGCGAGATACGATATAGTCATTGGAAAATTAAGTAAAGACGTAATTGGACAAATCACAGATTTAGTTATTCAGCCACCACAAAAAGGAAAATACGAAGCATTGAAACAGCGATTGTTATCTATTTATGAGGAATCCGCTACGAGACAGTTACAAAAGCTACTAAGCGAAATGGAGCTGGGTGAACAAAAGCCGTCGCAGCTTTTACGACGTATGAAAGAATTAGCACGTGGTAAGATACCAGACCACACACTTCGTCTCCTGTGGCAGAACCACTTGCCAGCGGCAACAAGGGCAGTTTTGGCAGCGGCAGGTAGTAAGAGTTTGGACAGTTTGGCCACAACAGCAGATACGGTGATGGATGCCACACGACCAATGCAGGTGTCAGAGGTTACATCGCCGGCTGCAAGGGAACAAAGTACGTCAACTTTGATTTTGGCAGAGATAGCCAAACTAACTTCAAGATTAGCTACCATGGAAGAGAGACAAGGAAGGCAGTTCAGTCGTGATCATCGCCGAAGAGGAAGAAGTACATCACGTAATCGGAACTTTAGAAGACCTCGTTCGAGCTCCAATCATCGCACACCGGGTAATCCAGATTGGTTATGTGCATACCACTTCCGCTATAGGGAGAAAGCACGCCGTTGTGAAGAACCGTGCGCGTGGAACAAGAAGTCGGAAAACTAGTACGAGTGCAGGCTATGGCGGGAGCTTGCGCGGTGCAGCCATCACACCGCCTATCTGTCAGCGACTACAACTCCAGGGAGAAGTTCCTCGTTGATACAGGTGCCAATGTTTCAGTTATTCCGGTTAGAAATAAACTTTGTAGAAAGGAGAACTTAGATTACAAGTTGTACGCCGCTAATGGTACAGAGATTAAAACCTTTGGGATTAAAACGCTTGAATTAAATTTAGGTTTGCGGCGAGTTTTTAAATGGACGTTTATTATAGCAGATATTAAACAACCAATATAAGGAGCAGATTTTTTGAATCATTATGGATTGTTGGTTGATATAAAGTCGAGAAAACTTGTAGATAATTTGACAAAATTGAACGTTAATGCGTCTGTTTCTAATTCCAGGGAGCCCGCAGTGAAGACAGTGGACGAGAAGCATCCTTATCATTCACTGCTAAGCAAGTATCCGGATATCACGAAGCCTATGAATTTCAAGGAAATACCTAAACACGATGTGTGCCATCATATCGAGACAAAGGGACCTCCTTTATTTGCTAGGGCTAGACCGCTACCTCCCGATCGTTATAAAAAGGCTAAGGAAGAGTTTAGATTTATGCAGGAGGCAGGGATCTGCAGGCCTTCAAAGAGTCCGTGGGCCAGTCCCTTACATATTGTACCCAAGAAAAATGGGGAAATACGTCCATGTGGGGATTATAGACGGTTAAACGCAGTAACAAAACTCGATAGGTACCCGATTCCTAGGATACAGGACTTTACTTATTTGTTGTCGGGTAAACAAATTTTTTTCAAGGTTAGATGTAAATAGAGCCTACCATTATATACCGGTCGCGGAGCAGGATATAGAGAAAACCGCACAAATTACGCCGTTCGGTCTTTTTGAATTTCAGAGAATGACGTTTGGTATGCGTAACGCAGCGCAAACATTTCAAAGGTTTATGAATACTGTATTTGAAGGACTAGATTTTGTGTATATATTTATCGACGACGTTTTAATTGCCAGTTCAAATAGGATCCAGCATCAGGAGCATCTGGAACAAGTGTTCAAGCGACTAAACCAATACGGCCTCACCATTAACATCGCTAAGTGTGATTTCGGTAAGTCAAAGATCGATTTTTTAGGTTTTGAAGTAACACCGCAAGGAATCACCCCGCTGCCTCAGAGAGTTGCAGCGATTGCAGAGTACCCCAGACCAGAGACGGTACAAGACCTCCGACGATTTCTCGGTATGGTAAATTTTTATCGCTCTCACATTCCGGATGCAGTAGAGCATCAGGCGGAGTTACAAAGGTATTTACATAACTGTAAAAAGAAGGATAAGACCCCAATTGTTTGGACAGAGCAGTCGTTACAAGCTTTCGAGAAGTGTAAGTTGAGCTTACAGAACGCCGCTACACTTTCTCATCCAAGTGTAGGTTTGCCGATAGCTCTTATGACAGATGCGTCTAATACATGCGTAGGAGCCGTGTTGCAGCAAAGATGTAATGATGAATGGAAACCTTTAGGATATTTTTCTAAAAAGCTTAGTGTCGCAGAGCAAAAGTATAGTGCTTACGATAGAGAGTTATTAGCAATCTTTTTGGCTATCAGACATTTTCGTAAGTTATTCGAAGGGCAACAGTTAATAGTTTTTACAGATCATAAACCGTTGATTCATGCTTTTAAGAAACTCGACAGCAACAAAGAAACACTACGACGCACAAGGCAACTGTTATTCATCAGTGAATTCACATCAGACATCCGGTACGTGGAAGGTAAGAACAACGTAGTAGCTGATTCGCTATCGCGAGTCGAAGCGATTTCCTGTCCCACAGTGCTCGATTACTACGAACTTGCTGAGGCGCAGAAACGCGATGACTACTACTCGGTCAGCAATGTGAGTATGAAAAACATATTTCTGCCTGACATAAATAATTCGATATATTGTGAAACGTCAACGAATCATGCCAGACCTTATTTGCCACAAAGTTTTAGGAAAATAGCATTTGACGCGGTACATAATTTGAACCACCCAGGTGTTCGTACAACTAGAAAGATGGTCACTCAGAAATTCTTTTGGCCAGATATGAATAAAGATATCAATCTATGGGCAAAAAGTTGTATTCAATGTCAAAAGTCAAAAGTTAATAGACATACGCTATCTGAATTTTGTGAATTTCCAGTAGTTGATCGTTTTGAGCATATACATATAGATATTATAGGACCTTTGCCGACAACTATGCAAGGCTATAGGTATTGTGTAACAGTTATAGACAGAAAAACACGTTGGCCAGAAGCTTTCCCTGTACAAGAAATTACAGCAGAGAATGTAGCTAAAGTCATATATGAAGGTTGGTTTACTCGTTATGGATGCCCAGTTACATTGTCCAGTGATCAAGGAAGACAATTTGAAAATAATTTGTTTGCTAGTTTATTAAAAAATTTTGGTGTAAAAAGGCAGAGAACTACCGCATATCATCCGCAGAGCAACGGTATGGTAGAGCGCTGGCATCGTTCTTTGAAAGCTTCACTTACAGCTAGGTTAAATGATTCTTCATGGGTTGATGAGTTGCCAACGGTAATGTTAGGACTTCGTTCTGCGCTGAGAAGCGACAATAGCGTCAGCGCAGCCGAAATGACATTTGGGCGAACTTTACGTTTACCAGCTGATTTTTATGACATCACACAGACAGAGGTAAGTGACGATAATGCTTTAATAGGGAAAATACGGCACTCAATAGCGAAACTGAAGCCCAGTACGAAATCTCACGGTAATACACGATCCTTTTTTGTTCATTCCGATTTGAAGTCATGTACTCACGTTTTTGTTAGGGATGATACGGTTAAGAGACCCCTGAAACCTCCTTATGATGGTCCATTTCGAGTAATCAAGCGATACGATAAAGTATTTTTGGTACAGTTACAAGATCGTAAAGTTAATATATCCATAGATCGTTTAAACCCGCTTACTTGTTGAATGATAACGATGAAACTCCCGTTGTCAACACTGAAAATGTAATGGTTGAGCCTGTTAAACCTTGTAAAGTATCTGGTAGTGAGACTAGTAAACCGAAAAAGTCTGTTACTTTCAAAACTAGTAGTGGTCGCGTAATAAAGCCACCTGCCAGATTTGTGAACTAAAATTCCCGTAGACCATGATGCTCACCAGTCATTTCTCTGATCTGTTTGGGACGCCAAGGGTTATTTTATAGAACTTTGTATTTTGTATGTACTTATGCCTCAATGTATGATTTTTTTGCAGTACCTTATTTGTCTTAACGCAAACTCATACTTACTATGTAAAAATAATTTTAGTTTTCATGTGAATTTTTCAGTCTTAGTATACCAGTAGAAATTACCCGTGTAATTATCTTGCGTGGCGTTTACTGTGGAGATGCTGCAGAGTCCGTGACTGTTTATTTTTATTGTAGGGCATGCTTCACAGTAGACTACCTAGGTCTAGATTTATTTTTCTTATGTCCTCTTCTAGAACAATTTACAGTCGAGCCTGAGATAAGGTTTTCGCAAATATTATTTTTCAAATGTATATTTTTTATGTGTAACATCGCCTTAACTGTTCTAAAAATAGATTGAAGTGTATTCGCCTTAAGTTTGTAAGGTAAGCGCTTTATAAATAATGGCGAACTAGCTTACAATGTGTCTTGTTTGAATGTAGGTCACAGATATTTCTAGTAAAATGTAAACGTACGAGAATTGAATAGTTATGTGTAAGATTTTTTGATTTGGTCCAGATCAAGTATAAAAGTAAAAACATGCGGAAATTTTATTCATTCGCATCTTGTATATTAAAGTTAGTGAAGTAGCATCTTAATTTATTAATTATGGGCGTCGGACATAGCAAAGAGGAAAATCTGACAGTAGCCCAAGCACAAATAATTAAAAGTAATAACAGTAATGTGGAGTCGAAATTAAACTATTTGGCGATCATAGTGTTGATCGCGGTCATTTTATTAGTTTGCATAGTACTGTATGTACTACGGCGTCAGTGTCTCAAGTCTACAAGGACATGGTTAAGGAAACAAGTTGTTGTCAGTGGAGGACTGGAGCACCCGGTCATAAGGGTACAGTCTATGCCACAGCAATCAGCAGGGCAGCAGTCAAGTGTTTATTGAAAGTTATCGTGATTCGTGAATTATCAAAACAGTGTTTCGAAAAATAAGATATAAGTGTGTAAACAACAGTTTTCATTTTCGTACGGGTTAATATTGGGAATGTTAGGTATATTGTATGTATTTAAAAAAGGCTCTATTGTATGTATTTAAAATAAATTGTCTGTATGTATACAAAATCATGTATTAATAGATTTTAAGGTTCATATTTTTTTTTTGTCTGTATGGTTCCACAAGAGAAACCCATGTAATTTTTGTTTTAAAATCGATACTTACTTTGTAACAAATTCAATCTGTAATTATTGTTTGCAAGTTAGGATGACGCAATGCATGTACCTACGTGTTACCGAGAATCACCGCGATAGCAATTCCAAGTGTACAAGTTTCAAGTAGGTGTAATGTTTGGACTTAGTATTGTAACAGTTTCATACAGGGTGTTCAAATCAAACAATTTTGTAACTTTGAATTTTTATTATTAAAAATTTTTTTTAGGGGGGATGTTATGTAGGGACACAGTAGTTGCATGCATTTTGCTGAATAAACATTTTGTGCCAGTGTGCGGAACGCGCTCGGCGGCGGTCGCCAGTCGTTCCCTGCACCACCGGAAGTTAGGTCGTACCTAGTAAATATAGTAGATCATAGTTATAACGCCAAGCATTGTGAACTTGAATAGAGACATCAGTGAGACAATTTATGACTTTTATTTTGTGACATCATAGTAAGCACCTTCTGAGAGTCTAGTTCGGGACGTGTGATTTAGGACACTATATACTAGCTAAATATCCCCCAAACGGATACGCAGACACCTCCCCGACATTGTATTCAACCAAGTAATGAACTGCTTTAGCTGGTAGGCAATACTACATCAAGAGTTCTGAACTCTATAATAAAATAAACAAAGAACTCATGAAAACTGTAAACTGGTTTTGGGCCAGTGGTTGCAGGGGCTGACATATGTGGAAACTGAGGACCTCTTGAAAATATCCTCCTTGTAAAGAATAATAAATAATAATTGTTAGGGCAAACAACGCTCAAATGAACATACACACACATAATTACAAACACACTGCACACTCTTGCACGCATACAAAACACACACACACACACACACACACACACACACACACACACACACACACACACACAAACACACACACAAACACACACACAAACACAAACACACACACGCATGCGAACGCACACACCACACACACACACACGACGTACGCACGCATGCACACACTCACACCTTTGTTGATTTAAGACATTTTGTTACACCAAATTTTTTTTTGTTTCTCTTGAATTAAATTTAAAAAAGTAGACAAAGTATATATATATATATATATATATATATATATATATATATTTAGAGATGGCAATAGCTTATCTGAGTCCTGTTTTAAGTCCGGTGGAGGGCGCTAATGACTGTCATACAGTTTAAAAAAAAACAAGTCAGCCGTTAACGTTCAACCGTATCTCATTATTGTGTCGCCAATACTTTGTTTGTACCTATTCTAAGATACCAGATGTAACAATTTGTACCAATAAACTTTTATTTATTTATTTATTATATTTATTTATTATTATTATAAGATATCGCTTAAACTTGTCCTTAAGTGTAGGTCTCACTTCAAATACGAACAAAATCCCGCCAGCAAATCCACAGCGAATACCTAATTCATTTATAATTAGTTTTTAATTCTCAAAACTTGTAACAAAATAATCAATTCCAGTATTCCATTAAAACTTCCCCGAGTTAGTAGGTGAAAACGAATCGTTTAAAACGCCTGTTAGAACCGCTACGGCAATTTACCACTGTGACGCAAATTCATTTAGGCACCTAAGGCGATTATCATACTGCACCGCGCTCCGTCGCGGTTCGCGGTCGACAGATTTATTATTTTTATGTACCTAACTTTGTATAAAAAAACACGTGCACCACAAAACAGTGGCATCACCTCAAGTTAATCACTGTGGCATCTTAAGCTAATGTTTTAAGAGTGATTTTGCAATGAAAATGGATAGCTTAATGTGGCATCGTCTGTACTGCACAATCTGAATAAGCGATGGAGCGTGGTGCAGTGATTATCGTCATACTAATTTTTACGAATTGTAATAGCAGTTGGGGTACTATCGATAATATAAATAAAATAATAAAATATTGAAAAATCTTAAACACGATAAAGTTCCGAGTGCTTGTAGGCGAATGTGAAGCGCACGTTCGGCTCGGCCGCGATCGTGCAGGCTCGGGTGACCTCGGTGTGGTGATGCCAACGATATTGCAAAAGCAAACTATCATTCAAGAGACTTATTCGCACCCACTTTCTTGCTTTATCGCAACCTTCATTATAGATCTTTCTTTAACAGTTAGTCATATTTATTTAGTGTATATTATGTGTATTTATAAATATGTAATTTTTTTACACTTAACTACTATCTACGCTAAAATATGTTTACTGCTGGTGTCGCGATGCTGTCTCACGTTTATAAAAAGCGCGACTGCATCAGCTAACCCGTTGTCATACGTGAGGGACAAACGTGACTAATGCGTCAATGTCAAATGTATGCACGCCTACACTACAATGGTGTCCTACGTCTCGAAGCGCAATTGACATTGACACACGTATTGGTCGCGTCGCGCTTGAAAACGCCTTAAGAGTTGCAGTATGAAAGGGGCCTTAGCCGCACAGCAGGCTCGGCTGTCTCATTCAAAACGTTTTATTTGAAAGCTCCGATTCAATTATAGCTCTTTCTATATACGAGTAGCTTTGAGGTGTATACAGAATTAGGGAAAGTTATTCAAAAGCTAATATGTTTATTATTATGGTAAGTATATATGTATTAATTTTATGTAATTACCTACTCGTACCGTGTAATTTAAATAATATACAGGCAGTTTTGTAGTACAGTCATCGTCAAAATGTTGTGGCATTTTAGATGATTGGCATAAAAACAGTTTGAGCGTTCTCCTTCTTATTCTAATTTTCTTTTTGGCGACAAATTAGCGTACATAATTATATAAATAAAAGTTTCTCCTGGCTGATTTCCACCACGGCGGCCAATCTCAACAGATATCAGCCAACTGCGCAGGAGATATTATACTCGTAGTGCACGAGTGTGAGCGCCATACACAGGTTCACTCTTAAGTGAACTTAAGTTCGCTTAAGAGTGAACCTGCGTATGACTTAAGTTCGCTTAAATAATAATATAATGATTATAGTGTAGACACTAAATTTTGAAATCTGTCAATGTTATTTTAAGTAGTAAAGTGCCATTATATTTCTGACATCCAATAATTACATAATACACAAGTTCACATTATACATAATAATATGTAACACCAAATTATATAATTGCGCTTATTTCCTTTTCAGAGAACTGAAGCTGAGTTTAAAATTAAAATTTACTCGTAAATTACGGCTGACTCTTCACATTGTACTTCAAATAACGTGAAATTGAAATTCGCTGAAAATTTTCGACTACCTACATCACGTTTGATTCAAACCACTTAATTTTGTACAATCAACTCATGAAACTTACGTAAAACGTAGCTCTTTATTAGTAAAAGTATTTAAATCGATTGAAATCATAAACACGTCAATGTTTATTTATATACCTAGTTCTCCGTGACCGAAGCTGAAAAAGATAATTATTTGCTAAAAATTACCACTAAACGACGCCAGCGCAGGAACCCAAATACATCCAACTGTAACCACTTGAAAAACTAGAGCTGGAAGTCGCAAGACTTACAATACAACTCGCAACGTGACACAGAAGATGCACCCGGAAACACATCACTGACACCAACCAAACACTCGACGCGTTTCGCCACAACACGTGACATCCGCAGGAGATGTTGTCGCTTAGACAAACTATGAGCGTCTGTTTATTCTTAACTAGCGGCCGCCTGCGCCTTCATCCGCGTAGACTTTAGTTTTAGGCCACCGAGTTTCATACAAACTTTCAACCCCTATTTTTAACTCCTGGTGGTAGAATTTATCAAAATCCTTTCTTAGCGCATGCCTACGTCATACGACCTGCATGCGAAATTTCAGCCCGATCACTATGTCAGTCATTCAGTCACCTTTGAGTTTTATATATTCCGATAATAAGAAAAGTAGTAGTTAAGTGTAAGTGATTATTAGAAATTATTTCTATTTTGCATTATTCTTACGTAAGCACGTTCCAAACAAGAGCCGCATTGGCGCTACGCCAATACGCGCAGAGCTCTATTATGTATCTTATTCATTTCTCTCTCATCAGCTTTTATAGAAGCCCACTGCTGGGCACAGGCGTCACCTCAACTATAAGGTGGTACGAGCTATACTCCATACCTTAATATTAGAAGTTATTAAGCCGCCCGAAGACCTCTGACCAGGCTTAACGGCGATTATCTATCGATATTAACCGTGACCAACAGCTTGAAGAAGATGGTTTTAAATAGACGTAACATATAATGTTCAGAATGGTAACCCATCCCAAACACGACCGCGCCTTAGATTGCCTAACTTTTGGTATCACTACCAAAGCGCTGTCACTACTGCGCCATAAGCACTTTGTGTCGTTTCTATTTAACTGATGTTAAATTTCGATACCTTTTTAACTTAAGCAACGCATTAGTAAGCTTAAGTGACAGTGGACACATTGGAAGGGCACATGCTGAGCGCGATGATATCCGTTGAGTTATGGATAGCATAAACGTTTGTAAATACTTAGCTCATAGTGAGGGCATCTGTGTATTGCGCTCACACTTGTGCACTATAATATTTCCTGTTCTAGTCTATTTAGTACAGAGCTCAGCGTAGGGCATCTACCAGCAGTAGGATCGACGCGGCGCTGGCTCATGGCCTCGACGTCCAGCTCCGCGTCTGTTGTTTCTGCGACGGGGTCGAGTTTCTCCCTCGTCGCAACCGGTAGGGGCTCGCTGCAAAGTGAGTCGGCCGAGTCCGGGGAATTGCGGTGAATGCCTGTGGCCTCTCGGCCTACGGTGAACCCGCCACGTACCCGACTCACATGGCACCGGAGGGCACCGTCAGGTTTTTAGTGGGTTGGCACGCGCCTACCCACTAAAAACCTGACGGTGCCCTTGGTGAGAACCCTCTCTCTCTGAGGCCAGGAGTCCCAGCTGGCGGGGGCAGCTGGGACTCCTGGCTGGTGGGTATGCGTAACAGCATTTCCCTGACGATAAAAAGGAAGGGGATCTACCGGCAAGTTGGTCCAGAATCGAAATCAAAGGTGGATGTATTTTCAGCTGTATCTAGACTTTGGTAACAAGGTAGTTTGGTAGGAATGGCAGATAGGAAACTAAGAAATCGCGTCACACAGTAGGGCCCTTTTTTTTTTTTTTTTCGCTGTGGAAATGCTTTTACGCATGCCCCCCACACATCTGCAGGGGGGTATGTGGGACTCAACGGCTGGTGTGCAAGGCCGTAATACCCACTAAAACCACAGCGCATTCCACCATTCCGCCCTTGTGGGGGGTGCCATGGGGTCGCGTGAGCATTCACCACGGCACCCCGGCGGATAGCCCGAGGGCCACAAACTCCTTGGCGGCGGAGCAAGGTGTTGGGCTCCGCCACCTCCCGGCCGCAGAGGATAGGGAGGACGGCAACGACACACCGCATCTCCTCTTCCTCTGCGGCCCCACCGCAGCGCCATCCAACGGTGCGCCCCCGTTTGGTCGCGGGAGATAGGCCGCCCGGCAACGACACACCGAGACGTCTCTCCTCCCGCGACCGCACCCGACTGCGAGGGACAGCCAGAACTGTCTCCCACACCCGCACCCTTGGACGCATCCTGCGCAGGCCTTCCCAAGCCCACGTGGAGCGTCCCCTCCCTGGATCCCGCTTAGCTTCACCGTGGGTGGCGAAGCCACGGTTACTGAGCCCCCCCACCACGACATGGTGGAGATCCCATAGGGGGGACAAAGTAGGGCCCTTAGCTCAAGACTGCAGGCAATGGCTCAAATATATTTTTCCGTATTGATGCTGCATTTTATTCTCTATTTGAATAGCAAATTATGAACTGTGCTCTTAGTTGGATTTATGAGGACTTTATTGAATTTGTAGAGGTTAGGATTTGAATATCACTCGGATTTTAGTTTTTTCTACGTGGTTAATTATTTATTAATACAATATATTCAAGCTTAAAGAGCAAGCCCGTCATGTAAATTAATACACAGATAATAGGCATGATGACACCTATCGTAAATATTTTCAAGACCATGGTGTTTTAATAACCTCTATGAAGCTAGTAAAACCCAATTTATTTCCAAAAAGCTGTAGAAACTAATTTTTATTTGTTTCAATTTATTATTGACTTCGATTTTTGATACTAATTATGACGTCAAATTATAGTATTCCCATACAAAAGCTATGGAAGCAGATCGTTGTGACAGATAATAAAGAGTATGTCAACGATTGTCGGTGTCATCTAGCCTATTTGTTAAGGCTCATATTACAACATTTTGACAGTTTTATTGCCGAAAACTTGAACTTCAAAAGGATAATCAAAAGTCCAGAGGCCGCTACGAAGTACAAATTTCGTCATCAATTGTCATTAACACATTGTCATTGTACAGATCTATAGGCTTAATTCTATTTAGTGCTATTCTAGTTTTTGCGTTAATCAAATCAGTGAACGCTCTGAAAAACTCGCTCGCGAATTGAATCAAAAACATTTCGTAGGTAGGCAAAATGCTTTTTGTGACAGTTTAAGTGACGCAGTGGAATACGTTCGGAAATTCCACAAACTCGGCCGCTGGCGAGCGGAAACTTTACGCTTTTTGCTGGAGCGAGCATGTGACAATACAACAGTTGAAGCAATGACAGTTGGCTCACTGCTGCACGCCTGCTCACATAATCATTTTATATTTATTGCAATGAATGCCTCGTTGGTGTAGTGGTAATCCTACATCCTCTCGGATGTAAGGCAGAATCTCTGCCTTACATCCGAGAGGTCCTGGGTTCAAATTCCAGGCCAAGCCCAAATTGTTTCTGAGATATTCTGTCATGAGTTTCTCAAAAACCGCTCGGAGTCGGGAACTTGGCGGTGTTAAACCGGTGCCTCGGAAAGCACGTTAAGCCGTTGGTTCTGCACACCTGATCTCTCTCCGGTCATGTCAGATTGCCGTCTCACCGAACTTTGAGAGTGATGGAACAGTGAGTGCACCTGTGTATTGCGCTCACACTTGTGCACTATAATATCTCATGCGCAGTTGGCTGATTTCTGTTGAGATTGGCCGCCGTGGTCGAAATCGGCCGGGAGGACTATTTATTGCAAGTCAGACGTTACAGTGAGGTCACTAAGACGCTGTGTGTTTTTTATTTTATTTGTAATGGCACAGTAACATCCAAGCAACCATTACTATGACTAAGTAAACTTAACATAACCAAACAATTGCTGGTTGGATGATCTTTAAAACTATGCACAACTTTCGATCTAATGTATTTATTTATCCATTATAGCGACCCGTCCCAGCTTCGCAGGGGTCAATTATTTCGCCCGTGCGAAGCCGGGACGGAGCGTTAGTATTAAATATAGCCTATGTTCATCAGTCATAATCAGAGATCGGAGTAGGTAGGCCGATTTGAGGTCGATGACCGCCGCCGACTGATGACGTGTATATTAATATGGATATTCTTCCGGCTTTACGGTTTTTTAAGATTACTAGAATATAATTAATTACGTTTACATTAATTTATTTCTGTTATATTACAATTGTTATTAATTGATTGTATATCAATTATTGCGGTTCTTTAAAATTCACAACAGTATATTAATAAATCCCGAAAGACCGGAACAATTTCCGGAAAAAAGTCTTATCCATGTTATGCTTTCTGTGAACATTTATGGTACAAGTACATAAAATCGGCCTACCTACTCCGATCCCTGGTCATAATGTAGCTTTCGAAGTTTCGGAGTCTATTCAACTCAAACAAGCAATCAAATCTTTCCTCTTTATAATGTTTGTGTTGACTAGTTTAGATGTAACGGCGAAATATTATTAATTTAAGGACTAAAAAATATTAATCAGGCGCAGGAACCTAAATATACATTCAACTGTAACCACTTGAAAAAACTAGAGCTGGAAGTCGCAGGACTTACAATACAACTCACAACGCGACACAGAAGATGCACCTGGAATCACAACACTGACACCAACAAAACACTCGACGCGTTTCGCCACTACACGTGGCATCCACAGGAGATGTTGTCGCTTCGACAATGAGCATACAGGATGTATTTGGGTTCCTGCGCTGGCGTCGTTTAGTGGAATTTTAAAGCAACACAATTTATTTAATTTTAGCGGATTTCCGCAAAGTAACGCATGATTCCATCAACTATAATATGTATGCTGCTCGTATCATTATTCATTTGCGGACTCACTGCTTGCATCCCTACAGTGGCATCCGTTGTTCCCGAGCGAAGCGGCGGAGCCAGTCAGCGTGTCCGCGCATTCAAAACTTCATATCACCTTGAAAGCTTTACCTTATAGATAAACTGAAATCCTTATTTCCGAATGTGTTCCTCCCTCTCACTCACACCAGCTTTACAGTGAGACAAACGAGATAGCTAAAGTCTGATATACGAAAACAGCGTTTGCAAAAACAGTTTAATACTAATCCTACTACTATTATAAAGGCGAAAGTTTGTAAGTATGGATGTATGGATGTATGGATGTATGGATGTTTGTTACTCTTTCACGTAAAAACTACTGAATGGATTTGAATGAAACTTTACCACAATATAGCTTATACATCAGAATAACATATAGGCTACAATTCATAAAGAATTTTTAAGATAAAGGCTTTCCACGCGGACGAAGTCGCGGGCGGCCACTAGTATAGACATAAACAGGAATAGCTTAGAGAGAAATACTCTAAACTTTCGGAATTCTAATGAAAGTAGGTATAAAATATATAGGCAATTAAAACTTTAAATCGCCCACCTGTAAACTGTCTGTTTTTGTTGGCTACATTGTTATAGTCATGGGCGAAATATTTTTCACTCAATTAAGTTGTTAATTTTGAGATTTAGGGTGTTGGGATTTGTTTTGATGGGTATAAAATATCCAAATGGGCGTAAGGAAGTATAGTGTGTGGCCAGCATAAGTGTGACAGAGATGGCTACACGCAAAACTACGGACTACGACTTAGAGAGTAGGCCCTCTGACATGATATCGTGTTGTTAAGTTTAAAACGAGCTTAAAAGCCATTGTCACGGCTTGTTCACACGGTGTATGGGTGCTCAAATCCTATTTATTATGCTGTTTACGATTTAAGGTTAAGCTGTCGTTTTAATAAGCTCATCAGTGGTTTTTTTTTAAATTTATTTATGGGACAACACAACAGATTACATCATGGCATGACTTAAAGCAGTCACTAAGAACTATAGAGCTACACAAGATATGATCCTTAAGCGTGCTATCACGGCATGTTATAGGTTGTAATAGGTTTTTTATGTATAAAAAGTTTATTAAACAAATATTACCCAAATAGATAAATCAAAACAAAATAAATCTGGAAAAACTAATCAGTGAGGGAGATAACTTTGAGGATATCTTTCAAAACATTTCTGAAGTGAGCCAAGAGTCAAAAATGTCAAGTTCAGAAAAACGAATGCTATATTCCTCGTAAAGTCGACACATCTTGGCTAGGGGTTGATAATGGGAAATGTTATTTCGTGATAGTGGCATGTCAATTTTTTTTAACCCCCTGACGAAAAAGAGGGGTGTTTTATCTGACTTACCTACGTAAGAGTAGATGTATTAAATTATAGCCATATATATCTTAGTTGTTTCGTAAAAATTGTGTTTTTATTATCCATATATATTTTGCTCAAATTCCCCCTTCTTGTTAATTAAATGTTCCTTTAAGTGAAGGTTGTCTGGAAGAGCTCGCTACAAGCGATAAGTCCGCCTAAATTGTACATCTTTCTTTGTTAAACTTGTCTGTAATTTTAGTTTTGTGTTGTACAATAAATAGAGGTGCTTGTGGCGCAGTGGTTGCAGCGCTTTGGTAGTGATACCAAAAGTTTAGCAACCTACGGCGCGGTCATGTTTGGGATGGGTGACCATTCTGACCATAAAAGTGACGTCTATTTCAACCCGTGCTTCGGAAGGCACGTTAAGCTGTAGGTCCTGGTTAATATCGATAGATATTAGTCGTTAAGCTTGGTCGGAGGCCCTCGGGCGGCTAAATAGCATCTGACAAAGGTTGGTCACTTACCTTACACACAGCCCTCCACCAATCCGCACTGAGCCCGCGTGGTGGAGTATGGCTCGCACCACCTCATAGTTTAGGTGAGGCCTGTGCCCAGCAGTAGGACGTATATAGGCTGATGATGATGATGATGGTGTATAATAAAGTGTTTATCTATCTATCTTATCTCAAGAAATCATAGCGCTCTTCAAGCACTGGTATGCCAATCAGATTAATAAAGTGAGGTGGGCAGGCTCCTTTGTTGAGGAATATATAGGTTGGAGTGCGGTGTGAGGCAGGAAGAAGGGGGGAGGGGGAGCTCTCCTATGCCATATAGATGGAATATGAAAAAAAACGTGTAAATAATATAAGTAACGCGGACGATATGGTCCATCGTGCGGCGCCTTGGAGAGAATGCTTGGAATTTGAGAGTCAGTCAGTGGTTCACTGGCTTAGGTATAATGCGGTAAAAAGCAAGTTTATGGTTTTTTGGCGCAACTGATCCAGAGTTAGAAAGCTAAAGGGAAGCGCTTCCTACCGACCGGGTGTTATGGTCGGGGACCAAGGTCCGATAGACATCATCTTGATTTGTCTATCTATATTATTCTGGATCGAAATCTTATATACCGCGGTTCATGTGCGGTACTAGGCCGGTATCATTTGGCCGGTACTAGGCTAACAGCGCCATCTAGCCTTATGGAACCGTATCAGCTCTCGCTGTTGTGATGGCGAATGGTAGAGGTCGCCACAGTTTTTAAGCCACACAGTAAGCGCTACAACAATATACTATCGCGGTCTGCGCCGTATAAACACATTTAAGGCGAAAATAATTGTCACATCGCGCGCAATCCCGCTTGCTAATTGCTCCGCGTGTGTCGAAGTGCATGCATACAATTTTCGTAAGAAAGTGTTCACGCGGTGTGGACCGCCACTGTATCTTAGTTTACCCTCTGTGACATTCTACTTTAAAAAGTTGAGCGATTGAAATACCTGGGTCACTGGATCACTGAGGACATGAAAGAAAACAAAGATATTGAGCGGAAGCGTAGGGCGTTGTCAGTGAGTTGTAATATGTTGGCCCGTAGTATTTACACGTTGCATCAAAGCAGTTAAATAAGTCAAATTCAATTCAATTTACAACAACATCACATACATTGATCTGACTCCGTGGGAAGCACTTGTGTTACAGATATCAGAATAAACAGTGGTGTTACAAATAAACTTTTTAAATGCAGGGATCGAACTTGCAACCTCGTGGTTAATAGTCACCTTCTTGACCATTACACCAAAGTGATCGTCAAAAAGCTAACACTTTTCAAAGCGTTCTGCTAGGCTTTCTATACGTGCAGTTTGTGGGTGAACTTTACTTACTCTAAGAACCTACAGCCACCTTTGAGTTCAATACAACAACGTGTACCGGGTTTTGATTGGACTGCCGCGCTTCTGCAGCGCCTCTGCTATGTTTGCAGAGGCGCGCGCGGACTGCTTTGCAACTATCATGCGCAAGCGCTGCGCTTCATGTTACGCCGCGCACGGGACAGCCCCAACATGATCCTGAGTGCGTCGATGGACCGCTGGGACTCACACGGTGGGACAATTTGGTTTAGCTAGGAACCTTAAGCATCAAGAAATAAAAAAGTGAGTTTTTTCGAAAATTTTATCCTATGTGTAGATAGTTGTCAAGCGAAGGTTCCATTTGTTTTGAAAATCCTTGGACTGGGCTTAACTTTTTTTTAGATTGACACATTTTTTTTTTGTAAAATAAAAAAGGAAAAAATGGCTCACACAACTAAAAGGTGAGCGACTTACAACAAACAAACACATACTGCTCTAATATTGAGTAACAAATCATATAACAATACTTCTTATAAGTTCTTATACAAAAACCTAAAACGAAATCTCACCTGAAAAAATGCGTATAACAAAGTCTTTAAAATGAAAACGAAATCATTCTAACCGGGCAAATAGCATAATTTTATTATTCTTCTTCGTAACGAGTGAAATATTTCAAAAACCCAATAAAGGCGCATAATGTAGCGACTGGTAATGAATTGTTAAATAAACCTTTTTGAGGTGGAATTCCATTAGAATCCCGTTTGGAAGCATTAACGTGGATACTTTCCTTGAAAAAAATCTGCCAAATGATACGATTTTATGGCCTGCCACATACTACACACGAATAAGTATGATTAAAGCATATGATTGAAATTTTTTCGATGTTTTCTTTAATAAAGATACTAAACTAATATAAAAATTAAACGACTTTTTAAATGATTATTTATTAATGGCGACAATTTAGTGTTGAGCCGGTGGTATTTCACTAAATTCCGCCAATGTCAGGTAGGTAGCTTTTACACAGAGGAGAGAACGTAAGCGGAATATCTAATAGCTAAGCAGATTTATCAACTAAAAAAAAAACAACACATTAGGACAACACCGTACGAAGGATATAATAATAGTATATCAGAAATAAACATATATTAAAGGAATCTTCAATAAACTAATACAGTACTTTTACCTGACTTTGAACTCATGACATTGACAATTTAATTTTATGACATTATTATTTTAATTTTGACTTATTTCATTATTCACTAAAAATGGACCTATTTATTGATTTGTTAAAATGTTTATTCATATTTGCACGCCTGCATGCAGGCTGAATACAGCTACTATCTATTTTTAAGATCTGCAGTTTGTAACTTGCATACTTTTGTGTATTCTAGCAAATAAATGATTGATTTGATTTAACTTTTTCGGTCAAACAGTCCCAAGTATCTTCACTAATATAATAAAAACAGTCTCAGTTATCTACACAAATAATACTTAGTATAAAGAGAAATTATTCGTTTGTTTGTTTGAATTGAATAGGCCCCGAAACTACTGGACCGATTTTGAAAATATTTTACCATTAGGATTCTACATTATCCCAGATGAACATAGGCTTTAATTTAATGTGTAATAACCTGCTCATTTTTTAGGAAACTAAGTTCAGGCGATCGAAGCCGCTGGCGGGAATAATAATAAATAAATTAATATAAATATACAACAACATCACATACATTGATCTGACTCCGTGGTAAGTAGCTTAAGCACTTGTGTTACAGATTCAACAGTGGTATTACAAATGAACTTAAATAAACTTAACACCAATACAAACAAAAATGTTCATGTACACAAATGTTTGTACAGTGCGGGGATCGAACCCGCGCCCTCTTGGTTAATGGTCAACTACTTGACACTATTACGCACCATAGTGGCCGAAGCTAGTAAAGACTATAATAATATAAACAATATGATATATATCTCTCTTACCCAAACAAAACTCCATCAACAAATCCACGAAAAAGCACCCGTCTGCGATAGCCCTAATTCTTTCCGACACTTACATGCTAGCATTGCGAGGGAGTTGTTAGAAGTGGGGGCGGTCAGGGGCGTACTCAGGTCAGGGGGGGGGGGGAGCACTTTTGTTTTCCTTTTGTTTTCCTTAGACAGATCCGTGATACGTTTTTAGTCGGCCAGTATGTTTGCGCAGTAGTAGAATTAATGGAAGAAGTTTGGATTGTTTAGTTTCTGTTTGAATTGGAAATAGATATCTAATTAACTTCTTGAAGCTACTCTATCTATTGTCTATTTGAAAACTACATGCATTTAAGTTGCGTGCATTTGACGTCTTTTGTTGATATACTTAATTAAACGAAATGACAATAGCTTCATAATATGAATACGGACTGAGTGCTGCCCTCTAATTAATACAATGATCACAATTCCGTTGGTCTACATTTGAAAGTTTGCTTTGAGCCCTAATTTGCTCATGTATTTCATTAACAAGTCTATCAGTTAGCTGGATATTACTTAAAACTGAAATAGGTTCAGATAATTTTTAAGACTTTTCCTGTATATCTGTTTTACATTATTTGACTTGTTATTTATTAATTTCTATGTTATAATTGACCTGTAAGCATCTGTAAGCTTGCACGTGTTTTTAATAAATAAATTGAAATTGTAATGTGCACCGATTTGAAAATGGCCCCTTAATCTGTGGTTATGGTTTTAGCTTACATGTTATACGTCCACTGCTGGGCACAGGCCTCACCTCAGCTATGAGGTGGTACGTACGAGCCATACTCCACCAGCGGGCTCAGTGCGGTGCGCTGGAGAGGTGGGTGTTTGTAAGGATCGTCAAATGTTGTCAAGCTGCCGAAGGCCGTTTCTAAGCGTGATTACTATCTAAAGCCGAAAATGAGAATTATCTTGCTTTCAATTTCCACTAAACGAAGCCAGCACAGGAACCGAAATACACCTAAATGTAATCACTTGGAAACACCTAAACTAGAGCTGGACTCGCAGGACTTACAATACAACTCACAATGTGACACAGAAGATTCACCTGGAAACACAACACTGTCACCAACAAAACACTCGACGCGTTTCGCCACTACACGTGGCATTCTCTGGAGATGTTGTCGCTTTGCGAGCGACAAAACTCTCTTGCAAACAAGCAAAATTGTTCTCTTTTTTCTGCTTTAGTCATGAATTTCCGCCAAGTAACGCCTGATTTCATCAACTAGGTATAATCTGTCTATTTTAACCGAAACCAACGGTTTATCGTGCATTCCGAAGCAGAAAGATGCTTGTAATTGCCACATAAATTTGTCGGCATAGTCACCCTTACCATAACCGACCGCTCCGCAAGCATTTTGAACCTATAGGTATATTTATCCTATTTAATATATTTTTGGCATTATTTCAATAATACTATTTATTACAATATATATTTTTCGATGACCGGCGACGGGGGTGCGGTTCTCGAACGGCGACCGCCTGCTGGACGACGCTCCGTGGGCCTCCTACAGGGTGAACCGGCGATCTGGTGATTTTCGCGGGAAGCGCTGTTGGACCGATCGCGATAGAAATCCATGGAGAGACCTATAATAATAATAATAATGTCTTTATTTTCTCTTTCACAAAATTTTGTCTTACTAGATCTGAATATACACTTCCAATTATGCAAGCTGATACATTTAGGTCCCAATTTTGTGAGAGACTGGGGCCTGAAGGTTTTGTTAAAACCTGTTCTACAGTTCACCAGGCCATGCGGGATATGTTATTAATTACATACTACTTACTAGGCACAGGTATACATCCTATGCTCAGTGGGCGTCGAACGGATGATATGATGATGATATTTTTCGAGTGCTACCCTTATTTCGCCCCTGAGTGTAATGATTACATCTCCTTTCACAAGTGGGTTAAGCCTATCTGTGCTCAGTAACCGTACCCCTTAATGTTTCTGGCGTATTTTAGGATGTATCCAGCCCGTTCGCTCGTACAGATAAACTTTTAAGAGTGATAGGGATAGCTAAACACCCGAGAGCATCAGATACCACAGCTTCGAGAGTAGGACTTCTGACCCCGAAATAATATCACATTTTATGTAGGCACATATAAAATATCACTTTGAGATCGTAAGTGTGGTGTGTATTTATTTGTTTTCATGCGTATTTTATGTAAACTGGGTGTTTGATGGGATGTCAAATTAAGTAAATTATGATTTCAAATATACTTATGTAGTAGGTACTTTGGTACCTAGGAACAGTGAATCAGGTACATCAGGTTGCCCATTTCTGTTGCAAAATCAACCATATCACAAACGCATACGACCCCGCCGTGTTTACCGTGACCTGCTGGTCGTAATATATAATAAATGCGAAAGTAACTGTGTCTGTCTGTCCTTTACTCAATCACGCCTACACGACTGAACCAATTTGTATGAAATTTGGTCTCCAGATAATTTGATACCCGAGAAAGGGCATAGGCTACTTTTTACCACGGGAAAATGACGCATTCCCATGGGAAAATTCAGTTGGGCCGATCCAAATGAATTTTTGTTCGTTAGTCTCACTTAAACTCAAGAACGGCTGAACCATTTTAATAATTCTAGCCTTGAAATATTTGTGGAAGTCCTGGGAAGGTGTAAATGATGAGAAAATATTGATAGATTCCGAAAACAGCTGGCAGGACAGCGGCTGCCTGATCCACTAGTAACTCATAAAAAGAAACGAAAAGCTGATAAACTACGTCGAACCTTGATAAACAAAAACCTACCCTTCTTAAATATAAAAAAAAACATTGAGATAAAAAAAAAAAACGAAAAAACCTAATACTATTAGTGTACCTGCTTAGTACATAAAATTAGCTAAACTTGAATTATTACCTAAAATAATCTGAAAATGTATGAGGGAGGCTAAAATTATATAATAATGATTGTAGACAATATTAAATAGGTTCAATACACATTTGTATGCTATTGACAATGGCTGGATATGCACTTATTTACTACTGTGTTAGCTTCTCTACACCCATATACAAACGCAAATAAATAACATTTAATTTCATTTAATTAAATGTAGGTTGGATAGATAGTGCTGTGTATAGTGTCACTTTTTGGCTGAAAAGATGAATAATAATCATCCTCATCATCACATCTGCTGTTCGACGCCCCTGCTGAGCATAAGCTTCCCAAGGATCTCTACCGCGATAGGTCTTGCGCTTCCCGCATCTGCTTCCCGCGACCTTCACCAGATCGTCGGTGCACCATGAGGTGGGCCAGGTGGAAAAGATGAATAAAACAATAGAAAAATAGATTTAAATCCCATATTGCTATCTGAAAGTATAAGCGCTTCTCATCTACACTCCTGATGCGCACTGCAAAAGAGTGTAACTCACTTCCTGCGTCAATGTTTCCCTGCAATTACAACCTATAAAATTTCAAGCTTAAGTTAACAGGCATCTTCTAGGTGAGCTCGCTCCATCGTAGACTCAGTCTTTGCCTCGTTCGGGCCTAGTCTTGGGTCAAGAGCAAACCTATCCCAAATAATAATAAAAAAGTACAACAATATAAAAACGCGTTCAGGATGTTGTTCGGCCTGCCCCGACACTGCAGCGCTTCGTCCATGTTTGCAGCAGCGCACATGGATAGTTTTTATTCAATCATCCTCAAGCGCTGCGCCTGCGCCTCGCTGTAGGCTCGTGTGCGGGGCAGCTCGAAGAGCATCGTGAGTGTGCTGGCAGACCGCTGGGACTCCCCGCTGATGCCCGATCATAATCATAATCATCATAATCATATATTTATTTGCAATTAATAGGATTTACATAAAGTTGGTCCTGGAATTTGGATACACTTATGCCTATTTAGCCGTTACACTACAGCATGCAAATGGCTGCAGCTTCATTCCCCAGCTACTAGCTATGAATGCCTGCAGCACAGTAGTGAGACCCACTATATATTATCTTATTATGTTTCATTTTTGTAAATTGTATTGATTTATTGTTCTACTAACATTAGAATAAGAACCTTGTTATTAAACACTTATAGATGCTTATCTGAAATAAATGATTTATTGTTATTATAATTGCTGAACAATATTTTTATTGACATACTAGCTGACCCCGCAGAAGTCGTTCTTCACGTTGTTTTTTTTTTAAATCTTCGTAAGAACCATCCCCATACTTTAAGGAATATCATAAAAGAGAAGAAGAATTGCTTAAATTAGTCCAGGCGTTCTTAAGTTATGCGTTTACCAAAATTTTTGCGATTCATTTTTTTTATTATCTCTCTATATGTATATATAAAATTCTCGTGTTACAATATTTTCGTTCCCGTACCTCCTCCGAAACGGCTTGACCGATTCTCATGAAATATTGGGTAGGTCTGAGAATCGGCCAACATCTATTTATCATACCCCATAGAGAAAAGAGTAATAATTTATAAAGCAAAACAACGTTTGCTCAGCTAGTGGATTATAAATTCCCCCATTAAATGAATATTAAAATGTTTTCTATGCCAACGTGTTGCCCAGTGGAGCGGCAGTAACGCGATCTCACGACCGAACGGTCCCAGGTTCGAAGTCGTGTCACCTCGACTAACGCCCGGATTATAAAAGGATTTATGAGGTCATAGAGAAAGATAGTGTTTGGAATTGGCTGAGAGTTTAACTAAGAGTAATATTTGGTCAACCTCTTCGGCTGTTAAAAGAAAAAAACGTTACTAACTAAAAAAATACACAATCTTCAAATTATTGTTATCAGAAGATCAAGAAATTTTTGTTCTGACAGTAACAAGATACTTAATTCGTGTTCCGGCTTATGTTAATTTTATCTAATTATGTTAATTTCATACTTACCCCACTCCTTATTACTATAATTTTTTTATACCAGTAGGTAATTGTTTTTGCCACGACAAGCAATTTGTTATTAGTTTTAATGCAATTCCAGACGAAATTAAATCACTTCCAAATAATTTATTTAAGCACAGACTCAGGAAATGGCTTCAAGAAAAGAATTTCTATAAAATCAGTGACATTTTTTGCGTAATTAGTGTTGTTTGTTTAGTATATGACTAATTTAATTTATTCTGGACATTGTTTAATTTGAATTATTTTATCAGATTTTGACAATTACTTACATATATTTTTTGAATTCATAATTGCTAAAATAATAATGTAAATGTAAAATTAATAATGTAAATGTTGAATGGACTACTAGGTTACTATTACGAACAATTTGCATGCCATAATTTTTGGTAAAATGTGAGGACTTATTATTGTATCTGTACCTACCACCTATTGCAACCGTGTTTTGAGCAAATAAATATTTCTATTTCTATTTCTATTTCTTTAAGTTTATACTTGTACGTCACTTACCTTCCGATCGCCGTGATACGCGCAAAATAAATTGTATTAATTCTATACTCGGATGTTGTTCGGACATACAACCAGCAAGATGGTTGACGTCACAGTTAGTATTATTTAGTTTTTTAGGGTTCCGTACCTCAAAAGAAAAAAACGGAACCCTTATAAGATCACTTTGTTGTCCGTCCGTCCGTCCGTCCGTCTGTCAAGACCGTTTTTCTCAGGAACGCGTGGAAGTATCAAACTGAAATTTCTATATGATACTTAGGTCTACTGTTCCCGGAAGCTGTAGAAAAATCAACCTTCTAAGCCAACGCAATCAAAAGATACAGCCATTTAGGCCGCAAATTTCCGCAAATTTTCGAAACTCGCACGGGAATCAAAACCTACAGGGTACTTCCCG
Source organism: Pyrausta despicata (assembly GCA_963921415.1). Classification (NCBI taxonomy): domain Eukaryota; kingdom Metazoa; phylum Arthropoda; class Insecta; order Lepidoptera; family Crambidae; genus Pyrausta; species Pyrausta despicata. Next base: position 13,697,638 of record OY992866.1, on the reverse strand, counting down.
TAAACTTAGAATCTTGAAATTTAGTACGAAGTCACGTCTTATAGTACAGATATAGGAAAAATTACGAAAACCGTAATTTTTTTATCTACAGGTATGTACGGAACCCTCGGTGCGCGATTCCAACTCGCACTTGACCGGTTTTTTAAGTCATTAACTGTATTGGCACTGTGATGTTGTTTGATGAACCCAAATAAATTTAAAAAAAACACGATCATATCCGAGTTTATGCTCCATATGTTTTATCCTCCAAACCTCGACTGGTCAGCACCACAGTGTGCGAGTGGTGATCGATCGAACTTTTTACGAACGTAAACTCTTTTCGATTGCAGGAGGATGGACCCCAGGTCAAGATTCGAAACAATTTAAGCATTCGCTTTCATTATAATTAAAATGTTGACTGCGTCGTTGGTGTACTGGCAAAGTTTCTGCCTTACATCCGAGAGGTCCTGGGTTCGTATCTCAGGTCAAGCCAAAATGTTTCTGAGATTTTCTCTCACGAATTTCTCAAAAACAGCTCGGATTTGGGAAGCTGGCGGTGTTACAACCCCGTGCTTCGGAAAGCACATTAAGCCTGCGCCTGATCTCTCCCCGGTCATGTCGGATTGCCGTCTCACCGAACTATGAGAGTGATGGAACAGTGAGTGCACCTGTGTATTGCACTCACACTTGCGCACTATAATATCTTCTGCGTAGTTGACTGATCTCTGTTGAAATTGGCCACCGTCGTGGTCGAAATCGGCCGGGAGGACTATTATTATTTAAAATTTTATTTTTTTCATTTTCAAAGCTGGAGACACTTGAACAGGCATCTTCTAGGTGAGCTCGTTCCATCGTAAACCCAGTCTTTGCTTCGTTCGGCTTAGTCTTGGGTTAAGAGCAAACCTATCCCAAATGAAAAAATAAATTAAAAAACCGCACATAACCACTTGAACCGAGTCTTCAACATAAAGCTTTTAACCCCAATTAACAGGTAATGATATTCCTTTTCAGGTAAAGCTGAAAGCTAAAATATTAGCTACTTAACACTTTTCTTTGACGGTAACGAACAGTGAAATGTAACATCAGCACAATTTATGAATAGAGAGACTTGTGTATTAGATTCGTATCTCTACCATTTGATTGGAATTTATTTTCCATTTTTGATGTTGCATAAAGTGGTTTAAAAACCATTTTCAGTAGCAAATTTGGTGTTTACACGTGACAGCACGTCATTTTTCTAAGTATTATTATTACTAGCTGACCCGGCAAACGTTTTTTGCCATATAAATTATTGTGGAAAACCCTTATCACTAAGGGATATGAAAAATAGATGTTGCCGATTCTCAGACCTACAAAATAATATGCTCACAAAATTTCATAAGAATCAGTCAAGCCGTTTCGGAGGATTACGGGAATAAACATTGTGACACGAGAACTATGTATATAGAGATTACATCAAGGTTAACTGCCGTATTTTTCTAGTTATAAATTTCTTTCTAGATTACACGTCACACATCCATGCTTTTTTTAATAAAAAAAATACATCTTATCTTATTATCACTTGCTTGTTAAAAATATATATTAACGTGGTAAGCATTGCTTATTTTTGTGTTTTTTTTGTTTTCTTCTTGAGATCTTCATCTCAAATGTTGATTTTTTGGCAGACATAAAATTAACGGCCGATGTCAATATCCTATCTATGGAGTGAGCACGAAAACTATCGTAACGTATTCGTAGCGTTTGCCCATCGTTATTTGTCAATTTGTATGGGGAAACTGTCAGATTCTGACGTTTGGACGACGCGAATACGTTACGATAATGTTCGTGCTCACCCCACTACTGTTGTTTGAAAGTGAGATAGCTGTCACTTTCATAGAAAAAAAAGTAAACCTCATATAGCTTTTAGTATAAAACTGATAACAGTACCTAATTTGACTTTCAGTCAACGGTAGGATATCGAGACTAGCCTAGACTAGCCTAGACTAGACCAAGAAGAAGATTGACAGTTGTCAATTAATTGTCAACACTTAACAGATTTAGTTATGAAACACATGTTGTATTTTTCGTTCCTAAAATAAGTTTGTTATTCAAAAGAAAATGCATAACTTTAATGGGGTCAAAGCTTTCGGCTTGATGAATTAAAACGATTTCATTTATCCCCAACATCGATGTTATAAAAAAAAACTTAAATTGATGGAAAGAGGTGATGTTCATTCCTATAACACACGAAAAATTGGTTGCCTGTAAAGTCGGTATACGGGCGAAAGTTTTACGTGACAACGACTTTGAGTGGTAAAATAATTTTAATGTGAATATTCATTCGTATAACATGAACCGGTGTGTATGCCTATCTCTCTCACTCTCTCTCTCTCTCGCTCTGTCTCTCTCGCTCTTAGGCGGGCTAACTGTGCTCGAGTGGAAGGGACGCGTGCCTTTCACTTTTTATGTCTGTCTCACTCGCTATTAGGCGGGCTAACCATGCCCGAGTCGAAGGGACGCGTGCCTCTCACTCGCTCTCATTGTGAGCGCATAACGTGAGCGGAGCGTAACGCAGTTTCTTGAAGTGTCACCCGGCAAACCAATTTATAAGACGTTGTCACGTCAAAATAATTACTTTTTAACTTAAGAAGCCGATTTTACGAAGAAAGACAGCTCCGGTTTGATATGAAGACTACTTAATCTGTCTGCATAATAAATAGCTAATTAGCCTAAGTTCAATGGAAAACTCTGATATAACTTTATGAACAAAAGTTCCTAATTGAACGCTTAATCTCCAGATTTGAGTACCTTAGTCCCTATATAACCTTCCGTTTTATGTTAAGTAAATATTTCACGGGATTATCTAAAGTCTGAGCCTAAATAAATATACAAATAAGCAAGATTTGTGCCGAGCAAATGTGCGTAAAATACAAGATTCCGAGAAAATTAGGTTATCGAGTTAGTAGGTACCTAAGTAAATTGTAACTTTGTATATTGGCTGTTAAATTAGATTATTCTTTCCTTAAGTGTGAGCTGTTTGAGTATGATTTCAAGCAGAATTCGAAGACTGGTCTTAACTATTACCAACTTAGTTATGATGAGAAGATTTTAACACTAACTACGGGTTATCGCGTCTAAACGCGATCTATTTTGACGACCGCTTGGTGCAGTGATCCACAGGTCGGACTTCTAAACCAAGGGTCGCAGGTTCGGTCCCCGCACAGTACAAGCATAAGTGTTCATGAACATGTGTTTGTACTGGTCTGGGTGTTTTCTATGTATAATATGTATTTATGTACAAAAAAGTATTTTACTATGTTTATCCGTTGTCTAGTACCCATAACACAAGCCTCTTAGCTTAATTTGGGACTAGAGAATTGGTGTGCTTGTTGTGAAATATTTATTATTTTAATCAGTATTAGGTACTCACTCCTTGACGTTTCGGCTGGATTGCACACAGCCGTGGTCACGAGCTGACTGAATTGAATTGAATCATTAAAATATTAGCGAGCGACTGTCGCTCGTAGTCTGTCATCTTTTTCAACTTTCGTACCTTTTTCAGCTCATAGTCTGTCGAAGCGACAACATCTCCTGAGGATGCCGCGTGTAGTGGCGAAACGCGTCGAGTGTTTTGTTGGTGTCGGTGTTGTGATTCCAGGTGCATCTTCTGTGTGAGTTGTAAGTATTGTAAGTCTTGCGACTTCCAGCTCTAGCTTTTCAGGTGATTACAGTTGGATGTATTTTGGTTCCTGCGCTGGCGTCGTTTAGTGGAAATTTAAAGCAAAATAATCCTCTTTTTCAGTTTTAGTCATGGATTTCCGCAAAGTAACGCCTGATTCTATCAACTATAGTAAAGAAAATGCTTTATCCTGTAATTTTTACGAGGTCGTTTGTCCATCTAAGTACATGATGAACTCTCAGCAACGATTTTCATTAAATGGTCTCTCTCCAGCTTCGATTAAGAATATTTCCTACCTGTATTCTTAAAAATATTTAGCTCAAATTAATTCAAATACCTCCCGAGACGTGCTAGCTTATCTGGAATCTTAAAAATCTCGCAAAGGAGGTAGTAGCCCATAAAACATTTGAAATTCATGATAACACGCCACGTCTCGTCTAAAAAGAATTTACAGCGGACCCCATCTTCGAAGCTTATCTTGAGAAAGAACGCGAAATACCTAATTAATTTTGTATTAACACAAATTTTTAGTTAAGGAGCTAAAGCTGGCTAAGAAACGGCTTTCTTGACTTCTGAGAGACTTGTAAAGGTAATATTAATGAACTCGATGAATAAGACAAAATGGGCTTATTTTTTTTTACAGGAGAGGATGTAGCTAAACATTTTGCAGCAATTAAGTGACTTTATTTTTCTTTATAATGTGAAATTAAAACACAGTTAAAGAAAAATGGACTGTCACAGGCAGGATAGGTGTGTTTTAATTTCACATTTTTGCAGCAATTGACACTCAATTTTACCAAACATTGCCAAATGGATTCACTACCACAGTATAATGATTCCATATGCACTGTGCCACTGCCTCAATTAGTTATAAAAAAATAGCAAATAAACATTGTTCGTACTCATATTTAATTTTTGACGACCACTTTGGTGTAATGGTTAAGAAGTTGACTATTAGACCAAGAGGTCGCTGGTTCGATGTCCGCACTGTACAAACATTTGTGTGCATGAACACGTACGTTTGTAGTGGTCTGAGTGTTTTAATAATTAATTGAAGTTCATATAATCAATTGTAGTAGATTCTGATTTATTTACAAATTCTAAAGCTATACTTAACACGGAGTCAGATCAACGTATGTGATGTTAAATAAAATTAAATTAACTGGTAGATAATACTGGCATATTTATTTTGAAATTAATAAGGTTCTTATTTAGTAACTGAATTAATAAATAAAGAATCGAATTAATAAAACATAGCAAACGGTTCAAAGAAATGACTTTATTAATCTTTACAATTATAGCGGTAGATATACTTAGCTGTATCTACTTATAGAGTAAAAAGTAGCTCTGCGATGCTTATTAAAAAAATATAGTATCACAAAATGATCGAAATACTTGGAAGAACTGAGGAAGGCCTGAACATTTTCACCGCGTTTAATAAATCGTACGTATAATTATAAAAAAAATAAAAAAATAAAATCTTTTATTTCCAAAAGTATTTTTTACATTATGTTACTGAGTTTTCCCGGTAAGTAGTCCGAGACACTTGTATTGGGAATAACTCGCTCGTTCCCTCGTTGGTTAACATTATAGTTCCGATTTTATACACTGTAATAGATTTTTTTTAAATTTTACGAATTTACTTTTAAATTTTTACTTTTACAATTTTACTTAGATAATTTTAAAATTTTACTTTATAAAGGGTAAGAATCAATTTATAAAGGGTAAGTATAGTCAAATATGCTCATTGGTGTGTGTGTGTGTGTGTGTGTTTGGGTGTGTGTGTGCGTGTGTGTTTGTGCGCTTGTGCGTGTGCATATGTGAGCGTGCGTGTCTGATTGTGTGCGAAAGCATGTATAGTGTGCAAGCGTACTCGTAACGGCAACAATAATTCAATTCGGATACAATTGGAATAAAGTACTTATAAACTTGGTTGTACTTACATTGTGCTTAGATAGATGCAGCGTTCAAAATGCAGTAAGTACTTTGATAAAACAAAGTTTTGAGAATTCATAATGAATTCTTTCAAATTTGTTACTTTGACTAAAGTGCCTCTATTGTTTCGACGCTAACAGTGTCTTGTTTTGTTTTAACAAGTGTTTATTTTAAAAACTAAAATTAGTTATAGTAATATCGTTCCAAAAGGGAAAGGCAACGGTCAGAGACATACAGCCTAATCTTTATTTATTAAAATTCTTAAAACTACAAATTATAAACTAATCTCACCTAAGCCCTAACCTAAGTAACTCATTGAAATGCGAGGATGGTTCACATTTCAATGTTCAAGAAATTAAGTTTAACGCCGGAATATCGATCATATATTTCTAACATTTACTTCATTCGAAAAGACATAACATTTGAAAAATTATTTTTCGGCTCCGGTCATCGGGGAGGATTCGATCCCCCGACCTTTGGAAGTCAGTCCCATGCTCTTTACTCCATTCTAATTTACTCCGTTCTTTTCCTTCGGTAACACATTATGATGATAATTCCACCTTACTATCACAATAATAAGCAACGAAAAATCAATTTAGAAAATTAAGAAACAGAGCCCATCTCACTTTTTCCCGCGTTAAACTCCACATAAAATTAAATTGATTCATTTCTGGCCAGTTTTCGTTCAAACACTTTAAACAAACTATGCGATTTGCCATTGGAATTAAAACTTAGTAGTTAGATTTCATCGATCAGACTTAAAACTTATTATTAATGGAAAACCGAGTGATTCTTGTTTGATGGTTTATGTTCACCGACTGAAAATCATTTTAGCCGTACCTTAAACTATCAGAAACTAATAGCGAACTAAGATTATGTCTTAAAAAGTTATGTGAAGTGCACCATCAACATTTCATTTCTGCTTAGACCATAGGTATGGGTAGTAGAGAATGTCTCATAGCATTAGGTCATTAAATAAATAAATACTTAAGTGAAATCCTTGTTTTGGGTAATACTTTTTTTTTGTTATCATTCAATGTATTGTTGGACACCATTTCTCACTCAGCTTATATTTTACTAGTGGCCGCCCGCGACTTCGTCCGCGTGGAAAGCCTTTATCTTAAAAATTCTTTATGAATTGTAGCCTATATGTTATTCTGATGTATAAGCTATATTGTGGTAAAGTTTCATTCAAATCCATTCAGTAGTTTTTACGTGAAAGAGTAACAAACATCCATACATCCATACATCCATACATCCATACTTACAAACTTTCGCCTTTATAATAGTAGTAGGATTTATCTAATACTAGTGGACCCGGCAGACGCTGTCCTGCCCGCTGTTTTCGCAATTTATCAATATTTTCTCATCGTTTACACCTTCCCTGGACTTCCACAAATATTTCAAGGCTAAAATTGTTGAAATTGTTTCAGCCGTTTTCGAGTTTTAGCGAGACTAACGAACAGCAATTCATTTTTATATATGAAAAAAGTGATCGGCCCACCTGAATTTTCCCACGGGAAAGCGTCGTTTTCCCGCGGTAAAAGTAGCCTATGTCCTTTCTCGGGTATCAAAATATCTTCATACCAAATTTCATGCAAATTGGTTCAGTAGTTTAGGCGTGATTGAGTAACAAACAGACATAGTTACTATCGCAGTTATAATATTAGTATGGATTAGCGGCCCGCCCGCGACTTCGTCCGCGCAAACGCATCCCAAGGGAACATTTAATCAGGAATAAAAAGTATCCTATATCTAGAGACCGGATTATTATGCATTTGCATATTTTGTCCAATCCTTGTGGTCATTGCATATTTTTCCAAAAATCCCCTGATAATGCATAGTTTCGCTATTTTTACAGCAATTTTCGGAAGGCACGCTCAAAATCGAAGTTTAATAAAATAACGCACAGTAACTAAAGTATATCGCATAATATTTTGAATATTGGGGCAGATTTCTGATAACGAGCCTAATAAATACATGAGTTGCGCTGTGTAGAACATCCTTCATCTGAAAGTGATAGAACTGAGACAAGCTGTGGGTAGTTTTTTATGGATCATATAAATTTTATGGCAATATTGATATTAATTTTCTCAACATTTGTATTTTGGTCCATATTTGGAACAATCTTCTTGCATTATAATTGCATCCATTTAATAGCTATTCTATGTTGCATATAATCCGGTCTCTACTATCACTTAAGCCAGCTCATATACCAAATTTCCTGCCCTGTCTGTATACCGAATTTCATGAAATTCCGTTCTGCAGTTTATGCGTGATTGACGGACATACATCCAAACAAAGAAACTTTCACGTGCGATGCGTAAGATACCGACCTGTGGACGCTTGCCTTACATACTTACGTGTCAAGTTGGTTGGATATTTTATAAAGACAAGCTTTATATACTGCCTAGTTTATTTATAGTAAAGCTTATTTAACGTTTTATTTAATTTAAGCGTCGGTTACCGATCGCCGAAACTGTTTCGCCTACAGACCGGTAATTGGCACTATTCGTCGAAACTACAACATTGCTCGTGAAATGTTATCAGGCGCTAATTGCTAGTCTTGTTTTTAGGTTCGATAAATCTCTTCCCACTATGCGGGTAGTTTGTTCGACCGCCATTTTGTCATGTTTGAAGTGATACTGATTTTAATTGGCAGCTTGTATCGTTGTATCCAATAGGCTATTTGACACATTTTATAGAACATATATACCGCAGTATGTTGTCAAGCAAATAATGTCCAGTTGAAAAACCTACCTTAATAACTTTTATTTTCACTTTTAACTTTAATGAGCAAAAAACGTTGTGAAAACGGTGGACTTTATGCTTAAAGCATTTTATTTCAGTCAAGCTTTAAGTTACTCTTTAAACTTAACGTAAATTCAATTTAACCAATAATAATTGGACTACATATGATTTTAAACTTCCGCGAAGCATTTTAACCAGTCAGTAGTTAGTGTTAAAATTGGACTATCAGAACTGAGTACGCTCTGGTTTACGATTCTGATAAGATTACAGCGCTGATTGGAACTACTAAAGGGTCGTGAATATTAACGAGGTGTCTTTACCGCAATGAATAGGGAATGGCACAGGGATAGTGTGTGCTTACTCTAAGGGTCGTCTCACACTTTCTTCATCGTCGATTTATTACGTCACATTTACAACAAGGCGACGAAAGTTACGTTACGACTTTAGCTAAAGATTTTTTTTATTTCAAAACAAGTGGCCCCCGCGACTTCGTCCGCGTGGAGTATGCGAAGTTTCAAATTAATCCGATTTCTGGAAGTTGGTGAAAATTGAGCTCAAAAATTCCGTTACATACATTCGTACATACATACATACACCCCGATCTAATAAAAGCGTGTTAATTAATTATGTGACATCTATCGCCAAAATACAGAGCTTCTAGTGCAAATCAATTGCATCAGTTAACTAGCATTACCAGCGACATCTAATGATTGCTATCGAAACTAACTAGCCAAGCGAACGCTAAAGGTTACAAAACTCGAACCACTCAAGAAATTGACTAGATACTTTCGCAATATTTGTGAAAGAGATGGCGCCGTGCGGAAAATGTTAGAAGGCGATTTCAGCAATAGGCATACACACCGGTTCATGTTATACGAATGAATATTCACATTAAAATTATTTTACCACTCAAAGTCGGTGTCACGTAAAACTTTCGCCCGTATACCGACTTTACAGGCAACCAATTTTTTTTTAGTTAATAAGGAAAATGGGAAACTTTATCAAATTATTGCATTGTCATCGGTACTCAATACGTGTGCAAAGTTTCAAATTAATCCGATTTCTGGAAGTTGGTGAAAATTGAGCTCTGAAATTCCGTTACATACATTCATACATATATACATACATACATACATACACCCCGATCTAATAAATATATAAACTTAATGAAACGTAACGACTCAACTGGCAATGACACAAATGCTGACTTTTATGGCAAAGGTCATTTAATCGAATGTTCCTAGCTTTTGTATGACACTAAGTTATGACCTTTGCAGTCTTGACTTAACGATATCTATAACGCCTTTAATAATGCTATTTTAATAGCCTTTGCAGGCGTCCACATTGAATCTATCGTTATTATTAACTCCCAAGAAAAAGAGAGGTGTTATATCTATGGTTCACCTCTATGTCTGTTTGTGTGTGTATGTTTGTGTTTTCATGTCTGAACGGCTGGACCGATTTCAAAGCGCTTTTTTAATTAGAAAAATAGTTTATTCACGGTGGTTCTTAGCTATGGTTGGACAAAATCCGTAATCATAATCATAATCATATATTTATTTGCAATAAATCCAGCAGTTGAAGCTCACCATTTGTTCTACCTGGCTCATGTCGGAACTTTTTTAAAGTTTTAGTTTCTACACGACACCCCAAATATAACCCAACTTTTTTGACGACCACTTTGGTGTAATGGTAAAGAAGTTGACTGTTAACCAAGAGGTCGCGGGTTCGATCCCCGCACTGTACACACATTTGTGTGCATGAACATGTCTGTTTGTACTGGTCTGGGTGATATATTTAGGTATTGATTTAAGTTTATTTGTGATACCACAGTTGATTCTGATAACTGTAACACAAGTGTTTAAGCTACTTACCACGGCGTTTGATCAATGTATGTGATGTTGTTGTAAATACATATATGTATATATTATATATTTCTGGTGGATTCGGCAGACGCTGTCCTGCCCGCTGTTTTAGCAATGTTTCCAAATTCAAACCAAAATTAGAAAAATTGGTACAGCCGTTTTCGAGTTTAAGCGAGACTAACAAACAGCTATTCATTTTTTTATGTTAATAAAAGATAACTCTTGCTCTTAAATTCAATGAAATCTATCGTCTATCGTCGTATACTAAGAGGTGAGAGTTCGCAATAGACACTGCTTTTAACGCCAATTAGAGATGAAAAAGAATCGCCTCCTTTGTTAATTAAAAAGATCTTAACGGTGTTATTAGCTTCCGAAGAGCTTTCCAGCAGTTTATTGAATAAAGCTCTTTACGGGGAACGGGGGAAGCGTAGATGCAGCCTTTAAGATAAGATAGGGTAAAATAAATTTAATGTATAAAAACTTAGCCTAATTAATTACATAAAAAATCTACAGAACCAGATTTAACAAATTAATAAATGCTTACTACTATGTAAGTGATTGTACCTAAACTAAGCAAATATTTTGCTTGTATTTTAGGAATAATGTACTTACAGTTGATCATTTATGAAGATTACATTTCTTTGTGTTTATCTTTTGAGCATAGCAGTGATAAATTACCAGGCAAATGCAATTTTTAGATCTGATTGCAGCTCCAAAGACAAGTGTACTCAGCGTGCAAATTGAGTTAACATATTTAGAATAAAATTAGAATATGACATTATATGATATTCAGAATATTAATAATTGAAATTAAATTACCGATAAAAACCATAAAAGAAAAATAATCACTGATTTGGAATACGGAAAAATAAATTAATAATAACAGATGAATTAATAATAAGATACTAGTAATAACAATTTCAAGAATAACAATGTCAGTAAATGATCAAGTATATAATAAGTCGTTATTTAAGAGTTTTTTAAAAGCTGTTTTCAACTTTCCTAGAGTAAAGTTGTAAATGTCAGGCACTTTGTCTATATCGGTGGTGAGCTTATCAAAATCTCTACATATTCTATGCATAGCGCTGTGAGATGACGCGTTACTCGTACAAAGTGGTATTTCAAAGGTACGAGGAACTCGGAGAGAACGTTTCGGTATTTTGATAAGGATCTTGGATAAGGCTGATGTAGATACTAGCCCATTGAGAATTTCGTACAAGTAGAATATTCCATGTGCTTTGCGACGTTTCTGGAGCCTATCCAGCTTGAAAAACTCAAGTCGATCGTCATAAGTTAGAAGCTTACTTTTATGCCCATATCTGTATGTAAGCGCTCTGAGGAAACGTCTCTGTATCGCTTCCAACCTATCTATATGCGTTAAGTACTGCGGTGACCAAATAATGGAAGCATACTCAAGACGACTCAGCAATAGCGAGCGAAACAAGAGGATCGCGCTTTTATGTGATTTGAATTCCCTGGACATGCGACATACGAAACCTAATAGTTGGTTGCATTTTCTGCTCATCGTGTCGTAGTGTTGCCTGAAACTCAGCTCAGAGTAAAAGATAACACCCAGGTCTCTGACACATTGTTTACGCTCGAGAGGTACTCCCTCGTCACAATATTGAAAGATCAGGGGGCTTTTTGAACTCGTGAAAGTCAGCACTGAGCATTTCCCGATACTAAGAGACATGCTGTTCTCTAAGCACCACTTCTGCAATGTGTCTATGTCCGATTGTAAGTTCTCGCAGTCTTGAACGCAGCTTACCTGTGCATA